>CM067299.1:94083483-94538483 GCA_034231615.1 Meghimatium bilineatum
TATAGTAGAGATGATGATGAAGGAGATGACCCCTTGTTCGCTATGCTATACAATGGAGTTTTACTTTTACTTCCACATTGGTGTGTCTATGGCATTCTTTGTTGATGGGGACGTTTTCAAGAGCTAGTGTGTCTCAGAGGACTTTTACTCAGTGTTGCTGTAGGCTGCAATACCACAAGCTGGACAGGCTTCTATTCAGGAGAGAACATTTCTGTGACTATTTGCAATCTCTAGGTATACTGCAGATTAAAGGATTGATTCCTTCCCCCAGTCCATGTGATAAAATATAGTCATTTAGCTACCCAGTCTACACCACCTGTCACAGGGAAGAAAAAGTGAAAACTCGCAACTCAGAGGATCAGATAAGTAAGTACGGTACCCAGTCAATGGGCACAGAATATTGAGGACCTCTTAGCTATTTTCCTTCAGAATTATTTCCCTTATTTGGACAGAATTATCTGTCTTTGAATTTTAAACCACTAAAGTAAAGTTCATAACTTTTAACTTTTATATTGTGCAATAAAACAATCTCAGTGATTGCACTACGGGATTATATTGTTAGTAGGACATAGTATTATATGGTTAGCTATAAATGGTACACAAAGTGATTAAAAAAACAAAAAGAATGACCACATTGCACACCAAGTGATATATTCATGGCTAAATTATGATAGCTAGTGATATCAGAAGCTTCTCAATTGTATTTAATAATATTATCTTCGCACATTGGAAAAGGATAAGAATAGCAACACTGTTTATCTTCAGTGCTTGTCATAGAAGGCGTCTAAGTTTGTTATGGGTGGAGTTGGTGGTCTAATCCCATATATGGTAAAAGTGACACAGAAGCCTTGCTGAAGTAAAATGTGCCAGGTTGAAAGGCGCAGATACGCATGTGGTTGCGTCTGTGGATCTCACCAATGGTCCACCAGACATACCACCCATGCTATATATATATATATATATATATATATATATATATATATATATATATATATATATATATATATATATATATATATATATATATATATATATATTATATATATATATATATATATATATTGTTATACTGTCGAGGGTGGAAGAAGCAGAGGAGGACAAATAAAGACATGGACAGACAACATCAAGGAATGGACAGGGCAAGATATTTCCATACTCATCCGCATCGCTGAGGATCGAATTTGCTGGAGGACTCTGTGTGCTGAAGCATCCAATGTGGTACCCCTACGACCCTGAAGGGTTATGGGTTTATTGATTGATTGATATATTATATACACCCGTTATATTGAGGTTATCTTCTTAGAGGAGCTTCATGGTACGTCATCTATACAATTATGTTTTTATTTTGTTGTTGAAATGTGTTTCATGTTTACCTGAATATATATGTATATATTCATATATACTCTGTGGTTGGGAGCGAGCCAGAGATGTACTGTGCAGCACTGGGGAGGAGGAAACTGACAGTACTGTTTTTTCCTATGGCTTAGAACCCATCATAGAGGCACAGTGACTCAGTATGTGACAATCCTTTTGACGTGAAAATTTGGAGCATTAGAAATGATGTCATAAGAGAAAGAGTGGGTGTCATATCAATTCTACAATACATACAAAACCAACAGATACAATGGTTTGGTCATCTGGAAAGAATGCTGTGTGATTCATTAGTTTATAAAGCATATACGAAGAGAGGAGAAGCACAAAGAAGAGCCAAGGGTAGACCTAGAGTACGCTGGATCGACAACATCAAAGAGACATTACACGAACACCAAATAACATTATCTGAAGCTGCCAGAAAAGCGAGAATAAGAACATTGTATCTCCCTCGACACCCGTAAAGGGTAAAAGAGGAAGGAAAGAAGAAGAAGAAGCCTGGAGCAATAGAGAAGTTCGGCATAACCAGTAGTCAATTGATGGCGGGGAATGAGCAGTGAACCCTATCTTGGCTACAGTGGCTAGGAGCAGTGCATAGGTTGAAACCTACCTTCATGGAGGTGTGATAGTTATTCTCTGGCTCTGTCCCAGGGTGGGCCGAAAATCCACAGACTTCTCAGCCAAATATAATGCAGATGACGGGTATTACCAACTATCCAGAAGAGACCAGGTTATCCTGCTGCGCCTCAAAACTGGTCACAACAAAATGAGACATCATTTGTACACCAAATTCAAAATAGGTACGACTGGGCTCTGCAATTGCAGCCTTGCGAATATGACAGCAGAACATATCCTACAAGAATGTCCCCAGTATGCAGACCTGAGAAACAAGACATGGCCCACCCCAATCAGCGTTGAAGAGAAACTGTATGGCACAGTGGACATTCTAAAACAGACAGCAGCCTATATCATAGAATCCGGAGTCCCAACCTGACCTGCTGCGCCTCAAAACTGGTCACAACAAAATGAGACATCATTTGTACACCAAATTCAAAATAGGTACGACTGGGCTCTGCAATTGCAGCCTTGCGAATATGACAGCAGAACATATCCTACAAGAATGTCCCCAGAATGCAGACCTGAGAAACAAGACATGGCCCACCCCAATCAGCGTTGAAGAGAAACTGTATGGCACAGTGGACATTCTAAAACAGACAGCAGCCTATATCATAGAATCCGGAGTCCCAACCTGACTGAGTAATGATCGCTGAAGAAGAAGAAGATTTCCCAGCAATATAATGCCATTTAATGGCATTAGGTCAAAGGGCATGAGTCCATGGACCACTGGATCAGCAACCAACCAAAGGCGCAGATACCACCGAAGACAGATGTGTTGGGCTATTGGCACAAATAAAACGGCGACACATCGCATTTCTATTTTCCAGGCTACATCCTACTGGAAATCTAGTTGGACCATTGTCCTGCTATAAGAAAGATCCAGTGGGAGTTTGAGAATGAACGCTGGAGAAGAAATGCGCATATAGCGCAACAAAGCTGTAAACCATGACGCTACACATTTTGTTCTCTGGACTACATCCTGCTAATTTGCAAGAGATAATGAACACAGAAGGTTATGGTGATATTATCTCTGCATATCTGCTGTCTCTAAAAGATAATCTCATGCAGATGTTATAAATTAATAGCAAAAATCCATAGAAATTAACAATGAAAAACATACATTGAAAAACAATGAGAAACAATATTCTTTTATAACAATTACCTGGTATCTATTAATATTTCACAATTTATATCAATGAGATTAAAAAAACATTCATATATTATAATAACTATTTGTTTCTGCAGTATTAAATGTTTCAAAATGTATTTGTTGTTAATAACCTTTCAAGTTTCACATTACCAGTTGGACCATGCTCCCATCATTATTATATGAAAAAAAGTATATGAAAACTCATGCTGTTGGATTACTGAATCTTTCCATAAATACATCAGAACAATGAAATAGTGTTATGGAACTAATGTCAATCATTCTAGTCAATTTCAAAGGTGCTTACAACAGGGACAGACAAAACACAAAGTAAATACATTTTAAAAGAGGAACGCCCATATAGTTCCTCTCTTTCAGGAATGACATTTTGTAGGAACAATTGAATCATCACTTCAGAGGAAATGAATTAAATAAGACAAATTGAGGTAAAATAACAGCTTGCACAGACCGGAGATGCTTACATGGTGGAAGTGAGGACAGCTTTTGACAAAACACATATTTAAAAAAAATACCGTAACCTATAATGAGAGTGGAATAAGCATACACAGCTATTGAGCAAACTGTCAGTGGGGGGAAGAATTAAATTGAAAGTAGAATAGATGCAATTCACCAGCTGCACTGGCATGAGTAAACAATACTATTCTGATTCACACAATCAGTTTACTGGGTCACCTCTATATGCTTAGAATATCACATGCAAATATACCTTAGGGATATAGACCTGTAAGGCCAAATAACAGCATCAAACAGTTCTGAAAGAGGTTTTAATTGAAACCTGGTGCAAAGCAGAAAAATAGATGATAGGATTATGTAAGGGGATTTCTCTGGATGACCTCAAGATAGTATATGAGTGACTAATCTAGACTGATTTGAGATAATATGTTTGCTGTATGTTATCGAAGTTTGCTGTTCTGAAATAATCTTTGTTTATTTGCAGGTCAGCCCAGCCCTCACAAGTACCTGCTGATTCTCGTAACTTAGATCCTACATTACAGTTTGCTGAGGTATGCATGTGTTTAGACATGTTTGAGAATCCTTTGTAAAGCATGTCATTTTTTGACACTTCTGGGACTCCAAATACTATCAAACACTATGAACAAATACAAAGAAACACTATGAAATATAGAGCAGTCTTATTAACATTTTGACAAAATCCAAAGGTTTTTTTTTGGAGTAAATCTGTGCTCACGTATGCAGATAACAGAATGTAGTTTAGGTAACAGAATGTGTTGCATTATGATTTACAGTTTGGATGTTATATCAGCACCTTTTAGCCGTACATCCAACTTCAGCCTGGAATTCTGTCATATTGATCTTTATGTGATAGAGTGGCCAAATCTTCTAACATGAATTTTCATGCAATTTCTGCTGGCAAGCATGAAGTACATTGGGCAACCATTTAATTTGTGCCATGTATGTGCATAGCACATATTTCTTCAGCATGGCTAATTCACATGGGCTTCCAGTGTGTATCAGCAACAGGCAGAATCAAACAGATTGCTATCACTGGGCATTGACATTACTGCATCGTAGTTCATGGAAGGGAGACAGTGTTCTGGGATGGATCCCAACAATATTGTAGAAAGACAGCTATGGACATCTATTTGCCAACTTGAGAGCTGCAGACTATGCAAGCCCAGGACTCTCAGAAAATCACATCATCTTTCACATCCTCGATGCAAAGAACATGCTTTTATTGAGACCAAGTCGAGCTGACAACTTACTGTTAGATGGAGCTACCAGTGTTATACACATACCATAGTTACAGTTAATGTGCCACTCTTTCTTTGCTGGGAAACTATCTTGCCTTGATTAGCCAGGGAACAATATAGACTCATGTTTTTGATTTTAAACAAGTTGTAACTAGTTTAGTAATTTTGTAAATTGCATTAATAAGCATGATTACTCAAACAAACAAAAATACAAATAGGGCATACATTTCCTACTAATTTTGTGATACCTAAAGTTATGTGTAATGAGAGATGGAAAGTAACATACATTGCTATTATGTTAATCCCAAGAGTTAGCCACTCACCAATATTATTCAGGCACCAGATGGTACTCTGGTCTTTCATGCCCAAGAGATTGATGTTGTCTTTATAATTTGGGCTGGCCATATATTTGTAGATTTCTCTCACAGGGAATAGATATAGATGAACAGCATTTCTGGTTACTATCTTTCAACCAATGCAGCCTTCAACACTGTTGACTTACATGTTCCAAAAAAAATAGTAGTCAATACAGTGTGTTGAGACTCAGACAGGAAACAACTAGACTGGTTTATGAAGTGGATGTGCAGCTCATTGAATAGATGCTATCAAATGAATTCTAATTCAACTGAGGTGCAATTTTGTCCAACTTAAATAATACATCACAGACATTTCTGTTCAGTATCCTATTGGCACAATGTGTGATTGTTTTTCTTCTTCTTCTTCTTTCTTTCACTTGAAACATGTCTATATCTGTAATTCTGTCTCCTTAATAAAACTCACTGTCTTTTGTAGTTCATACAGTGGCCCATAGAGCTTTGATTCCAGTGTTGTTTCTTCTGGCCAATATGTCTGCCTCAGCATTTCATACTCAGAACAATCTTGAAGTATATGCTTGGTACACTGTGCTGCATGTGCACATGGCCGTGTTGCCAATCTTGAACTTTGTGTGTACATGTGACTGCAGAGTTGGTTGTGTCCTGTTCTGAGGCGTAGAATTACAACTTGTTCTTCTGCGTTCAACAACTGTGGTCATGCTATATTGTCAGGCCTGTCGTCAAGACGAAGTCCACCGTCTTCTCTAGGTCAGACCGGCTGCCCCATAGCTTTTGCCTCAGGTCTGTATCCTCTTGCCAGGTCTCTGCTCTTTGTATGTTGAGCAGTCCTGAAGTATGTGTTCCGGAATCTGGGTTCCGGATCCACATGGACATTGGTTGGTTGCTGATCCCCAGCGGTCCATGGGATCATGCCCTTTGACCTATGGCATTATATTGCTGGGAAGTCTGTGGATTTTCGGCCCACCCCGGGACAGAGAACAATATCACACCCCCAGGAAGGTAGGTTTCAACCTATGCACTGCTCCTAGCCACTATAGCCAAGATAGGGTTCACTGTGCTCATTCCCCGCCACCAATTGACTACTGGTTATGCCGAGCTTCTCTATTGCTCCAGGCATGCAACCAAATGTTCAAGTCAAAAGGATTGTCAAGTCCTGAGTCACTGTACCTCTATGATGGGTCTAAGCCATAGGAAAAAACAGAGCTGTCAGTTTCCTCCTCCTCATTGCTGCACAGCACATCTCTGGCTCCCTCCTAACCACAGAGGGTGCATACGTGTATATACTCAGGTAAACATGAAACACATTTCAACAACAAAATAAACGCACAATTGTATAGATGACTTGCCATGAAGCTTCTCTAAGAAGATAACCTCAATATACCGGCATGTCATCCACTAAGGTTTTCTGTTGCATGGATGGTATATTGGTGAGACCCACAGATGCAACCACATGCGTACATGGACATTCATCTGTGTATGAGATCCTCAATCGGTAAAGGTGGTCCAACAGTCTGCAGTGGCCTGTTCTAAGATGAAATATTGTGGTCTTTTGATATCTTTGGAGGAGATGTATTGCATCATGTTTGTATTCCACTTCCATTTGTTTCTTCCACTTTGCTGTGTATGTATTGTGGATTATTGTTTTTGCCTTTCCGTAAGACAGTGGGTGGCTGTGTTGCTCCATTTCGCTTTCTGCTTTTGACAGAGCATCCGTGAATTACAATCTTTCTGATCTTGTCATAATGTGATAGTCATCTTGTGATGGTGTTTGTGGCTTTCTTATTGACTTGATCATCTGTTTTTTCTGATGGTAGGTGATTAGTACATCTGGTTGGTCTTCGGCAGCATGTTCCTTAGCCAGTTGGTCTCCTTTTTCATTTCCTGGTATTCCACATTGAGAGGGTATCCACTGCATGGTTACCTATACTAGTAAGACAGTTCATTAAGTAGTTTACAATGTGTGATGAATCACCTAGATATAGATTTAACTCACTCTCCATACCTTGTCATAGTCTTGGGAAGCTTACCTGAACCAAAGGATATTGATGTGCTAATTAGTGAAAATAAAATGGTATCACATGTTCAAACTCTTTGGTTTGTGTCACAAGAGAAACTTCTGCAGTTGTACAAGAGTGGAAAACATAATTTAAAAATAAGAACTAGTTAATAAAGTTTTACAAGGACTTAACATGTTTGTTCTGATATCATTTGTAAAATAAACACATATCTGTGTATTTATTGTTACTGACACCACATTTCTTACAAATTACTCCCCTAACTCTGTCATCCCACTTTGTCACAAAATATTTTATTATCCACTTTGGCTGTGTGACATCATATTTAAAATATTCCTTGTTTATCCTACACTTGCTAACTAATAGGTCAGCTTGGCAACCATGAACTCTTCTGCTTTTAAGATCATTTCCATATTTCAATGGGGATATAGTAAATCTTGTACACAATGAATAACTTGTGGTTACTTGAGTAATTTGTGAACTTTACATTGTATTCCAGCTGTTGAACACTTCACTGTTTGACCTTTTAAGACCAACAAGTGGGCTTCCGGCATTACATCACCGCAGAAATAATCCCCTCTTAGCAGCTCAGGGAGAAAGAGCCAATAGAGAAGATGACGAGATGCGAGGTGTTGGACCTAGTGCAGTATTTCATTTCAGTTCTGGAGACCCTCAACAGCTAGGTCCACAAACCTTCCATGGGTAAACATTTAAACAAAATTGTTGTCATTATTTAGTGTATATGTTTATTATCTTGTCCGAGGTAGATTATATTACTGCAGATCCACACTTACCTTAATGTTGTTAGTCCAGCATAACTGTTGATGATCATTTGTTGCAGCCAGTTTATAACTTACCTTTGAAAACTAAGTGGAACCACATGGGGAGCCAGTAGGAAAATACTCAGTAAAGTTTACCAGCAAGGCATAAGACCACACCTGGAATATGGTTCAGCTGTGTGGTGTTCTGCATCAAACACCACATTACAGGATCTAGATAAAGTGCAAAACCAGGCACTTAAAATAATGTTGGGAGAAATGAAATCAAAATCCATAATAGAGATGCAGAAAATGAGAAGAATGCAAACACTCGGTGAACGCAGACACATAGGTACTAATACAAGCAGAAAAGTTTGTGTGTGCCAAGTCATCCAATGAAGGAAAGATTCCAAAATTTAGCAATGGGGCGACTGAAAAGAAGCAGCTTTATCTAAGCTAAATCACTCTGTGGAAAACGTACAGATCTACCTGAAGTTGACAACCCCTTAAGGTCTGTGCCAGAACAAACCCCTTGGAGTGAAAGGCATGGAATACCAATATATATTCAGACCCACCTGAAAGAATACTAAGCTTGGATGAACAGAACAGTGTGCAGCGAAGGACAGTTACCCTCTGTTTCCTAGATGATGAATATCCACAAGACATATGAGTCAGAGTGTACACAGATGGGTCAGCACAGAATGCAGTGAGGAAAGGAGGTGCAGGTGTATATATATAATATCCACACAAGCCTAGAGATATGATCAGAATACCAACAGGGAAATTCTGCAATAATTATAATGCAGAAATCCAAGCAACTGAAAAACTGCTGAACTCAAACTCTGGCCCATGGTATTTCTGACATATGCAAAGTCAGTTCTTCAAGCTCTCCAGTCTGAAAAACTAGCAGAATTAAAAAAAACTGCTTATTGAACTGTCTTACCAGTATAGGGTAACTATGCAGTGGAATACCAGGAAATGAAAAAGCAGACCAACTGGGTAAGGAAGGTGCTGCCGAAGACCAACCAGATGTACCAATCACCTACCATCAGAAACAAACCGATGATCAAGTCAATAAGAAAGCCACAAAAACCAACACAAGATGAGTATCACATTATGAACAGATCAGAACAAGTTGTAATTCTATGTCTCAGAACAGGACACATCAGACTCGGCATTCACATGTACACAAATTTCAAGATTAGCAAAGTGACCATGTGTACATGTGGACAGGCAGCACAGACGGAACTACAAAAGACTGAGTTCTGTTCAGGTGACAGAATTACAGATATATAGAAACGAACTAGTTGACACTCTTGATCAATAAATATTCTGTATTCACAACTCATTTTTCAAGTGACGTTACTGCAAGTTGGCACACTATTGATCAATAAATATTATTGTTCTTCTTTCGTTCACTTGAAACAATGAACAGTGAACAAAACATGTTTCAAGTGAACGAAAGAATAATAATAATATTTATTGATCAAGAATGTGTCAACTTGCAGTAAAATCGCTTAAGAAAACAGAATTGTGAACACAAAATAGGAAACTTGAAAGGATGAAGTGATTAGAACCCCTCTTAAACATTTTTGATCATATTCTACAGCCAGGACAACATAACACTAAAGGGGTTGTCATAACATATGATAAACAACCACTATAAAGTTTACAAGTGCAGGTATATAGAAGAATAAAACCAGCCTTTGTGTTGCTGAAATCCTAAATTAAATCAAAGAATATCAGCACTGTAACATGCCATACACATAAAAGGCAACTAAAGTTTTGGGGTAAAGTTGGCTGTCCCAATGATATTCATCATCATTTCATAGGTCACAGTGGCACAAAAATCTTGCTAAAGTTTATTTATCAGGTCGATTTTGCAGTCAAGGTTTAAACCATAAGAAAACATATTCCATTCACAGGACTACATCCTTCTCACGATGACGACGCAGAAGAAAAATAAAACATTAAGTCATTATTTTACATATTGAGCAACTCTAATTGTTCTTTCTCTGAGTTATTCTAGTGCCAGTATAATTTAAAAAAATGAAATGATTAAGAAGTCCTAGAGAATTGACTTTATTGCACTTGGGTTTCCCCATATGTACTCCATCCTTTTCAACAAAGTAGCTCTTTCCCTGCCATGAGAACCACTCATAGCTCATACTTTGTACTTCAATTGATAATCTTCAGTAATCTTTGAAAAAAATCACTCTGTAAACATGATGTGAGCTGGATTTGAAACTATGACTTGCGCATAAGGCAAGTAAACAGCTTAACTGCATCAGGGGAACCTCCCTTTTAAATAGAACACAGTAATATGAAAGGTGGATGTACATGTGAAGTATTAATTCCTTCACTATCATCTTTTCTATCTTGATGTTACAAATTGTACTTATCACTGGTCAAATATTATCTTATTGTACTCTTACTCATATTTCAGAATAATCAATTATATGATACAGAACCTAGACAATGAATTGGGGGGACGAGGCCCATTGTAAGTATACAGTAGTTAAGCTTAGTGTTTGTTGTATAGCAAGAAGTCATAATTACCAAAAAACTATAGTTCCAACATATGTCATGACCCCTCCATCCATTGGCAGACCATTATATAAGCAGTTTGTTCAATTTTTTTCTGCATTATTTGTTGTTTTATACAGTTCGCTCAGATACAGGTCATAGATCGAAGTGTTTTCTTAGGCTTGAAACCCTTGAACTATCTATCACTTTCTTCTTTGTCTTTAAACCATTCCTAATCTTTTCCTTCCATGCAACATGATCCATTGCACCCTGTTACCATGATTCCTTTTCAGTGCCTGTGTCAAGCATATCACGTTTGCATATATCTTTATACCCAAGTAGCCTGCCGAAGACGGATGTGTAGGGCCATTGGCGCAAATAAAACGGCGATACAACGCATTTCCATTCTCTAGACTACATCCTGCTGGAAATCTAGTATGTCCTCTTACAAGGGAGATCCAGCGGGAGTTTGAGAATGAACGCTGAAGAAGAAGAATACCCAAGTAGATGTTGATCCTGAGATCTTTTCCCAGACTGTAAAGTGGGTAAAGTAGATCTTTTGGTATTCTGCAATCTTCTATGCTCCTAGTGTATCCCAGCCATCTGAGTATGTGCTGACTTAGCATAAAAAATACTGACATTGCCTGGTCTTTCCAATACATTAGTATTAGTTACTTTGTCCTGTCACCTAACTCTAAGAATTCTACGTAATAAAGTAAATGGTGACCGGCCCAAATTTTTTTAATTTTAGTGATTTTCTAGGCAATATAAATATATTTAGTAATTTGCCATTGCTTTCTGAAAGGCCTGTACACGCAATTGCCTGTGATAGGATTTGAACCCGGAACTTCAGTTGTCACAGACTCGATCTGTACCATGCAGTGACAGAGAGGAGAGTGAATGTATATGTGTTGTATAAGAGTTTGTAAGTGTTCCAAACCATCATAGAACAGATATCTCCCAGAAAATTGATGATGAATTGATAGCCTAGATCTTCAGCATTCATTCTCAAACTCTTGCATATTAGCAGGATACTATCTAGAGAACAGAATCTATGGTTTGTGTCATGGTTTACAGCATAGCTGTGATATCTGTGCCTTTTGACCTGGCACATCCGACTTGAACATGGCTCACTTTGACCATACATTGGATGGGACATCCAACTCCACTCCAAAATCTCCTTAGTCACTTCTCACAAGATGCATGGAAGGTAAACAGTGTTGCCATTCTTTGCTTCCCTTTCAGGCATGGCAACACACTGGCGGCCTAGATCTATTTCATGAATTGTATTTATTTTTAAGTTTAGATCTGTTTAGTTAATTCTAAGGAATGTTGTAAAATGTCTGCTGTAATATATATATTGTAATACATAAAATATTATGTTAATTCCTGTTTTTCTTTGAACAGAATTTTGCATGGCAATCCAGGAGACTATGCCTGGGGTCCAGGTGGTCTCAATACAATAATATCACAGGTGAGGATTTATCACAGATGATACATACATACATAATAATGAGTCAGAATATCTGGTGTGTTGTAACAGCTATAGATATGTAAAGTGGATCTGATCTCTGTGGGCAATCTATATTTTATGTTCTTGAAGTTACAGTTTCGAAGTTAGGCTCAGACTTCTTGTTTACTAGTACATTTTTTCAAATGTATATGAGGATTATTGTTTCATCTTCAGACTTACTCTATGAGCAATACTCTCTGCGGGCCATGTTTTGCTCTTATTAAGAGGGATCGAGTGCATATGGGGAAACCCAAGTACAAAGAAGTCACTCAGCTGCAACTTTTGAATAACTTTTTTAAAAGCATAATATGGTAAGTAAATATTGGAAAAAAAAATAAAACGGGTTAAATTGTAATTTTGCTTTGAACAATTCACAGGATCGATGTTTCAATCAAAAGGTCTTTATCAATATAGATAGATATCTTTTGGTTCAAACGTCAATCCTGTGTATTGTTCAATGTAAAGATGCTATGTAACCCATAACATTTTTTAAATTCTTCAATATTTACTCCATATGGTGCAGTTTTATTGTAGTCTTCAGATCACTCAATTTGTCATTATAATATGTGCACACTATCTCCATGGTTAGATCTCTGTTGGAGCATTACATGACATCAGTGTAACGTGCACATTATCTCCAAAGTTAGATCTCTATTGGAGCATTACAGGACATCAGTGTAATGTACACATTGTCTCCATGGTTAGATCTCTATTGGAGCATTACATGACATCAGTGTAACGTGCACATTATCTCCATGGTTAGATCTCTATTGGAGCATTACATGACATCAGTGTAATGTGTGCACATTATCTCCATGGTTAGATCTCTATTGGAGCATTACATGACATCAGTGTAATGTGTGCACACTATCTCCATGGTTAGATCTCTATTGGAGCATTACATGACATCAGTGTAATGTGTGCACATTATCTCCATGGTTAGATCTCTATTGGAGCATTACATGACATCAGTGTAACGTGTGCACATTATCTTCATGGTTAGATCTCTATTGGAGCATTACATGACATCAGTGTAACGTGCACATTATCTCCAAAGTTAGATCTCTATTGGAGCATTACATGACATCAGTGTAATGTGTGCACATTATCTCCATGGTTAGATCTCTATTGGAGCATTACATGACATCAGTGTAACGTGTGCACATTATCTTCATGGTTAGATCTCTATTGGAGCATTACAGGACATCAGTGTAACGTACACATTGTCTCCATGGTTAGATCTCTGTTGAAGCATTATTACATGACAAATGCCTCGGATCCAATATATGCAGCGATGGAAATATCAACGAGAACTAAAAATAAGGCTAGAGACGGCTTTAGTTTCCTTGTCAAGACTGATTTAGAAAAGCAACATCAGTATCGAAGTGAAAGTCAAACTGTATAAGTCGATGGTGCTTTCTATTGTGATATATGGTTGTGAGAGTTGGGCACTCATTGCAGACATGGACAGACGATTAGAGGCTTTCGAGTACTTTAAAATGTCACAGGCGAATTCTATGAATTTCCTATAGGGAACATAAGGCCAACTTATACGTAAGAAATAAAATAGAAATGTATGCAGGTGTACAAGAACCATTGCTTTTAATAATGAAACGATGAAAACTAGCATGGTTTGGACATGTATGTAGACATTATTTCTTGAAGAAGTAGAGATGGGCAAAGAAAGGTTTGGACAGACAACATCAAGGAATGGACAAGACAAGATTTTTCATCACTCATCCGGATTGCTGAGGATAGGCATGAGGACTCTGTGTGTTGAAGCATTCATTGTGAGGATAGGCTGGAGGACTCTGTGTGTTGAAGCATCCATTGTGGTTCCTCTATGACCCTGAAGGGTTACAGGTTTATTGATTTGATTGATTGATTATATGACATCAGTGTAACAAGCACATTGTCTCCATGGTTATATTTCTGTTGGAGCATAACATGACACTGTGATGAAAACCCTCATCATCATCAGGTGCCATGCCGGCTGGCATAGGCTGTCATAGCTTTCCACAGCTCTCTGTCCACAGTATTATATATCAAGATCGTTGTTGTTTCCCTGCTGTGTCAGGTTGTCAAACTGTCTAATATTTTCTCACGTTGTCACCCTCTGTCTCTGTTGGCTTGTATCTTGCCTGTTGTGACTATGTTCTCCAAACTGCCTGTCTCATGAAGTGGCCAAAACAAGAAGATTTTCTTTTTCTTATATTATTGATTAATATATGTTTTGCATTTGACTCTTTCAACTCTTCCACATTAGTTTTTCTGGCAGTCCATGGTATTCTCAGCATTCTTCTATAGAACCACATCTCTGTTGCCTCTAATTTCCCACTTTCCAGTTTGTTTATTGTCCAAGACTCGCATCCATATGTTAGTTAGTATATGAAGACCCTACTTGAAAGAAATGTTGAAAGATGGCAAACAAGAAGTAGGCAGAGACACAGTGGAAAGTAAACATAATAAGATAGACAAAATACAGAGTACACAAACAAAACATGTTACAAGATGTTGGAGGTCATTCCATGCAATGTGTGGTGAAATGGCACTTGATGATGATAATGATTTCTCAAAAGTCCATTTTTTTTAAACATTAATGTAGAGGAAAGAATTATTTTAATGTCACAAGTGTTTTCAAAATTTGGTAGTTAAACGATTAAAGTTCTACTTGCTGAAGTTAGATGTATCAGACTGCAGATGACATCTTGCTAACCAGGAGTTTGATATCTAAAGCAGCAGAAGTGGAATTAAAATCCTGACGAATGTTATAACTCATTTGAAATTTATATTTTAAGATAAAGACTTTTACAGTGTTCTGTGCCATTTCTGGATCATATAAGTGTTAATTCCATTGTCAGAAACCTAAGTTAGTAACTTACGCATACCACCATACTATTGATCTGATAAATACATATTTGTTTTTCAGTTGTTGAATCACTTAGAGGGCACAGGTGCCCCTCCAGCACAGAAGGATAAGATAGCAGGTTTGCCAAAAGTTGTTATTGAGCAAGGCCATGTTGGTATGTAATGTTACTATTTGTAACTCTTATATATACAGAAATAGTTTGAATGTGTGAATACCAATATTGTTGTTATTGCTGCTTAGGAATAATGTCTGATAAAAGAATAATTAGAGGTGCAAAGGGTCTTGCATTGCTCTCGTGCGGACTCAGGGTTAGCAGATAACAAAGATTCTAAAAGTGCCTCCTCGTGGTGCATCCTGGAAACAAATACAGCTGCCCTTGCTGTATTCTTAGCTAACACTTTTAGGCTTGTGTCCATGGGTGTGGATGCTGTAGATGAAATGAGAATTGCCTGCAGAGAGACAGGAAATATCTCAGAAACTCTATTACATCAATGCAAGGCATCTGTGCATTCTGTCTCTGTCAGGTTAAAAAAGCAGAAGCATTGGAGGGGCGACCAATGCCAATATCCCTAACATATGGTGATCTTATAAGAACACACAGAATCTGAAAAAATAAACACGTTAGAATGCAGCGTAGTGTGAGTGTGGATCAATTCAGTGGCAATGAGGCTACAATAGTCCAGCACAAGACCGACTGGCAGAAGTGCAGTTCATGCTTGAGAACACACAGAAGCGCACATGTCCCATCACAATTTACCTCGTTCAAAGTAGGAATCATGACTCAAGTATTGGATACGCTAATTTGTTAAAGTTTGTACACCAATGACATTCCAATTCCTCTGGTTTCTCCTCCAAGAGTTCTTCAATAATTGTTCCTTTACCTCAACAATGTAATTTTATAAGAGAAATATTTCATGCATATGCCAAGTTTTATTACACTGATCAAATTAAATCCACTTCGCTCCCCATCAAAAAGTATATTGGGGTATCTACTTGAAGTAGCAGTTAAGCCGTTGACTTTGTGTTAAAGAGGTCATGTGTTAGAATCCAGCTTGCATGTCTTATTTATAAAGTGAATATTTTCAGAGATCCCTGGAGATAAACCCTTGAAACACGAGTTACATGTTTTGAGTGGTACTCTTGGCAGACAGTGTAACATTTTGTTGAGTGACTAAGTACACATGGGGTAACCCTAGAATCATAAAGTCAATCCTCTACAACTTTTTAGCGTATATTTTTTTGTCCAGCAAGTATATCCTTCGATATCTGCTGGAAGTGACAGAGAACATATGGGCTTACCAGAGTCCAATGACTTTGGCCCAAACCAATTTACACTACATCTGTTGCTTGTTGGGAACTTTTATTTTCTCTGTTCAAAATTTGTTTCTCAATGTTATGCTTTTGGCAGAATGTTGTATCAAAGAACAAACATTGTTCTTTGAAGAACAAACATTGTTGTTTGAGATTTCTTTCTTAAGTTAGAAGAGGTTTCTTCCAATAAGTTATAAAATTAAGTATTGGATACATTTCACAATGTGTTGCATCCTGTTTTTTGATAACCATTTATTTATTATTTTGTAAATTATTCATTCATAGTTTTTCTTACCTTAAAGTTTCAGAACACATGGAATCTCAACTAATAATTAGTAGAATAATGTTCTGTATTGTATAGCCAACATGTGTAGTTCTTTTTCCATCCTCATATTGATTTATAAATATTGTTGATAATATCCAAATGACAGATAATACTCTCCAATGTTCCATATGTATGGATGACTTTGAGTTGTCAATGGAAGCAAGGAAGCTGCCCTGTGATCATCTGTATCATTCAGAGTGCATTGTCAAGTGGTTAGAAATGGTATGAATTTGTCTTTTAATCTACAGATTATATCTGAAGCATGATGTATTGTAGCAAGCACTGGTACATCTGTTTTCGTGATTACGTGGTACTAATTTAAAAGAATAATTTAATTCCCTGCTGGTGCTTTCTGTTGTGTTGTATGGTTGTGAGAGTTGGACACTCACTGCGGACATGGAGAGAAGATTACATGCTTTCGAGTACAAATGCTACAGACGAATTCTACGAATTTCCTAGAGGGAACATAAGACCAATGTGTACGTAAGAAATAAAGTAGAGATGTGTGCAGGTGTTCAGGAGCCATTGCTTTCAATAGTGAAACGACGAAAACTAGCATGGTTCTGACATGTATGCAGGCACGATTCCTTGTCAAAAACAATACTGCAGGGAACTGTCAAGGGTGGAAGAAGCAGAGGAGGACAAATAAAGACATGGACAGACATCAGGGAATGGACAGGGCAAGATATTTCCACACTCTTCCGCATCGCTGAGGATAGAATTCGCTGGAGGACTCTGTGTGCTGAGGCATCCAATGTGGTACCCCTATGACCCTGAATGGTTACCGGGTTTATTGATTAATTGATAAAAGCCTAATTTATAAACCACAAACTGGTTTGTTCGCCAAGTCCATTTAACATCTACATGGATACATTTGTATAAAATATAGAAGGAATTCCAGGACTCAGGTAAATGGGAAAATAATAAACAATCTGCGATATACAGATGACACACACTTAGCAGAAAGTGAACATATCTCCTGAGTTATCATCTGACTGGTTTAAAAGTCTGCTGTTCTACTTTCCCACTCTACATTCTCTGTCAGTGGTAATTATGATCTTATTAAAGTGTGTCATTGTTTTGTCAATCAGAGGTTGTTCTCCTTTTGATAAGGTAGATATTGTCATAATCTCACCTGTTGTACTTTCTGAAGTTGCCATGCACAACATGCTACTCTTAATTCTCGAGCCCTTGTGATCATAAGTATTCTTATGTAGTGAATGTCTCTGGTCTATTGTGACAAGTATATATTTTCTAGCTTGAGTGAGAGAATAACGAGAGCACATTAATGGCAATCCAATCTCATTTTCACAATCCCTAGAGCATCCAAGAACTATACACTTTTCCTCATTTTGGATACATTACAGATATTCACAATTGGATTTCTAAAGCAGGAGGAAGTCTAATCCATAATCAACAGAGAGAACTGACTGTTGAAAAAGAACAATCAATTGCTGCTCAAGTCATGCAACCACTATAGATTTAATTGTTGCATGGTCTCTCTTGCAGCATTATATTATTTACTCAATGTAATATCTGTAAGACAGACTGCGATCAAAAGTTTTTCCAAGATAATGCAGTCTGTCAGAGTGTTCAATGTTTTGCCCATCAAAATTAACTCTGGATAAGTCAGCCTTCACTATAAACAATTATTCAAACATTACCACAGCATGCACACTTTCTCATCTAAAATTCTTCATAGGCATTTGTCTTCAAAGTTGATTAATTTAGTGTCTATTGATTGTGTGTTTCCAGCTTTCATATCCATATGTCAATACAGGCAGAATGCAAACAATGAATAATCTAAATTTTAGTTGTGACTCATAAATACAAAAAATAATGGAAACATATCATGTACAGGACATTGCTATTCAACTACTATTGCTGTTTTCAGACACCATCATTACATCTAATTGTATCATTAGTACACTGTGGACTATCCGCTTTTGTATTATGGGGCCGAACGTGTGTTGTTAGGGCCTGAAAGGGGAGCAAATAATTGCAACATTGTTTATCTCTCATGCACGTCACAGGAGGCAGTTAAGGAGGTATATGGTGGACTTTGCTATCCCATCTCATATAAGCTGCCCAGAAGCCACGCTAAAGTCTGATGTGTCAGGCCAAAAGGTGCATATATCGCAGCTAAACTGTAAACCATGACACAATGCATTATTTATCTGGACTACATTCTGCTAATATGCAGGAGTTTGAGAACAAGCACAGAAGAACCATGGGTAAATTCATCCAAATTATTTATGTGAGTTGAACTCAATACTCAATCTACCAGTACCGATAGTTTGATACAAGTTTGTTATAATTATAGACACGTTCTATTGCAAAAAATATAGAAATCAAACAAGTGTAAATGAAGTAATCTCGATCTGGATCTACCTTGTGCTTCTTTGGACAGTGGCTTCACCTTTTAAGTTAAATATAATTTGTCTATAATTCATCTAATTATGTATGAACCAATGTATATGTTTTGTTGTAATGTGCTCATTTTTGCACTGACAATGCTTACTCCATCAATCTTCAGCATGGTACATGCCCAGTGTGTAGAAAAGATCTTAATGGAGAGGACACCTCAACAAATGAACCAGATTACACTCCTATCTTCAGTCAAGCTGCTGGTGATGGTAGTGGTGGTGCAGCATCTTCCTCCTCTTCATCTACCTCTATGGGACCCTCAGCTTCTTCATCCTTTACGAATCCATGGAGAAATTAGCGTGTGGCTCAGACTAGTAAGAAATAAAATGAGGCGTGCGATGTGTGTCACTAAATAAGTTGTTTTATGTGACATTCTTGCAGTGAGACCTCTCTGTGATTGCCTGTGTGATGAAATTCTAGTGTTTCAAGCATGAAAGGGTTATCAGTACATCTGGAAATATTTATATCATAAATAATAAACAGGTTGGCTGTATCAGTTATTGTAGATCCAATGTGGAAAACTAAACAATATTGATCGGTTGAAGTTCTGTACATTTTTGTCATTCTCTAACTATTGTCAGATAGGGATATTGGTATTTTGCTACCTTACACAATATTAAGTCTTCTAAATTGTGAATATATTGGTGTATTCTGAATTGTGAATATCTTGGTGTATTCTAAATTGTGAATATCTTGGTGTATTCTAAATTGTGAATATCTTGGTGTATTCTAAATTGTGAATATATTGGTGTATTCTAAATTGTGAATATATTGGTGTATTCTGAATTGTGAATATATTGGTGTATTCTATCAGTACACATAGGTACCACACATTTGTCACATACTTTTCTGTTTATTTGTATGTTTATTTTCTTCTGCATTCTATCTGAAACTACTACTGGTTGGCAGGAAAAGGCAGAACTAACACATTGTGCCATGGCTTACAGCTTGGCTGCAATATCTGACTAGCATCATTTTTGTGTCACTGACTTATGGAATGAAAATGTCAAGCCCACCCCTAAACCTCTTTAATTGCTTCTTACAACATGCATAACAGGTCACATAGCTACTATATGTTTCTTGTACGTTACAAGGATCAGTGACCAGATTTCTACAAAACAAAAAAACTAACATAATTAAACGGAATGAAATTCTGATAAAGATGCATATAACCGATGCATCCAATGTTCTGCGCGTTACATATGAGAGCCCCCGATCACTCCGCATGTGCGATACACACTTATTGGGAGGGGGGGGGGGGGGAGAGAGAAATCGCCAGTTCATTGCACACAAATTGCTAGATCAGTATCTGAAATTACAACTTGTAAAATTTCCTAGTTATTCTATTTCTGTGCAAAAGTGTATGAAATTAAAAAGGTGATCTGTTGTCACATGATTTGGTCACTGATCCCTGTAGTGAACCATTTTTCTTCCCATTCTGGTTCTAGCAACACATGGTACATGTCTGTTTTAACTCTTTATATTAGTTTATGCATTGTGTTCATGAACCACCAAGCAAATATTGGCAACTACTTATTCCTGTCAGATAATTGACGAAATAATGTTGCATTCCTGCTTTTTTAAGAAATGTTACAAAATAAACTTGAGTTTCGAACAATTACTAATTCACTATACGGATCTTGTATGCTAGACATGCAAGAAAGTTAAATCATTTCCATCTTACCTGCCTACGTAAATTACTAAACATCCATTGGTGGGACAAAGTACCAGACTACGAGGTCTTGGAAAAATCAACCTCAATAAGCATCCACATAATACTTATGAAGGCGCAGGCATGCTGGGCAGGCCATCTTGTGCGTATGGAGAACTCGCGTTTGCCAAAACAAATATATTATGGAGAACTCAAGGCAGGACTTCGAAAAGCTGGTGGACAGAAAAAGCGTTTCAAAGACACGCTCAAGTCATCCTTGAAACATCTTAACATTGACGTAGGCGCTTGGGAGAGCCTTGCTCAGGATAAAACAGCATGGCGTTACAGCATTAGAACGGGAGCACTAGCGGCGGAAGAATTCAGACAAGAAACTGCAAGACAGAAGCGGACATGTAGAAAAGAAAAAACATCTCAACCTCACACAGATACCTTCTATTGTTGTCAATTCTGTAAAAGAACATTTTGTGCGCGCATTGGACTTGCTAGTCATTTAAAAACGCACTATTAACTTTATTATTTTATTATTTATTGTTATTATTATTATGGTTGAGTTTTTGGTCATCGTCGATCACGACGGACGAACATCATCATACGGATCTTTAAGTCAACTTCTACACTTTTTAAGAATGATATTCAGCTGTCAAGATTAGGTCAGCTCAGCAATTTGTGGATGTCAACAACAGCATACCCCTGTTTTACTTCTATATGTATACACCTTTTAGCTCCCTTCAAAGCATAGGTCATCACCCTCCTCCATCTTGTTCTATTGTTAGTTATTTCTTCCAGCTCTTTCCATGTTCTCAACCAATCCTTTGTGTCTCTGCATGTCTTTCCTCCATTCCTTGGTTTTCCTCTCTCCCTGTGGATTTCAGAACAATGCCTGTCTTACATTGCTTTCAATTTGTCTGTTTTATATACATCTAAAGGTGTTCACAATTTTTCTTGAATTGTATTCTGTACCTAAAGACCACATTTGCAAAAAGAGGAAGTGTATCAACTCTAATTCAAAAGATAGATAAATTTATCAGCATATATTGTGGGGAGGGATTTCTTATTCGTTAATTTAGTTTTTTGGTAAAGTGTATCTTTTATCGTGAAGTATGCTCCAACTCTAGTCCGTTAATTTAGTTTTTTGGTAAAGTGTATCTTTTATCGTGAAGTATGCTCCAACTCTAGTCCGTTAATTTAGTTTTTTGGTAAAGTGTATCTTTTATCGTGAAGTATGCTCCAACTCTAGTCCGTTAATTTAGTTTTTTGGTAAAGTGTATCTTTTATCGTGAGGTATGCTCCAACTCTAGTACAATTTGTTATATATCAGCAACCACTAAAAATGCATCAACATGTTTTCACATGAGCCATTGTACATGCTCAATTTAAATTAACAGAATCTATTTTTTTCACATTTATGAACCATTTGCTAAATCAAATCTGCTGTATTAAAAAAAATTAGACAATTCAGAACGGATAGTAAGCAAGTTGACATCGAAGTCTCATGCTATTGCAGTATCTTGAAAAATGTTTAGAGTTTATGCTCCATTCTGCAATGAGTACTTGCTCAAGATCATTCACATTGTTGATATCATGCTGCTGGACCCTTCTGTTCAGTTCATCCCAAGCGTGCTCAATCGGGTTCAGGAGAGTCTGTAGGTCAATCCAATACAAAAAAGTGGTTGCTGGGCTAAGAAATTCCTGGTTACATTAGCAGTATCTTCTTCATCGTACACCATGCGGCAGACCCTCTAAAAGCATTCCGCTGACTGTCCTGAGGACGTATGAGGGTGATTGCGTTATCTGTGCCTTTCGATCTGACACATCTGTCTTCAGCCAGGATTTTTTGGGGCCGGGTTGGCATTCCCATATTTTTGATCCCTAGTACTTAGGCAAGCTAAAGCAGGGTTGCTGCACTCCTGTTTCCAGGCCCACTGCGTAGAAGTGTAATGAGGGTCTTGATCAGCACATTAGCAGTATGAGACCTGACTTTGCCATACTGAAAGATTCCCACATATTGGTGCTTGTGTCAAAGAACCGGTATCACTTCAATCTTGGAATATATTAAGAGATAACAGATAAAATGGTTTGCACACATCAGCAGACTACCATCAGACAGCATACCACAGCAAGCTATACTACACAGATACAGTAAAGGCAGACATAGAGGCTGACCATGAAAACGATGGACCACCGAAATAAAAGAGGCGGCAAACTCCACAATATTCTCAGCACACACATCAGCTCCACAATATTCTCAGGGCCACCTGCAGAAAACTCTTCTACCCCTGACGCTGAAAGGCAACAAAGGGTTTAGCGAATAGATAGATAGATAGGTGATTGTGTAAGAAAGACACACCAATAGCTCACAGTAGTTAATTAACATAGACATCAGTGTTAACTGTGAAAACATGAAGGGGAGTATTGGAGAATCCACTGCAAACATGTACACTTCCTCATCTTTTATGCTGGACTTATACACACATCAGCATATCTTTCTCCAGGATGATGCCAGACTCAATTTCTCCTATCAATAAATGAAAAATTAAACCACTTTCATCAGAGAACATCGTCAATCTCCATTCCACCCTTGGAAGATAAAAATTTTGTTTGACCGTCTGTTGGTTCGATGGCATTTAGTAAGGATAGGATCAATGTTAGAATTCCTTTTCGCGAGCCAGAGGAATAAAGTCTCCTTCACACAGTGTTTGCATTAATAGATCCCCAAGTACCACATGTATAAGCTGCTGTCTGAATTGATGTTTGTGGAAGTGGCCGTGCTGATGTATCAGTACAATAAGACGATCTTGAGCAAGTGTTGTTACACGAAATTGACTAGGTCTGGCGCAACCATTGGTGGAACCTGTCACCAGGAATCTTTGATTCAGTCTTACTGTAGTGGACTGGTCACAACTTAAATGTATGGCCATTTCTCTCGCCGCCATTCCACTAACAGGCATAGCAGCTTGCTACCACTCTTGTAATGTCGGTCAAAGCATGAAAAAGGTAGCAGACCATCTTTCTAAAAAGAAACCAGTTAATGGCTTTTACTCGCTTAAACTTTATTAATGTGTGTGTCAAATTTCAACCTGTTTGACTCTTAATAATGCCAAATTATATTTATTTTCTGTTTTGCATGTGAAACACGAAAAATGAGAAAGAAAATAACATCAATTAAAACAATGGGACTGCATGAATTTCATCACATGCGCACTTTCTGGGTTGTAAAATCATCCACATGTCATCATCATCAAGTGCTTTTTCCGTAACAAAGTTTGGCTGCAACAGACCTCCAAAATCCTGTCTCTTGTTTTGTTGGTGCACTCTGCTAAACTGTAACTTGTCCATCTCGTGATATTACTCTCCCACTTGTATCTTTGCCTACCTCTTGCTCGCCTCCCTTTGACTTTACCCTCAAGTAAGGTCATCAACACAGTGTCATGTCTTTTAATATGTCCAAAATATTTTGTCAGCTTGATCTTTATTTCCCTTAATAATTCTTCATATTAAGTGTTGCTAGAACCTCGTTGTATGTTTTCCTCTCTTTCCATAATGTTCTCCCTATTCTTCTATATATCCACATCTCAAAGGCATCAATTCTATCTTCTAATTGTTTGTTTATTGGCCATGTTTCTGAACCATACATTAATATAGCATAGATGTGGCATTTTATAATTTTCATTTTAGTTTGTAATTTGTTTAGGTGTTAATATTTTCCTCATGTCATTGAAAATACTTTTAGCCATTCCTATTCTCCTTTTCACTTCTATTTTACATCTACTATCATTTGTGATTATGTGTAGTGGATATTGGTAATGTTCTATTTGTTGCAGTTTCTCTTCATGTATTTTTATGTTTAGCACCTGTTTTTTTTTTTTGACTTTGCTGACTATCATAGTTTTTTTGTTTTTGGACATTTATATCCAGTCCATATTCTTTACTTGAATTACCAACTTGATCTATTAGTCTTTGTAGTTCATGTTTCTGCTAGAAGAACAGAATCATCTGCATATCCTGGTTGTTCATTATTTTTTCATTGATCTTGAATCCTGGCATTCCTTCTATATTTTTAAAGATATTTTCTGTGTAGATATTAAATAGGCTGGGTGATAAAATACATCCTTGTCTTACCCCTCTTTATTTCTATGTATGATGAATAACTGTTTTCACACTTTATTGATGCAGTTTGTTCCCAATATATATCAGTCTGATGTCTTTTCCATCTATGCCTATTTCTTGAAGACATTCATTTAATTTTTCATATTGGACTCTGCTGTCAAATGCCTTGCTGTAACCTATGAAGCAAATATAGATTATTTTTTGGACTTCAGTGTATTTATCTATCAATAATCAGATACTAAGTATAGCTAACCCACGTACATAAACATTTTAAGCATGAAAATAACTCATGTTTTTGATACATTTTTCATGGTTACTAGTACAGTAAATTACAGTGTATAAGCTGAGAATTTTTGGACATTTTATCCAAACTTGATTTAGGGGTCTCCACTTATACACGAGTACAACACAATTTATAATATCAAATGCTGTTTCGCATCATTTTTTTAATCATTTCCCGCTTAGACTTTGCTGTAATGTCATCTGAACCCTGTGACAAGATAGTAATTACTGTTCACTACCTCGTAGGACACTGAACATAAACAATTTGTCTGAACACAAGCATTACATGTTTTAATGTAGTTTCAGTGAATGGGTCTGAAACCAATTTTAAGCATTTTTGTCATGACTAATTTCTTTTTTGTTGTCCTGTGCAAATTATGCATTTTAGAATTTCTCAAAATCCCACTGGATCTCTCTTGTATAAATAACCAAACTGTCAAAGAATATTCATCGTAGTGGAGAGTGCTGCATTAACAAAACCAAGAAGTGATACAAATAACTGTTTATTTTGTTTGTGTTTGCTCCTTGATAAAGGTCCCTGTTGGACTGTAATGTAGAAAATGTCGTTCCTTTGTTTTCTGTTATTTATTTTGTACATTAGTTAAAATTATTTTTTGAAATTTATTATTTCTTAGTTATTAGTTAAACCAGTAACAATAGTACATTATCCAAGTTATCACTTACATCTCCCTTGTAACAGCAAAATGGTTCTACTAGATTTCCAGAATTATGTAGTCAGAGAATGGAGATGTATTTTGTTGCCATTTTATTTGTGCAGTTTGCCAGACAAACTTTGATGGTGATGTATAATTTGTTCAGTGTTTTACCAGTTCTACTAAATGTTGAAATTGTAGGAAAGTGTAGGCATTTCTAAACTGACCTGCACATGTGCATCCTGCACATGTGCATCATAGACTACTCAACACCTTTGAGATGAAATGCTACAGAAAAATACTTAGTATACTTGGTATCTCCTGCAAGAAACAAAAAATGATAAACCCAGATATTATTAACACATTGAAGACGCCAGTGTGTTGGTTACTAAACACAATAGCAAAAATAAAACTACACCTGTTTGGTATATATATAAACAGACATGACTGTTTGGAAAGATAAATTATTGAGTGCAGAGTACCGGGTAGAAGCAAAGGGGCAGACCGAGATGAAATTGGACTGACGACATTAAATATAACATGAATACGTCGTTAGAAAATACAAGCCGTATGGTCCAAGACAGAGAAGGGTTCAGGAAGTTCATTGGGAAAACAACGTTCTAGAGTGAATATGTCACATGACACTAAATGGTGGACATTTGTAGCTGTGTCGCTAGTAGGCCAGTTATGCACTGCAACCTATTTAAGAACATTGCCAGCACTGTATGCTTAGCCACTGTCAGTGATGCTTGACTTTTTTCTGCTGTCTGGTTCACAATCGATGTGACCACAGACACCAAATTTCTGTTTATCCAGATAGTTTGTTTGCTCTTTGCATAACATATCATGGTATAGGGGTCTTTCATGTTCTAATATATATATATATATATACATATTTGTGATGATCTGACATAAATTGTTCTTTTTTTCTGTTCTGAAGTCATGCAGTGCTGTTAGACATTGTTAAGATTTTCATTGGAAATGTTTTATGAATATGATACTTGCTGTGAAAAGAGTAATACAATATACCAAAATTCTGTTACATCTGACTTCTACAAATTTAGTTTCTCTTGTCACTGTACAATGTTCAGATCTTAAATGAGTAGAGAGCAATGGGAGAAAGTAAAAGTACATTATGAGCTCATGAATCCACTGTCACTTCAGTTAAAGGAACTGTAGGACTAAAAAACCGTCGAGAATTGACTCCAATGTTCTCTGGTTTCCCCATATGTACTTTGCATTCCTCTCAGGTATATTGGCTAGAAGAAACAAAACTTGAATCAATGCTCTATGGGCCACTGTATGAAAATAGACATGTTTCAAGTGAACGAAAGAAGAAGAACCATAGCACATAACTCTGTAGTTTCAAACTGGGAATCCCAGAGATATCTGAAAAAAATAAAAAAATGCACTTGCAAAGAGATATCTGAAAAAAATTCACTTATAAAGATATAGTTACCCTGTACAGTGGAATCCCTCTGTAGCAAACTCTTTTATTGTAAATTTTCCTATATAACAACACTTATATAATCCACAATTTATATTTATTCTATATTGTTTGTACTGTATGTAGCAAATTTCTGTTATTACATACATATTTTGTAGGTCCAGACCAAGTTGTTATAACGGATTCTGCTGTATCAAACCCACGACCTCTTAAGCACAAGGCCACTGGATTAACCACAATCCTAGGGAGACCCCCCCCCCTTTCCCCACATAGGTATTGTAATAATGTATGTATTCCCGTTACAAGCACCTTGGTTCTACAATCAATCTATCTGGCAATATTAATATAAAGATAGATTAACTGATTTGTATAAATTTATGTGACTGCCATTTCTAATGTATATATAATAACCAAACTGTCAGTCTATCCAACAAAGTGGAACATGTCGCAGTAACAAAAATGATAACCAAACCAGTTATCTCTTCTAATTGTACATATAATAACTAAACTGTCAATCTATCCAAAAAAGTGGAACGTGTCGCAGTAACAAAAATGATAACCAAACCAGTTGTTATCTTTTCTAATTGTATATATAATAACTAAACTGTCAGTCTATCCAACAAAGTGGAATGTGTCACAGTAACATAAATTATAACCAAACCAGTTGTTATCGCTTCTAATTTATATGTTTGAGAATTTTTATTCGAATGTCTCAGTATTCCAGTTAATTCATAAATTAGTTGGTCGTAAATGACAAACCTTAAAACCAAAGAAATTAATCAAGTCCTAGATTCCCTAAGGTGAATCTAAACTAAAACTCTCAGAAACTCTTCTGAAAATGATATCGAAAAGGAATCCACAGAGAAAGGCGAGGAAACCAATTAATTATTATCATATCCTTCTTCAGTAATGGTTAATTATAAGAATAATGTGCCAATGAAGGATATATATTTCCCAGCAAGCTGTTCCTTTCAACACATAACTCAAGCTAGGCAAACTTTGTTTCAATTTTCTGTGTGATGACCATCTGTTAACAAAGATTTTTATGTATGACTTCAGTACCATATTCAGAGAGAGGCTCTCACATGTGGATCAGACATGTGCTGCATATTTTAAATGGATGTCACTAGAACTGCTGCTCTAAGATGGAAATTTGAAGGTATGAGAAAACATGTAAGACTCAGAACAACATGGAGAATATTGGAAAAGGAATTAAAAGAGATGAAATACAGCTAATGCACAATACATAAAATAGTCAATGACAAATAGGAATGGTGTACTTTTATTACTATTTTATCCTGTAGCTACCCAGAGAAAAATAATGCATACTTCCTCTGGCATCTGGCCATTTTTTGATGATTTCTGGTTTTTCTGGATGTGTTTGCCTTTTTTTTTTTTTTTTACAGTGTTTTTATTTATTGAGTTATTGATTTCAAATTCTAAGACAGTAGAGATAAGTGGATGCTGAATATGGTTTGGAGGAATTGCATGTAAATCTCTCTGGATCTAGGATAGTCTGTCAGATCCCTTAATGTATGTAAACTTCGCTGTGTCTATTACAGTCTGTCAGACCTCACAACGTATGTAAACTTCTCTGTGTCTAGGATAGTAGAAACAGTTGAATCTCAGTAAGATTATTCTGTTACAGATTTCTGTACACATATTTTCATAATTAATGTAGAACCTCTTGAGTACAGTAACTTCTGAGAATCTGAAACTGCTAGGTTAGCAGGGATTCAGAAAACCACTTCAAGTTTGCAATAAAACCACTATCCATCCTCATATTATATGTTGTGTAAGTCTGCACATATTTGGTTTCTGTCTATCCAAGAAAAGTTTTATCTGAAACACATGACAATTATAGACTATCTGTCTAGAAATTACAACAAAATACAAAATAAGACAACATAAACTTTGCCTCCGTATTCTCAATATCAATCAGATAGAAAGCACAAAAAATACAGCTATTGTTGGTAGGTTAGGACCAAAGGTTGGTCAGTCAGTATAGCTAGGTAGTATTCCACCTACTAGTTACTGATGAATTTTTGTGTCATAGAGGTCTTTTAGTTAAAACATAATTTCAACAAGGTATCCATGTTTTTGTAAATTTGTAAAACTATATTACTGTATTCATATTTCTATAGTTTTGCATTTGGTATTGTTTGATTGTAGTTTTAACCTATTATACGCAGTCTTTCTGTCACAGCAGCGTAATGTCAAAGTGACTTGTTCGCTGACCAGGTGAAACAGTTTGGTTAATTTTGTGTGAGATCCTAGTTTTATGGTTGCATTGATGAAACTGTTTAGCAATGCCACAGAGAAAAAAACTGAGTATTCCTAACAGATTATGAGTAATTTATGATTTGAAAGTGTGCCCATATTATTATTCTGTGTTCATTCTCAAATTCCTGCATATTAGCAGGATGTAGTTCGGATGACGGAATGCGTTGTGTCATGGTTTACAGCTTGGTTGTAATATATGGGTCTTTTGACCTGATACATCCAACTTCAGCATGGTTTCTGGGTCATTTTGATCCTCTATGGGATGGGACAGCCAACCCCACATCAAAAACCTCCTTAGTTGCTACTAATAACATGCATGGTAGGTCTCTCAATATTTGTTTCCCTTTTAGACCCCGACGTATGCCTATATGAGAAATTGCCAGATGACTAGCTGTCACACAATCAGTCATTCACAAAGTGAGATACCGTGTTCTTATTTTGTCTGTTTATGCTTGTGATTTTAGGCATTGCAGGCTTAGATGATGAGCAGAATTCAATGGCTCGTTTGGTTGCTCTGTATGCAGTGATAGCATGTCGTTTTAGGATAGCTAATTATCACCAGAAGTTAACCCATTCAATCCCAGATAACCTGTTGGTGCCTGCTATATTTCCAATCCCGGATAACTTGTTAACGCTGCTTGACACACAGGTCATTTTGGTTGATGTCCATTACCAGTTCCATGCGAATAGACATGCTAAATTTATCTCGGGATTATCAGTAATGGCTCTAAGTGGTGCTCTTGACAGGCAATGTTGTACATAAAGAGATGTGCTCTGAGTGATGCTTTTGACAGACAAAGTGCTGCTTTAATGAGATGAGTACATATAGGGAAGTCAATCCTCTATCTACGCTTGAACCCTTGTTTTGTTCTGTATAAAATAAAGTTGCTTTCCAATGATTGAAAAGAAAATATGGAAGTTGTTACTATTAATTGACTGTTTTAACCACTATAATTTTGTTCACCATTTATCTGCTGATAAAGATGTCTATATGTATATAGAAAATGTGAGTTGGGTAAATATGCAGTTTGATTGGCATCCCACAGTTCCAGTAGATTGCTGGGTACATACAATTCACCATCGAAATAGAACTTTTATTTATTACAATCTTTAGCAATCAACAGGTTCCAATTTCAGTTAGGTTAGGCAACATTGTGTCAGGACATCTATATGAAAAGCTAGTGGGATCACTAAAAGGAAGTAACATTTAAATTTCCTACTTTGTGGGATGATTCAGGACAAGTACTGATTGTTGATAGTTTTTCTTTCAAAAATGACAACTTGCATTTCAACACTTTATTATACATCTTTAGTTGTATAGTGTGTGTTTTTTTAATTGGAGACCTATGTATCTTAATTTTTTTTTAAATTTTCCTCTTTGAAACATTGCTTGAACTTTACTTTTGGGCTATTAATCCTTATCTCCTTAGATTTTACTAGCATTTTCTTGGTGTTCTTGAATCTTTGTTTCAACGAAAGTCATCATTTATATGTAACTAGAAGGTTTAGTCAAAGTATCAACATATTGACCTAAAGTTTTGTTACTGTAAAATAAACATCAAAATGTGGCAGCTTGTGGCTATGTTAATAGGACACAAAACAGCAGCAAAAATGTCAAACATGTTTGACTGTGGTTAGTTTTGAGATTGGTGACCAGTGTGTAAGTACAGAAACTTTTCTCTTGTATGGCTGATCTACTGGCAATATGGTTGCAGACATCTATCATTCAGTTAAGGTGGTAAAAACGTGAAAGGTATTTCAGGAAGTTGTAGTCGTCTGTCTTTGGCCATTAGGGTCGCATTGGCCATGGTCAGCCAGTATCTCTTCAATGTTTATTTGTCTCCGCTATCTAGTTCTAGGTCTTTCATGTTCCCTGTAGCCGGATTTTCTGCTGTTATATGCACGAAGGGTTGGTTGCATTGGTTCCATTCTCATAACCTGGCCAAACCATCTCATTTGCCATATCTCAATGTAGTCTTGACTTGAGATGGTCTTTATTACTTTCCTGATATTTTCATTTCTTCATCAGTCTCTTCTGGCCATATTTATAGCTCTCCTCAAACATCTCATTTCACACATTGTGATCTTTTTCACTAGTGTCTTTGTCAATGGCCATGTTTGATATTGATAACACAAAGTTCGTATAAAAATACTGCTTATCAATTGTCGTTTTGTAGCCATGCAGATGATAGGTGTTTGAGTATTGATGACACAGCATTGACTTTCTTACATATTGTTTCAATCTCTCTATCGGATTTGTCATCTTCTGTAAAGACACTTCCTAAATATTTGAACTCTGAGGCCTGCTTTACTTTTGTCTCATTGACAGATAAATTTAACTGGGATGGTGTTCTGCTTAACTTCATAGCCTCTGTTTTAGATGTGTTTAGTTGCATGTTATATTGTTTGCAGGTTGTATGGAACTGCTATTTGAGATGATTAAAGTTTAATATACAAATCTGAAGATGAATTTCAGTGGCACACACACCTTCTCCATTTCTATTTACCGGATACACAGCAGAAAAAAAATGTTACAACCACTGAACTGTTGATTTCCACCATCATAAAACCAAACTAGTATTACATGAACCTTACGATTAATAATCAACTGTACCAATAATGATATCAATGATTATCCTAATGGTTCACAAAACACAAATAATAATTAAATATCTGTATATGTAGTTGTTGGTTCAAGTGCAAAACGTCATAGTAAAATATTGCTGAGTAATTATTTGATATCATGCATCCATTGAATTTCAGGAAATGACAGTTTCTGAGGAATTTTAAATGCTGTTTCTAAGGTTCCAATTTTTGATGTTTTGAGAAACCCACACTGCTACATTTATTTGTTTTTAAATTTTTGAATAGCGAATGGTAAGGGAGATATAATCCCAATATTGTTATGTTATTGTCACTATGACATCTGTGTTTTAAGCTTACATTTCTGTTAAACATATACAGCCATCACAATTAAATGATGTTCAATGTTTATTTCTTGGTAGGCACAATATCACTTGTTAGCAGTCTAGCGTTATATATTGCAATGTATTTAAGAATCCATTATGTCAGCATTCCAGAAAGCTACAGATTCTAGACATATATTATGAATACTTTTGTTTCAAGCATTAAATGAGAGTGAGTAATAATTGTTCAACATGTTTACAGTACTGTTCCTTCCAGCCAATTGTATAATATATAAACAAAATTAAGTGTACATGTTGAAAGTAAAAGCCTTTGCCATTTCAAGTGTCTTTTGTTTCTTATTGTTTGAAAAAAAAAGAAGAGAGAAGCCATTGTTCTTGAGTATACATTGAGAATGCATAGGATTCCAAAATATTATATTTTCTCTTTCAATGAATATATTCCCAGTTCTTGTTTTGACCTGCTGCATATAAGGCGAAAAAACCAGTACAGTTTTTTCAAGTTTTTCCTTTGGTTTTATCCCCCAAAGATATATTGTGGCTCACTAAATCACATGAAGTATTTGTTGCCAGAGTTCAATAGGGAAGCAAAAAACTAGTCATACTATGACATGCAAAATGTGTAATAGCAGACAAGTGAAGGTTGGCTACACCATCTCATAAAGTCAAGTTGAACTAAATATGCTGATGTTAGCTATGTCAAGCGGAAAGGTGCAGATATCACAGCCAAACTTTAAATCATAACACATTTCCTTCTCTGGAGTACACAATTGATGGTAATGCAGCTAAAAGAATAATTTTGGTCCACATTTCATGAGTTCTTGCATGGACATTTTAAAATGCCATTGTACAAATTTACTGTTCTTCTTCTTCATTGTTCATTCTCAAACTCCTGCTGGATCTCCCTTGTAGCAAGACCATTGTCCTACGGTGGGAAATTTACTGTTCAAATATGAACTAGCTTTACAAAAGCATTTTTCTCAAGCGATTCTCAAAATTTTTGTCTATCACTAGCAGCGCAATTGCTCTCTTTTTTTCCATTGTGTTTTTTCCTGCACCAAACAACACATTACAAGATCTAGATAAAGTGCAAAACCAGGCACTTAGAATAATGTTGGGAGCAATGAAAACAACACCCATAGCAGAGATGCAGAAAATGGGAAGAATGCAAACACTTGGCAAACGCAGACACAAAAGTACTAATTCAAGCAGAAAATTTTCAGTGTATGCCAAGTCATCCAATGAAGGAAAGATTCCAAAATCTAGCAATGGGGCGACTGAAAAGAAGCAGCTTTATCCATCAAGCTAAACGACTACGTAGACAACTTATAGACCTACCTGAAGTTGACAGCCCCTTAAGGTCTGTACCAGAACAAACCCAGTGGAGTGAAAGGCATGGAATGCCAATATACATTCAGACCCATGTGAAAGGAAACTAAGTGAGGATGAACAGAAGTGTGCAGCAAAGGACAGTAACCCTCAGTTTCCTGGATGAGGAATATCCACAAGATATATGGGTCAGAGTATACACAGATGGGTCAGCAGAGAATGCTGTGAGGAATGGAGGTGCAGTGTATATATAGAATATCCACACAAGCCTAGAGATACAATTAGAACACAGACAGGAAAATTCTGCAATAATTATCATGCAGAAATCCAGGCAATTAGTGTGGCAGCTAAAAAACTGCTGAACTCCAACTCTGGCCTAAAGCCTGTGGTATTCCTGACAGATGCAAGGTCAGTGCTTCAAGCTCTTCAGTCTGGAAAACTATCAGACTTGAATAAACTACTTAGCGAATTGTCTTACCAGTATAGGGTAACCATGCAGTGGATACCCTCTCACTGTGGAATACCAGGAAATGAAAAAGCAGACCAACTGGCTAAGGAAGGTGCTGCCGAAGACCAACCAGATATACCAATCACCTACCATCAGAAAAACCAGATGATCAAGTCAATAAGAAAGCCACAAACACCAACACAAGATGACTATCACATTATGAACAGATATGTTGTTGATATCCAAATGCAGATGAGTAATGCTACTCTTGTCCGCACTGTATGTGTATATATATATATACTGTATATATATAGATACACACCTTTTATCTTCTTGCGAAGCATAGGTCCTCCACAAACTTTTGTCCTGTCGATTTTTAGCTATTCCAGCCTTTTCCATGTTCTACCAAGCCTTTGTATCTCTGCATCCAATTCTTTCCTCCGTTGGTCTTCCTCTTCCCTTATGCATTCCTAATATCTGTCTGGCAATGCATGCTGTTGGTCTTCATAATGTATACCATATCCAGCATCATGGCATAAGACCAAAAAAACGCTTAATTCTTCCTCCATTGGAGTTCCTCAGTGGTCTTCTTATGCATTCGTTCTCAAACTCCTGCAGGATGTAGCCTGGAGAATGGAATGCGCTGTGTAATGTTTACAGCTTTGCTGTGATATTTGCATTTTCAGCCTAACATATTTGACTTCAGCATGGCTTATGGATCACTTTGACCCTATATGGGATGGGAAAGCTAACTCCACCACCAAAATCTCTTTGGTGGTCTTACTACATGCATGGAAGATAAACTGTTGCTATTCTTTACTTCCCTTTTGAGCCCCGGCAACTCACATCATTTTACATCAATTTTATGCAGATACATAATTAGTAAAAAGCCAGAGAAGATCCAACAAGCAGTTAATCTGACATTTTTTTCTGTTTCTCTGTCAATTGTGCTGACGTGGTATGTATATACTTCCTGTATGGCTGTTTCGCTCTCTGTAATCTGGTTTCTATTTATTGAATTTATTCATAGAATATTTTTTTCTTTGTATATATTGTAGACTATTTATTGTGACATGTCTTTCAGGATATTCACCTTTTCTTCCCTTCTATTTGAGTGTAAGAAAATATAATTCAACAATCATAAGAAACACACCAGATAATGTGATGATTCAACAATCACAAGAAATATATGTGATGATTCTACAATCACAAGAAATACACCAGACAGATAATGTGATGATTCTACAATCACAAGAAATATATGTGATGATTCAACAATCACAAGAAATATATGTGATGATTCTACAATCACAAGAAATACATCAAATCACGTATATATACACTAGAAATACAAACAGGAAATATTTCAAAAATGTACATGCATATTTTAATTTCCATTTTTTTTTTGTAAACTAAAGAATTGAAATGTAGTTTCAAACTAAATGACTGAATGCTATGAAGCATTACACATTCATGTATAAATTTCAATTCCAGATAACTGAAAGCAAAAATAAGCGTCTATGATAGCCCAGATTCAGAGATAACATGTTGACTAATGAGTACTGTGATGCACTACAGATAACTAGCTAAAACAATTTAGTGCAGAATAAATGTTACATAGATATTTAATGAGGCAGTTTCTTGGCTTCAAATGATATGAACACATTTGCCATAGAGTAAGTTTGGGCAAAGATCCTCAGCGGGTTTATTTCTAATCTATGCGTTTTTCCAATACCACAAGTGTCTATGTCAGACGTCAACATTCCAAACTTTGACAGAACACAGTTTGATAGGTACATAACGAGTCAATTTTCAACAATGAGGAAAAATATTTTTCACTGTGTGATCTTTTTCTTTTCAACTTCTCACACTCTCTGCCTGCTGTTATCATTAATATCATGATTTTTTTAAATGTGTAAACTGAAATATATGCTGTGTTGTTAAGTTCTTAAACACATTATCTTGTCAGGCTATTTTGTTTTTTCATTGGAATTTATGATAGCTTCTAACAATGTGATTTGGAGCAAAAGCCCGCACTCAAAATGTATGAAGAAAATATCAACCCAAAGCGAAGAAAGACAGATACATATGATTATAGCAATCATCCAACCTTACAAAGACATAATTTGCTTTAAAACAGAAATTACCAACTATTTTTTAGATTAAAGTTGCAAAACTGTATATATTTATACTTAGTACACATATATACACACTACCGGTTTTCTAGACCTGTTGCAGTGGTGATCTCTCGATTTTATAATCACAAAATTGTATCACAAAATGGAGCAAAGACCACATTTACCTAAGTTCACAAACTCTCATTCTGTTGTCTACACGTAATACTTAGGTTTTCAATACCCTCACTAATGTAAGATGGATAGATAAACTATATGCTAATATAAAATAATAATCCATAACAAAGTATTACCTCTTGTGACATAAATGATACTAATCCATAACATACAATTGAATAATTATAAATGTGAGTTTCCAAGATGCAAAAGTAGTGAAAACATTTCTGCAAATTACTAGCAAATGGTGAGAAATTGATTATAATTTTAAAGTAATGAAACACATCGCAATCAGAGAATGGGAAACAAATTATATGAGCTTCTATCTCCATAGGAGTTTTCAAGTCTTGCTGTGATGGTGATGGCAGAGAGTGAATAGAACAAAAACACTGTACTATATAACTCAGTAGTTACTGACCAGTGGCTTGTAATTTAACGCATCTGAATTCTTAACCTAATGTGTAATTTGTTGGGAAAACCAAACTGACTATTGTCTGTGAATGTAGGATACTTGTCAAAGATGTTACATGTCATATAAACAACTGTTGACACCAGAATGGAGGATACTTAAGGTGTTACATGTCATATAAACAACTGTTGACACCAGAAGTTTTATTGTTTGAAAGGATGAATGACATGGAAGAAGGGTAAACTTTTTCATCATGAATACAGTAAAATGGGATAGAAAAGAATCTTATTAGTCACATGCAGAGATGTAGTTCTGTGAGACTTACTGAGGAGGTCAATGACCCCTGCGAGTAACTAAGCCGGAATAACCAACGTCAAAGGGACAAACTCATTAAATGTGTTGGAATTTCCAGGTATGCCATAAATTGAGTTATCTTGACTAGACAAAAGTAGGGATGTGTTTCTTGGTATTTTTACATGGCAGAGGGTAGTACTCAAAGAGTGAAGTCAAAGAAGTGAGTTTGCGATATCAGGATTTGCAGATTGTGTGATGAGAGTCGATAGCCAATGATAAATCATGAAATAATTGGGCGAGAAGAGATTGAGGATAATAGAATATTGTGGTGAATACAAATAGAAACCCTTGTTGCACCAAGATAAGAAAGAAAAGTTAAAGAGAATGGGCTAGATAAAGACACAGCCCTCTGAGTCTATGAGCATCACTGGACAATTGCTATGACAAGAGTCAAGAACTCAGTTGAGAATCATTGGACTTGTGGAGTCAGTCAGTTGCTTTGTGATAGTACCGTAAGTAGTTTGATGAGAAAAACTTCATGCACAATATAATCTGAATAAAACATACAGCAGTGAACCTATATAACAGGTTGTCAAGAAGTACTAAGTTACCTCAGAGTGAAACAACGTAAAGGCTTACATTCCAACAAGCTCTGGTTGTTCATATTTATTTTTGTTAGTCACCATAGCCATTCATATATTGATGGAATAGAACAGTGGTTGTTTAAACATTATTGCTTCTTGTGGATACAGAATATGGCCCATAAGTTACCTATAAACTCTAAGTCACCTTTCATTAAAGAGTGATTTGTGTGTTTTGTTATCTACGATGCAAGCCTACTAGAGTTAGAGTGGAGTAGAAGTACCCACACTGGTGCATTGCCACATCATATTTTTCAGTCACTAGAAAATGAGCATAGCTGGTGGGCCTAGGTGGTGGTTTTAGCAGCCTACTGAGGTAAAGAGTTAATATATCTGAAATGTCGGTCAAAGGGCATGATCCCACAGACCGCTGATTCAGTCACCAACCAACCATCTGAAAGGTAACATGAACACAATATAAATAATGTATGTAGTTCATAGCACTCAGTGGTTTAGAGATGGCTAACATTTTCTAATGCATTTTAAATGTTTTGAATAAATATAACATGTATAAGCTATAAAATCTGATACCACAAACTTGAATTATCATAAAATACAAATAGTTCTGATCAACATGTGTTAGCAAATTATTTTCATATTTTTTTTCTACTTTAGATATGTCAACAAGGTACTAGCATCATTCCACAAATGTCACATTTGTGTATATGAAACACATAATAAATATGATGATAAAAGAAGACAGTGGAACCAACAGATGAGGATTAAAAATTACTGCTCAGATAGGCAGTCTAACAGCTTCTGCAAAATAAAAATTCATAACGATGAATAGAGACAATACACCAGAAACATATAATAATTTTAAAAATCCATAACCAATCAGGGTCGTTGGGGTATCACATTAAGACATTTGAAACAGAAAGACATCTCTATCCTCTACAATCCTAATGAGTTTGGAAACTTCACACCCTGTCCATTCAATGAAATTATCCAGCAATATCTTCGTCCAGTCTTCACTGTATCTTGAAGAATATCTCTTGTCATTGAGGAATGTCTCATCACATGTCCGTACCACTGAAGTTTATGGAGTATCACGATTGTTAATAGTGGTTCTTGTTGAACCGCTACTACATTAATTCTATCGTGTAAAAACATTGATCTTATGTTATTGTAACATACCCAATTTAAAACATCTGGATTCTTCTCTCTAAATTTGCAGATTAAGTCTCACATCTATATAGAAATATTGTAAAAAAACAGAAATTTAGTAAGATAATTTTAACACGGCTGATGATCCTGCTTTTCCAAATAGTGGTTAATTTTATTATGACCATCATTAGTCTTTTCTTAACTTAGCTATTGATTAATCATCACTGTTAATCTGGGTTCCCAGATAATTAAATATTGAAATTATAATTAGCACAGCCCCTACAACAGTTTTTATAATAGAATCTTTAACAACTTTAAACTTTTACAAAATTTATGGCATGTAGATACTGCTTTATAAAACATCTATAGTTATTTAAAAAAAAGCCTTCATTTGAAAATTATGAAACAAATTATGTAAGGATTGTTACCAAATATGACTGAATATGGTAAACTGTAAGAGAAAAATCATACAAGCATTCATATGAGATCCAATACAGCTAGAGTTTTTTTTGGAGACAAAAGTCTTACCTAATCTGCATACATCTACCTATCTGAGCAATCACTTATACAATACTCTATGCATGATACAACAGCACTATGACTAGTCTATGACTAAATTAAAATGTACACAGAAAAAAGACAAGCAGATGAAACTGCAACAATTCACAAATTAAATGCATAACCACCAACGACTGTTACAGAATTGTATGAAGAAATATGTTATGCACACTACGATCATGTTATAAATATACTCGTTACTTGAAACAAAGAACACAGTTGAACAAGGCATAACGTCTTATCCAGTAGTCATTTTTAATTGGTTCATACAATTATGGGATTCTGGCCTTTTTACTCCCTGCTAACTTCTATTGAATTTTTTCTATAATAATTTCCCAAAATCATGTATCAAAGTTATTCTCATAGCATGAAATAATGCAGTGATGTCCCAGAATGTATCAATGTATAAATTTGGAGGTCAATATCCATGTGGAAATTAACAACAGAGTGGCAAAAGCTAGTGCTGTATTTGGCAGATTACGCAACAATGTATGGGACAGAAGAGGTATAAGAACAACCACCAAACTACAAGTATATCATGCTGCTGTTATGCCAACCCTACTATACGCTTGTGAAACGTGGACAGTGTATGCTAGACATGCAAGAAAACTAAATCATTTCCATCTTAACTGCCTACGTAAATTACTAAACATCCATTGGTGGAACAAAGTACCAGACTACGAGGTCTTGGAAAAATCAACCTCAATAAGCATCCACACACTACTTATGAAGGCGCAAGCAAGCTGGGCAGGCCATCTTGTGCGTATGGAGAACTTGCGTTTGCCAAAACAAATATATTATGGAGCACTCAAGGCAGGATTTCGAAAAGCTGGTGGACAGAAAAAGCGCTTCAATGACACGCTCAAGTCATCACTGAAACATCTTAACATTGACGTAGGCGCTTGGGAGAGCCTCGCTCAGGATAGAACAGCATGGCGTTACAGCATTAGAACGGGAGACTAGCGGCGGAAGAGTCCAGACAAGATACTGCAAGACAGAAGCGGGCATAGAAAAGAAAAAACATCTCAACCTCACATGGACACCCTCTATTGTTGTCAATTCTGTAAAAGAACATTTTGTGTGCCCATTGGACTTGTTAGTCATTTAAAAACGCACTATTAACTTTATTATTTTTATTACTTATTGTTATTATTATTATGATTTAGCTTTTGGTCATTGTCGATTATGACGGACGAACAAAATCATCATTATCAATGTGTCTAATCATTATTCTGATATGAAATAATGCAGTGATGTCGTAGCATGTATCAAAGTGTCTAATTGTTATTCTCATAGCATGAAATAATGCAATGATGTCCCAGAATGTATCAAAGAGTCTAATAATTATTCTAATAGCGTGAAATAATGCAGCGACTTCCTAGCATGTATCAAAGTGTCTAATTGTTATTCTCATAGCATGAAATAATGCAGTGATGTCCTAGCATGAAATAATTTTTTTTTCCTTGCTAAATTTTTCCCACATTAACTAAAGTACCTAATTTCATCCATTTGTTGCTGTGCCAAAAGTGCAGCTAAGAATAATGAGAGTTGCTTGTCATAAGAGGAAACTAAGGATGTTCTGAGGTGCACCTGGTGATCCTATACCATACCGGGTCAAAATGACCAAGAAGCCATGCAGTTGAATTGCAGTTAAGCTGTAAAACATGACACAAAACACTCCATTCTATAGACTACATCCTGCTGATCTGCAGATGTTTGAGAACGCAACAAAGTAGAAGAAGTTTGTAATTTTATCAGTATCAAGTGCAGTGTACACACACTTGGAAGGAATCCTGTTCTCTTCTGATTGTCAAGTATGTGCTCTAACCTGGAAATGTCTAGATTGTGATTCTGACTTTTTGCTCTTTATTATCAGCCACCTAACAGCTTCGGGTCTATTCTCCCACATCAATGATTATTGTCTTTTGAGACTTCCATGGAATGCCAGAGTTATTCAGGAATCTTGTGAATGACTTCTTATCCGACATGTACAGATATTCTAACGTCGTGTACAAAATATATTCCATGTTCGTTGAATAACACCTGCATTGAGTTTTAGTAATATTTGACAGAATTGCATATTGTACCACACTACAATAAGAAAACTATTATGTAGAGTGGAATCCTTTTATAGCACATACACTTTTCAAAATCCCCAATAATTTTTATTGTCTATTGTTTTTTAATGGATACAGTGAATATCTGTTATTACACACATATTTTTTTGGTATATTGGTGCCAAAAAGGTGATAAATTCCAGTATTTTGGATTTTTCCCACAATGTACGGCTGTATGGACGTAAATTGGAATTTACGGGTTTTTACGTGAATTTCTGCAGTTCTGTACGCTTTAGGTTTTTTACTCAATTTAGTGGCGACACTGATTATTTTCAAATTTTTATTTAGTTTTAATGGCAATGCTGAATTTTGCAGTGGCAACAGTGATTTATGTTTTTTTTTTTTGACAACAGTGGTTTTTGCTGGTGTAAACATTTATGTTAGTGACAACACTGTTTTTAATACATTCATTCATTTTCCTTTAGCGCTGAATTAGCTCATAGGGCAGAGCTCAGATCTTCCCAATTCTGTCTGTTCAAAGCTATTCTTTGCAGTTTTTGAATATAAGTTTTGATGTCTCTTCTCTGATTTTATCATTCAATTTGAATTCACTCCAATGGGTGTTAGTTATTTTTAACACATTACCAGTACTTTAATTATTCTCTGTGATCGTGAAGTTGTCTTTATACGGAACTTAAGGAATTTGTGTCCGTGTGCATTGACAGTACACATGTATCTGTGTGTAGGCTTATACATTGTTAGTATTATAAGTTTTTGTTAGTCTCCTAAACAGTGTAGCTATAAAGTTAAATAATAAAATATGGTGACCTAAATCTGAACTTAGACATATTTGCATACTACTTTTATAATAATTTGTATGGCATAGAGTTGATAGAGGCACAGAAAACCTGCTGCTGGAAAATCTGGAACAACAAATACATCATTGTGTGTTTGTTCTGTCATATGATGCTGGTAATAAAGTATCACGCTTTGTTTACAGCATATAGAAATATTATATTTAAATATTAGATCTGTAATGACATATATATTATCCTATATTAAATAATAATATTATGTCTGGCTCTGTGGCAGAGTGGTACAGACCATGCCTGTGACGGTTGAGGTACAGAGTTCGATCCCAGCCACAGGCAATTGTGCATTCGGGCCATTCAAAAAGCAATGGCAAACTACTGAATGTATTTATAATTGTCTAGAAAATCACTACAGCCAAAAAATGCTGGATTAATGGCTATGACCTGAATAGGATATGCAACCTATTTTTATTTATTCTATTTCTAAATCAATTTTGTGTATTTATCGGCAGTGTGTAATAAAAGCATCTGCTAAAGGAGCTTGTGATGCTTGGTGTTGCCATACAAACCTTTTTTTTTTGTAATGAGGGGGTGTCAATGTAAATGATCCACAAAAATGTAATAATAGGGTTTTAATTTTTTTTTTAAACTGCTTACGCCCAGCAACACACTCCGACTACAGATAGGAGGGGGATGTTCACACACCTCCCCCCCTACCCCAGCAAAACAGAGTATGAATTTCAGCAGGCTAGTGTTGATCGACTTAGCCAAAAATGGTGGCAAAAAAATGAAGGACCTTTTTTTGGGTATGTGTGAACCCTCCTCCTCGTTGACCGTCGACATTGTGTATGATTTTTATGATTATGTATGTTGTTTTCTCGAAATTGTGTAATGTTTTTTAGTCTCAACTGGTTGGCACCTATGCATTAGTATTAACCCTTTTAATCTCAGTCGTTCAGGAAAAACTCTGGTCTTAATTCCCAGGGAAAGGGGAATAAATCAGCACAAATCAGAAGTAATTGAGCAAGAAAATTGATATAGAATACAATTTGCATTCAATTTTGATGATTCAAACTTCAATTAACTTATAAATGGAGGAGGTACTGATTTGTGAACATATCTTTGTGAAAGTCATGTAAGATAGTACTTGTCATGTAACATTCAAGAGAAAAAAAAATGAGCACCAGTTTCATGTCAGCTTCCTTTACTTGTGTCAATTTGTTTGCTCATAAAATGATGAAAGCTGCAAAGCAGTCTCCCTTGCACAGCATGACAAGTCTATAACTGTTAACTACCCCAAACATACAGGCTTAGTTTACATAGAGAACGCCCTAGATCTGGTGAAATAGGGTTCCAAAATTGATCCCGTTTTTCTGAAAATTTTAATACCGACATACAACATTTGTTCTGCATGTACTCCCTAAAGAATCACTCACGTAGAAATAGTGAAAACTATGCCTAGTCTCAAAAGTAGAGTAATCTTGATCAATATCGTTTGCAGGACCTGATTTCTCATGACATTGATCAATATTGACATACATCAGCTGTGTTGACTATTCTCAATCATTACTAGGTCGATGTTGTGTGGGACAGGACGCACACATCATCAACTAGGCCTACACTACATATCAGCGCTAATTTTAACTAGACCTACTAAATACTGAACTACTACCCCATCAATATCTGATTCATTCACGTTATCTAGAATTCCATTTAAAAATTGCGCATCAACACCAGCTGAATGATAAGTCGGTACATTTTTACCAAATTTTGATAAAAATTGAAGGTCATAATAAACCATGCGCAGTCCAGAAACAACAGTTGTTGTAAACAATCGGAAAACAACACTGGAAGCCGCCAATCACGTTATCGCTAAATTTAGCATGTTATTCGCATGGGACAGGTAACAGACATCAACCGAAATAATTGTGTGTCAAACCATTGATTTCAGCCGCTAAGGGAATGAATGTGCTAAGGTATTTCACATTCTTTGTTTCAGCTAGTTGCTTTTATGTTTGTGTTTCATACTTGAAAAACATCTTTCAGTCAAAACATATCTGACTAATTTTGTAAAACTGCATTATTTCATGTGTCAAACAACTTTTAAATATCCATCATACTCCAGTTAGGGAATGTTTTTCTTATTAATGAGGAAGTTGTATAAAGGTACATTGCGAATATATGGGTTTTGACATGTATGCAGGCTTGATTACATGTCAAAAACTGTTAAACAATACATAATGAAATAGTCAAAGGTGGAAGAAGCAGAGATAAAAATAATTATCATGGACAGACATCAAGGATGGGACTGGTCAGGATTTTTACTCACATCCATATTGCCAAAGATAGAAATCAATGGAGGACTCTTGTGTGTTGAGGCATCCAATGTGGTACCCATAAAACCCTGATGGGTTATGGGATAATGGTACAGAAAGTGTCATTAAACAGGGAATTTAAACCCTGTTTACCTGCATTTACAAATTGGGGCTGTCTCCTGGTAAATTGTTTGTCCATACTCAAAATGTACTGTATAATAATCAACAAAATGTTTATGTATGCTGTTTCAGTCATAATGCAGTACAGCATGTGTGCCATATAGTTGAATTACATGTGGCATATAGCTGTATTACATGTGGCATATAGCTGTATTACATGTGGCATATAGCTGTAACACTGAACCTTTTCTTCTCCTTTTGTGTTCATTCTCATACTCCTGCAGAACAGCAGGATGTATTCAGAACAGAATTCATTATTTCATGTTTTGCATCTTGGCTGTGATATCTGTGCCTTTTGGCTGGACACATCTGACTTCACTATGGCTTCTGGGTCACTTTGATCCCCTATGGAATAGGAGAGTCAACCAAACATCCCAAAAACCTTAGCGTTTCTTTTTACAATGTGTGGCAGGTAACCTCCTATGATGTGTGGCAGATAAAGTCGCTATTCTTTGCTTATCTTTTAGGCTCTGGCAACACAACCGTTTAAATGTTGCAGTAACTTTACAGCTGTTCTAGGTGAAGCTTCAGGAATTTACAGATGTTTTGGTGCATCAGTACTTTACAATAGCTGTTTTGGGGGTCTCAATCACTTTATGCGTGTTTATAAATCAGCGGCAGTACATGCTCCAAACAGCTTCTCAAGAAAGTAAAAATAAAATCTCTGACAATACAATTTCTGCCAACCAAAGTCAAGATTAGAAGAATGCAGCCTGAACTATTTATACAGTACAGCATCATCAAGTTGGAAGATGTCACCAAGATATCAGAGACACAATTAACAAGTTTCATTAAAAAAAAAATATAATCAGTAAAAAAAACTAAACAGCATTCTTCAAATTAAGATTTAGGTCATTCAATATAATTGTAAAATCATTTTTGTATTATGACTGAGACATTACCTAGATAAACACATCCAAACATCAGATATTTGCTAACACATACTTCTGTACATATTCTTCATATGTGTCAACCAGAAGTAAATGTAACATACTTGATAGAAAAGAAACAAGGCAACAAATACAGAAAGCAATTAAAGTTGGAAAATGGAGACACATAGGGATCACCCACAGAAAATCATCTAATAAAACAATACAATACAACACTGACATACAATCAATTGGAACCCACAAAGAAATAAAATGGAGGTTGAAGAACACCTGGTAAAGAAAATAAAAGTAGAGGTTCCCACAAATAGAAGCTAATAAATAATGACAGCTGCAGTTGTATACTCCAAGTAGAACAAGATGGATCAAATTCAACAATTGAAATGCACAAATTGATAAACAATTTGATATTTGTATGGAGTTTACATTATTTCATAAAAAATTAATGGTAAAAATCATGGGGCTCTAACAACAGAATATCTAAAGAAAATAATTTCTAACTGCAGGGGTAAAAGTATAACACAGATACAGCTGAATCCCTATTATAGCGCAAACCTATATAACAAAAATTCCTATTTAATAACACTTTTCAAAATCCCCAATTAGTTGATTCCTCAATATATATAATTATCTATAGTGAATTTTGGTTACTACATACCTATTTTGTCGGTCCAGACGAAATAATTATAAAGGGATTCCATTGTTTATTTCTTAGATCGCCGGAGGATACTTTAATATTTAAATAAAGCAAAATTAGACAGAGAATATGAAATACATGGATAATCTGCTTATTTATTCACATTCAGACTTTTACAATAAATTTGCAGTCAGTTCTAGACATTGTTGAACAAGTGATTATAAAAAATATTGGTTATGTTGCATATTTTTGTCTATGTGATTTGGTTGTATCTGTCCCACTTTAATCTGAATATTATTTACTCAGAAGTTAACTAATGAGATTTTAACCAGATCTGTTCAGCTGACACCAATTCACTTTGAGTCAACACTCATAATTTTTCATAATTTCACCAATTTGTGATTTTTTGGACCAATTTCTGTCTCTAAGAATAGATGTACATGGTAATTTTTAGAAAAGTCAGTGTATATTGTCAAGTATTTATGGATAGAAACTGGTGGATCAAGACACAAACAACAACATATGCACAGCTATAAAAATTATTTGAGAAACACAAATATTTAACCTTTATCACCCCACTATAAATTATGTGAATTTCCCCCTGGGCTTGCCATATTTTTTGACAATTTGCATTGTTTCTGGTGGGTGTTTGAAAAATGGAATAACCTTTTTGTTTTTAGAGATTTTAAAATAACTGTTGTGCATGTAAATAAAAAAATTGAATACTTCATTTTTTGATGTTTTTTTTTGTTTGTGTATGTGTGATAGAAGAGGTGTGATAAAGTTGTAAAGATGAAAATTTGAAAAAAAAATTGTAACAATTTTTTTGATGCACCTGTACTTCATCAATGCATGGTAACACTGATAACATTCTTTGACAGTTAAGGCCTATTGTGTTCATGTTGTGTCATAACCAAACTAACATACTATGAACTATACACACAAATAAAACACAGATGTCACTTACCATGCTGGTTGGGTCTGTACCATTCAAGACTAGGTCCAGAAATATTGCAATCGGACAAACTCCTAATTATATCCAATTTGGTATATAATGCGATGAAATGTCTTGTTCTATACTCCGAAACTAACGTGTTATAATATTTTATTTGAAAACAAATGTAAATCCCAAGAATTCCTAATCCCCTGAATAGAATACATAGACATTGAATGAAAAAATGTCATTACTTTACAGATTTCTTTTCAGCGAACAGACCACTGAATTAAACATCACTGCTCGGTGTTACATCATACTTGGGACATAACTGAGCAGGAAGGACATGGCATAATTCTAGCTTAAAATGGTACACAATTATTAGTTATGCGAGCCTAACATTTTGTGATTCTGTACTGATAAATGAGTACATAGCGCTGGGTTACTAATAGTCGCCGGCAGGGATATATTGAAAGATATCCATCTGCGCCTTACAGGTAGGTTTAAAAGGTTAAACAAACAAGGTTCAAATTAGGCTTTTGCTCTGCGCTGACCATTAGGCCTATGTTCTGTGAGGTGACAAACATGAATATAAACAGAAACATCGCTGCTTCAGGTATAACATGGGTAAATGATTAATATTATTGGGAAGCATGAAGAAATTATTGTTTTAATAGATGTAATCAAATTAGATGTTTTTTCCTATGTCAATTTGCTAAAATAAAAACCTTACCACAATGTGGACCATAATTTTAGAGGTATGATTAATCTGGTATTAACTTAATATTCCTGACAGAAGGAGTAACAAGTTCCTAATCTGGTGCTTCCAATTTTTACAGATAATGGAATAATATTTAGACATAAAAGATACAATACAAGCACAACTCATGCAACACAAATCATCAATGTGTTATAAGGGCCCAAAAGGAAAGCATAGAATAGAAAGATTGTGGTCTACCATGTCATATGAGACAACTATGAGGGTTGGATACGGTGACTGCTCCATCCCATAGAGACTTCAAGCTGCTGATGTTGTATGCATCATGCTGAAAAGCTGTAAACCCCTATGAAATGCACTCTGTTCTCTGGACTACATTCTGCTAAGCTGCTGGAGTTTGGGAATGAATGAAGAAGAAGACCAAAAAAATACAAGACTAACAGTCATAGACCAATCACTAATACTTCCTCAGTAGGATGGGGTAGAACTACACCTGACACTAGTTTTATCAACAAAATAAGCTCTCTTTCCTTATGGTGTAAGCATTAACAAGCATCAACAGTTTCTATAGCATCTAGTCATGGTACTATCTCAGTACAGGTTGGTCCAGAGGCCCATGATCTTTGACACAATGCCATTGTGTGATATAAGCGTGTGTTTGTGAGCTGTTATTTTGTTCCATATAATGTGTTCCATTTATCTGGCCTTGGAGGGAAAAACATTTTCCTGAGGTCATCCAGAGCTGGACATTCCAAAAGATGGTGGTCAACAGTTTCATAGGGATGAGTGCAGAGAGTCTGTTGTGGTTGTATTTTGTTCAAGCGATTATTATGCTGTAAGGTAATTCAACGGGTACATAGGCGCTAACAGCAAAGCTGTGTGGACAGCATAGGGCACAGTTAGACACATAGTACACTCTGGCCATCCACTGCACCTGATTTTCTCCCAGTTGTCTCGACTTTGTCTTGCCACTGGACCAAGATAAAACTCAGGAGAGAGAGTGTGGTTGAAGATTAGCGCAACTCTTCCACACTATAAACCAACTTCAGCGCTAGTCATTTCTCAACCCATTTATTTACTATTCCGTCACAAATGGTGTAAAGCAGGGATGTGTGCTGGCCCCTCTTTTCAGCCTGTTATTTACGGCCATGTTAACGGAAACACACCATAGTAATGAAACAGCAGGCATAATGATAAATTACAGAACAGATGGTGGTCTTTTCAATTTACGTCGTCTAAAAGCAAACACGAAAATTAAATCTAGTACTGTAAGAGAATTACTTTATGCTGACGACTGTGCATTGTATGCTGACTCTGTCGTAAACATGCAGAGCACCGTAGACCGCTTCTCAAAGGCCTGCAACAACTTTGGTCTCACTATTAACACCAAAAAAACAGAAGTCATGCACCAAGCAACATCAAATAGCCTACATACTGCTACTTCCATCATCGTCAATCAGGAAAAACTGCAGGTAGTCGACAATTTTACTTACCTTGGAAGCACTCTCTCTCGCAATGTCAACATTGATGTGGAAATTAACAATAGACTGGCAAAAGCTAGTGCTCTATTTGGCAGATTACGAAACAATGTATGGAACAGAAGAGGTATAAGAACAACCACCAAACTACAAGTATATCATGCTGCTGTTATACCAACCTTACTATACGCTAGCGAAACGTGGACAGTGTATGCTAGACATGCAAGAAAGTTAAATCATTTCCATCTTACCTGCCTACATAAATTACTAAACATCCATTGGTGGAACAAAGTACCAGACTACGAGGTCTTGGAAAAATCAACCTCAATAAGCATCCACACAATACTTATAAAGGCGCAGGCACGCTGGGCAGGCCATCTTGTGCATATGGAGAACTCGCGTTTGCCAAAACAAATATATTATGGAGAACTCAAGGCAGGATTTCGAAAAGCTGGTGGACAGAAAAAGCGTTTCAAAGACACGTTCAAGTCATCCTTGAAACATTTTAACACTGACGTAGGCGCTTGGGAGAGCCTCGCTCAGGATAGAACAGTATGGCGTTACAGCATTAGAACGGGAGCACTAGTGGCGGAAGAATTCAGACAAGAAACTGCAAGACAGAAGCGGACACGTAGAAAAGAAAAAACATCTCAACCTCACACAGATACCTTCTATTGTTGTCAATTCTGTAAAAGAACATTTTGTGCGCGCATTGGACTTGCTAGTCATTTAAAAACGCACTATTAACTTTATTATTTATTGTTATTATTATTATGGTTGAGTTTTTGGTCATCGTCGATCACGACGGACGAACATATCATTATGCTGTACATGTATGAGAAGTTGGAAAATGCTACTCTGGTCCTCCCAGTACAGTTAAACAAGCTAAACAGCTGCCTTGTGACCACAACCCGAGGATGAAAGTCTATGAGGGACATCCACGACAATTTGATCTTTTAAAGATACAGTGTTCTATCTAAGGTGGAGAGTCACTCGGGAATAAATTGTAAATATGGAAATTTAGGCATACATCAACCTGACCTATCCTCAAAAGCCCCGCAAAGTTTTTAAAAACCGTACAAAAAAACAGAGAAAACCCTTACAGAAAGAGAAAAACCAAACTTAATGAGCAAATGACGCTGTGGCAGCTAAGGTATAGAGTTTGATCCAACCACAAGCATTTGAGCATCCAGGACCATTCATAAAGCAATGGTAAACTACTGAACATATTTATATTGCCTAGTAAATTACTACAGCCAAAAAATGCTGGGTTGATGGTTACGTCCTGAATAGGACACACTACTCAAATATTAAAAAAAAAAATTCAAAACAGAAATCGCAAATATTAAAAAAAATGTGTTATGATCTAATGTTTCACCCTGGCAATAATCTCAATTTAGCATCAACTGAACAATGAAGATGACATTATATGTTCATGAATCACAAGAATACATCCATTATACACTTGTTTGATGAGAGTTGTTACCCCACGAATATTATGTTTGAATGATAAAATTCTACAAACTAAATAGAACATGAACTACACAGGTTATAACTGACATACATTTTTTTGGGATAAGCTCAATAGCTATTTCATTTTGTTTTCTTGTATCCAAGATCAGTACTACTACATGTACAATACATTATATCTATCAAGTATCAAAGTAAACATAAGTCGCAAACTAATTGTGCATGTCATGTTTGAATTGTGTGGTTTAAAACATTCAAAATAAGGACTTTTTAGTTGTGTTGCTTTTATTGACATATATAAGCCTGCATAGAAGGCATAGATGAAAATCCGGGGAGTCATTGATCGTTACTTCTTGTTTGAGGACAACTGTGCGCCCAACACTACCAATATGCGTGATATGCAAGAAAGCATAGACTGCTTCGCTTGGGCATGTAGTAACACCATAAGTTTGTTCGATGAAAACAACTTGAACCAAGGTGATTATTTAATTTGTTTATACTGAAATATTCAAAAGAAAAACAGTGCAAGTACAATGGAATCCTATTATAACAACTTGGTCCGGACCGACAAAATACGCATGTAATAACCGAAATTTGTTACATATTGTATAAACAATATAGAATATATATATATATATATAAATTGGGGATTTTGAAAATTGTTATATAGGGTAATTTGTTATAAAAGAATGCGCTATTGAGGGATTCCAATGTACAGGGTCGTTTGTTAACATAACTAAAACTTCTGACACTCTATAGCAATGTCCTATACAGGATATGCTTCCATTATAAGACAAGTACTTCCACAATGTTTTTTAACAATAATGGTAGAGAAAATATTTCTTTCAAAATGAATAATATATACACTGGAATAATTTATCAATAATTTTAACCAAATCTTCAGACAAGAAATTTACTAGTTTTACTAACTATGAGGACAAACACACTCAAACTACAGTAAGAAAACAATGAATATGATATGTTATTAATTAGTAATAGTAAGAAATGTAACATTTTGTTCAGAAACATTCATGTGTCTTGTAGTGTTCCAGAACATGCTAATTATTGTTCTTTCACATGTTCTAAGGTGAAAAATCTTGTGACTCTTTTGACTAAATGAAACCCATATCCCTAGATTTTTAAAAAAGTCAATGAAAGAAAAATGTACAGGAAATGCTTACATTCCATGTAGCATAATAAGAAATATCATCATTGATAACTATAATGGATTCTGTATAGAGAGAGGAGAAACCAGACAACTTGGTAGAGCTGTCATCTATGCAAGGAGAGAGCTGTTCCTTGTACTTGATCCACTCCAACTGGATGTGTTGTACACAGCAACTCATAAATGATGAAAAAATATAATCATCATACCCTGAAAGTCTTTGTACTCATTTTTCAGTGATTGTACCATGAATTCAATGGTGCACAAATTGAGCTGACTACTACAATGCAAACTTCAGGTTCTGCTTGAAATATAAATCATAGCCAGATAAGTGTACACATTGGTAACAAAGGATCATGAAGGAGAAAAGAAACTTTTATGGATGTCTGCATAATAGGCATTGAAAGAATAAACATGGTCCTTTTTTTATAACAGTATGTGAAACATTGGGCAGAATTAGGTGGATGTCATGAAAAAAAACCACAGATCATTAAATTACTAATACGACAAAATATAGAATGGGATTACAGAAATTATGATCAGCAAACCAGGGCTGACTAACAACTACTTCAACTTTAAGTCATGGTAACACAATAGAAAACATAATTGCAGTTGTGCTAAGAAACCAAGAACTAAAAGGTGCAGATATTGCATCCTTGTTTTAAAGACACAACAAATGCTTTTTCATAGGAAATGTAGAATACACATTTCTACTACCAAAGTTTAGTAGTTTACAACACAAATGACAAAAAAGTAACAACCTAAAAGTAACACAAACATTCTAACATTAAAAAGACACAAACTGACTTTTGAACATGTTATTCTTGTATGAAACACACATAAAAACTAAAATGATGAGGAATAAAACAATAGTCATTGCTAAGAAAGTTATAGTTTTGATATATTATGTGATGTGTTCTTTACAGAAGTGCTCCACTGTCACTCTGTAAGCTTCTTGGTTCTGTGCAGTCTCTTCCAGTGTCATAGTCACGAGGTCTTCGATATCCTGCATCCATCATAGTCTTGGTCTGCATCTTGTTCTCTTTCCTAGAACTTTTCCCTGCATGATTAGTCTTTGTAAACTATTGCATCTTTTTATATGTTAAATATGTTAGCTTGAATGTTTGACGAGTCAGTCTTCTATTTTCAGGTCTTTGAGGACATCACATTTGGTACATCTTTCATCTTTCTGTCCATATTCTTAGGACCTATCTATAACATTTCATTTCAAATGCTGATTGCCATTGCCATTCTTTGCCATTGCCCTTATTATTTCTTATAGGTTTAATAGTTTTGATATTCTCTGAAAATAATTCTTCTTTTTTTTAGTGATACAATATATATTATTCAGGAAATACATGAAAAACTACATAAACCAGGACTGTCAAATATTTTTAATGGTATATATTAGGACCAATTTAACTGATAATGGCTGTGAAGGCACAAAAGCCATATATCAACTGAAATAATAATTTAAAATTAAAAAAATAATAGATAAAAATGTAACCTGATTAATTGTTTAGGACAAAAATATTATTACTGGTAGTGTGAAATTTGACACATTTATTGCAATTTGAATAAAGTATAACATGTAACTCGAATGCTTTAATACATCATCTAGATGTGAGTAGTTCAGGTAGGATTCATTATTTTTTTTAACTTTGGAAATTCATATTATTGATAAAACACTTTTACAAAATCAAGGGTTACAAACTGACCATATCTGTTACCAAATTTGACAGTATAGATTTCAACATGTTTGACAAAACAGAGAGAAAACAAAATGTGTATATCACCACTGTAAGATCTCACAATATATCTACAATTTAAACAGTGAATTCTTGTTTAAAATCTCAAATAAAAGTTTCCATTTCCTTTGAAACAACTTGACTACTTATTAGCTATAGACTTTTTATTGTTTTAAGTGTCTGAAAGGAGAACATAAAATAGTAAAACATGTAAGAATTTACCATGGATGTAGTAGGAGGCAAGTAGTAAGTGAGCAGTAGTGAGCTTGTTTACAATCACCAGGCTACAGTGTACCAGGTTTGAAACCACATCCGGATAAAGAATCATCAGGGTCAGGATTTCTCTCCTGACATGATCGTTCGTCCAGTCAACCCTGCTGTAAATTGATACCTAACCCATGAGTTGGCGAAGGTAAATACAACAAAGAAGGGAACTGTCCACCCCATCTAATAGTTTCTGCAGTGTAGCACATGAGTTATCTCCATTTCCAACAACAGGTTGCTGCCATGGGACCTACCTCTACGATAATTCTAAGTTGCATTGCAGCTGAGATTGTAAATTAGGTAAAATATATTCTCATAATATATTCTCCACATCTACTTACAGTTTGAGGATGAGACAAATGAATAATCTTATAGGAAGACATGATTTCAGATTTATCTTTTGACATCTCAATAGATTTTCAAAATTCTCTATGCCTTTCAAGCCCTTTAATAAACACACATTTGCTTCTGTATTCAATAAAACAATACTCATTTTCCCATTCACTATTAAAAGTGCAGTATTGATACCATCATAGAATATTTTAATTTGTAAATGGTGGAGAACTATTTCACAGTTATCGTGATTAGTACAGATTAAATTAAACAGATAAACTAACTCTTCTATCCACGATGATGCAAGACATAAAGGGGTATAAAGCAAAAAGAAAATGAAAGAATTAACTAAAAAGAAATAAGATCACTGGTTAAAAAAATAGTTACTGAACTTTTACTGAATGTTACTGAACGGACACTGGTTAATTTATGACTTGTAATAGTTGCATGGTGCTAAGAATGAAAACTATATGATAGTATTCTCTGAAATATTTTGAAGCTAATGTGAAATATGAAATTGCATCTGAGGAAATAAGTGACCAGATGTTTTACTTGTTTTAAGTAAAGATTTGGTACACTATCAATTTCTATGGTGAAAAAGAAAAGGCAGGGTAAAGAGGTAGTGTAATGGATTTAGAGGCAACATAGTTGAAAACTAGGAGAGAAATATTCTTGATCATGCTACAAACAAAAATAAAATGTTTTGTTATTCAGAAATATATTTTTAATTTGTAATTCTGACTAATATTAAAGTCAGTACATTAAATTAGGGAGCCAGGAAACTATATAACAGGCACCAAAGTACCATCTTGCACATGGATGATATAAACTCTTCAAATTCATACTCATTTTCATTTCATGAAATTCGAAATTTACATTTCCTATTCAATAATCACATCCAAGATCTTGCATGAAAGATAATTAATACTAAAAAAATGTAAACATTCTCAAAATGATTGTATATTTTTGTCAATGATTGTGTTTCAGTGTGTGAGTAACACATATAGAATGAATGCAAATGATATACACTAATGTGCATCACAGAAACTGGGAACTACAAAAGATAAAATATAAAAACAAAAACATTGAATACATGAATCAAAAGTCTTGTATGAAAGGACAGAAGACAAGTTGTTATAAATTATATATTATGATTGAATGATCCAATCTGTCCTCGTTTCAAAATCTGTCGACAATTTCAAACCTATCAATGGTCATTGTCCCCAAAAAACTTCACATTGTCTATAGTTCTATATTTGCCATATTTTTAAAACTTCCTATTACCCAAGCTTCAAAATCTTTCTGCTTCCAACAAACCTGTACATGGTCATTGTTACTAAACCTTCCCATGCTCTATATTTCCACATTTTCAAATACCCCATGCTTCCAAATCTATTCAAATCTTTTCCAAATTATCTGGCCATATTGAAGTCACATGAACAGTTTGGTCAACATTAATACTATTGAATTATTTGGCCGTATTGAAACTATGCAGAAATATGGACTGTGTGGTAAAAAGTCAACATAGACACATCAAATGGTTGTAAGCTTTCATATGACTAGGTGTCTGCATATAAAATGGTGAAACATTTATTCTACATACACCTCTGAATTGGAGTCTACTGGATTTGAAAGAAATCTTCCCACTGTACATAAGGAACAAAGCTTCATCACATATAATTCCTGAATAAACAACAAACATCTATAATTATTTTGGTGCCTCTAATGGAAGTCTATGCAATTTTTCAGCTTTTAGATTATGCATAAACACTTTACTGACCAAATTTGAGTCGTCGAATTTCCATTACAAATCCTTGGTGGCCAACGTCATGATACTTCACAAATATGGAAACCATAGCGATAGTGTTACTAAAAATAGTGATAAATGCTATAATGAAGTAATAAAAAAATCTACTTAATAAAATATTAAATAGCATTATTACTTCATTATAGTTAGGTACTTAGACATCCAGGATTCGCATGTACTGAAAATTTTGCTTAGGCTATAAATTTCTTGTGACCAGAGTTTACATTAGTGCTTACTTTATTATACATGTTTGCAACTAGACTTATTAATTTCTTTAACTATTTTTCTTTTTATATATGTAATTTTTTTAAATGTGAGACATAGCGGAAAATAGCAGTTATATTTTTAAAAACAACATTTGGTTTAATTATACAAATTAGCTGCCATTTTGAATATTAATTAGCTACCATGCATCTGAGAATCACAACAATGTGATCAACAGATGCATCTTATCTTCACATACACAAAAATGTATAGTTTGTGTGTTGTATTATTGAAAATAACTAAGATAACTCAGAAATTATTGCTTGGCAACATTTTGTGGTCACAAGTTTAATTTATATTTTCCTATTTGTTTCCTATAAATTATTATGATGCCAAATTAATTCGGAAAAAAAGTATAACTTATTTCAGGATGGGAGTACACACTTGGCTGATGTATCATATTATAGATAGTACTTATCGCTTTTCTGTTTTGCTACTGTGGCACCAGTACTCTCCATTTTGTCAAAGATCCTCTGACAGTTTGGTTATTTTTACTAAAGATAGCTCATCCAGGATAGTACCATATTAAAAAAGAGTGGCACTCATGAAATACAGTTTACAGACATTTTTTATGCGAATTAATCATGAAGAAATCAAATTTGTCCAAGATTTTCTGACATAAAGAAAGTAGTGTAAATCCACTTCTAGCAATAAAATAGCATCTCGCTCTTGAATAACTCTGGAGCTCTCAAATTCATTCAGAAAATGAAAACATTTATTATGACATATAGAAAGTTTCAAAGCTCTCTCATGATGAGATGATTTTATACATATTTTTATAGACTGCAATCTCTCTGTCTAAAAAAAATTTGCTAACACCCTTGGTAATGGAAGGTAAATATTAAATAAAGTAAACAATTTACTGTAAATATTGTTGGTAATGGAAGAATATTACGCTCTGGATTGTTGGTCAGCAAAGTGTTAACGCTTCTAAATGATTCTTGCCGATACATTCAAGAAATATATTTCATTTGATGTTAAATATTTAAATATATTGGACTTTATTATTATAAGTATTTCTAGTTCATTATCAATGAATGAAGTGCCATGATAAGTACCGTAAGATATCTAGTTTCTCCACAACTTCAAGTCTTTTATGTTGAGTTCACTGTCTATAGAGTTTGTAACAACTGTAATTATCAGCTTAGTGGTAAAGTAGTTAGTGAACCAATCTCACAAACAATTAATTTGAACATGCTCATGATTTGACAGCTGATCATTCACATTGTACTGAAATGTGATTGGATGTATTAGAGATTGTCTAATGTACATTCACATTGTACTGAAATGTGATTTGATGTATTAGAGATTGTCTAATGTACATTCACATTGTACTGAAATGTGATTGGATGTATTAGAGATTGTCTAATGTACATTCACATTGTACTGAAATGTGATTGGATGTATTAGAGATTGTCTAATGTACATTCACACTGTACTGAAATGTGATTGGATGTATTAGAGATTGTCTAATGTACATTCACACTGTACTGAAATGTGATTGGATGTATTAGAGATTGTCTAATGTACATTCACATTGTACTGAAATGTGATTGGATGTATTAGAGATTGTCTAATGTACATTCACATTGTACTGAAATGTGATTGGATGTATTAGAGATTGTCTAATGTACATTCACATTGTACTGAAATGTGATTGGATGTATTCATCATCGTGTGCCGTCTCTGCAACGAAGGTTGGCTGCAATGGATCTCCAACATCCCGTCTCTTGTCTTGGTGGTGGACTCTACTAGACTGTAACCTGTTCATCGTGTGATGCTACTCTCCCACTTGTATCTCTGCCTCTCTCTTGCTCGCTTCCCGTTGACTTTTCCCTCAAGTAAGGTCTTCAATAAGGTGTCATGTCTTTTAATGTGCCAAAACATTTTATTTACTTGTTCTTTATTTCTATTAGTAGTTCTTTCTTCATATTAAGTGTTTTTAGCACCTCTTTATTTGTTTTCTACTCTTTCGATGATGTTCTCCCTATTCTTATTTTTATACCCACATCTCAAAGTAATCAATTCTGTCTTCTAATTGTTTATTTAGTGTCCATGTTTCTGAGCCATACATTAATATAGAATAGATGTAATATTTTAAAATTCTCATTTTTAACTTGTTTGTAATTTGTTTAGATGTTAATATTTTCCTCATGTCATTGAAGGTACTTTTAGCCATTCCTATTCTCCTTTTAACTTATGTTTCACATCTGCCATCATTTGTGACTATGTGTCCAAGATATTGATAGTGTTTTACCTGTTGTAGTTTCTTTCCCTGTATGTTTATGTTTAGCTCTTGTTCTTCTGTGTCTTTGCTGATTATCATGGTTTTTGGTTTTTTTTTAATGTTTATATCCAGTCCATATTCATTACTTGATTTATTGACTTGATCTATTAGTCTTTGTAGTTCATGTTCACTTTCTGCTAAAAGAACAGTGTCATCTGCATATTTAAGGTTGTTTATTATTTTCCCAATGATCTTGAGTCCTGGCATTTCTTCTATATTTATAAAGATATTCTCTGTGTAGATATTAAATAGGCTTGGTGATAAAATGCATCCTTGTCTTACCCCTCTTTATTTCTATGTATGGTGAGTAGCTGTTTTCACACCTTATTGATGCAGTTTGAGTTTGTTCCCAATATATATTTCTAATCTGTCTGATGTCTTTTCCATCTATGACTATTTCTTGAAGACTTTTGATTAATTTCTCATGTTGTACTCTGTCAAAGGCCTTGCTATAGTCTTTGAAGTGAATATAGATCCTTTTTTGGACTTCTAAATATTTATCTATCACTAGTCAGATACTCAGTATAGCTTCTCTGGTTCCTTTGTTTTTCCTAAACCGAATTGTTCTTCACCGACCTCTGTGTCTATCGTGTTCTTAATTCTTTCATGCATTATCTTGAGGAGTATTTTAATTAAATGAATTAGATTTATTAGAGATTGTCTAATGTACATTCACATTGTACTGGAAATGTGACTGGATGTTATAGAGATGTTTAAAATTTCAACTAAAGTTGAACAATAATGCTACTCTTTAATATGCTTCAATTATTATTGATTTAGCCACCAGAATTAAATCTTCATTTGTCATAAACAATTTACAATAACTGTTTAAAAAAATATTTCAGCATATCAACTCGGCATATAAAGTGTAACAATGATTATTTACAATAAGACGGTTACAAATACTGCAGCATTTACATAAACTTTTACTTATCATAAACAATATACAACTATCAAGAAACTGTTCTTAAAAAAATATCTCAGGAGGTAAAAATAAGATTTGAAGCAGAAAAACTGTCATTTTACAGGAGACAGAACAGGTTTTTATGAGAATTAACCATCTGTGCTATATGAACCTGTCAACCTGTCAAGATTTTGCTTTACAATTTTAACCTTAGCAATAATTGCAAGTGTGACCCTTACATCATTAATATGACCTGTTTTTATGTACAATTTTATTATTAAAATCTTTTCCAGCAGTATAGATGTATTTTAAAGTATGATTTACATACTATTTTGTCCAGTTTTTGATGAGGATTTTAAAGTACAGCCTCAATCTAATCTAAGAATATTTCAAAACAAAAATCAATGAGGAGAGTTTATCAATTTTAAATCCCTGATATGAGATTTATGTATTGAGTGATTATAATTTGGAAATACATTTTCTTGTGGCTGTATAAGGTATTTAATTGGTTTTTGTCTCAACAAGTTGACAGGTATGAAAATTGATAATTTTGTGTTAGGTAATCAATAACGACTTAATAAGGTGCGTTTTTGTCACAAAGTTTATAATGTATCAAAAAGATGTGCTTAAAAAATATTTCAGTATCTAAAAGTAACATGTATCCATTGTTATAGTACACAGCTGTCTTTATGAGAATGAACCATCTATAAACAATGACAGGTTATTATTTTGTTTTGTACAGTCAATAATGTAACAAATACCTTTATTTAAAAATAGTTTATCTAAAACTGACATATGGTGTGAGATAATAGCCGCTGTTATAGTAGTCAGCTGTCTTTATGACAGTATCAGTGAATCAATTATTCTGCGACACTTAATGGAATCAACAAATTAATGTCTAATATCACAGTGAGCACCACAAAATAAGTTGCATTGTATTCATTATGAATATTATTTGAATGCAACCAATCAGATCAAAAATTGCAATACTAGAATCTCTATGACTGCAGGCAATGGTCTACAGTACAGTGGTGAAATCAGTTTCATAACACATCTAACTACCACAATACAGCAGAACAGAATAAGAAACAAATAGAGAAACAAAGAGACAAATCAAGTCTCATTTTGTACACAAAAACAGCCTTGCTACAAAGTTTCTATACTACACTCAATGTAGACCCTCAAACTGCTAGCCCCTTCCATTCCAAAGAAAACAAAACCTACCGTATTTGAGATTACAGAATATCATTAAACAGTCTCTACAGTAAGTACAGAGATCATGCTATTTTTTTAAACACAAACAAGATGACATCATAAAAACTGGCACGCAGTAACAAGGCTTCATCAATATTGTGATTCTTGGTGAACATCAACTTTTAAGCCAGACACTTCTAGCTTGTCCGAGTCTTTGTGTAACCTTATGGAGCTCCACCGAGAACAAATCCTGTGAGATACAGACACCATTCTTATTCAACTTACTAGCTTTCTTGCACATCTTAAAGTGTTGAGCTAATTCTGTACAATGTCATACCTCTCCTAAAATTAATGCCCCCTAATGTAATCATTCACTATCTACTGAGACTGAGAACGTATGCGACTACATTGTTTGCAGTAATTTGTTATTATTACCTTACTCTATTTACTTATTCATGAATTGGGTTCTGTGGTGTAGTGGTTATCACATTATCTATCACTTATTCATGCAAAGAAAAATATGGAACTGTTCAAAATCTTCTCTCATTACCCCATTATATCCTACTTTTCCTGTAGTTTAACCTAACCTGCTGTTATAATTTGTGTGTTTCAACTTTTCTTTTATTATAACAAATGCAAACAATTTATATGTGGAATGCTTTTTATGTATATATTCACCTTCAGTTGTACATTGGTCTTAACTGCATATACTACTAACATTGTAATATTGTCTAAATTCATCTCCCTGTTTCTTTAATTAATGCCCATGGCTTATTCAGATGACAGGACTGACCATGAAACGAAGATATATCTTTCTTTTGTTCCATTGACAGGTACTAGTTTTAGTCTTGTATATCACATGTAGGATATTGCCTGGTTCGATAGTCTAGTTCTAGATAACTCAGAGCCACATGTTGAATTGGCTAGTTCTAGTTAGTTTATAGTCTAATTATTTTTGCAATATTGGTTGGTTGAAGAGAATACTTCTAAGTAGCTTAGAGTCGCAATTATCTTCCAATATTGGCTGGTTGATGAGACTACTTATAGGTAACTTAGAGTCACAATTATTTTGCAATATTGGTTGGTTGAAGAGAATACTTCTAAGTAGCTTAGAGTCGCAATTATCTTCCAATACTGGCTGGTTGATGAGACTACTTATAGGTAACTTAGAGTCACAATTATTTTGCAATATTGGCTGGTTGAATAGACTATTTCTTAGGACCACAATTATTTTGCAATATTGGCTGGTTGAATAGACTAGTTCTTAGGACCACAATTATTTTGCAATATTGGCTGCTTGAATAGACTAGTTCTTAGGACCACAATTATTTTGCATAGAGACTTCATCTCCCTCCACACACTATTATCATTTTATTTTCAAGCAAATACTACACAAAAGTTAGATGAATGTTAACATCAAAATAACTGATAGGCCTTGCATATTTCTCAACAACTAATTTCATCATCCCATGAGCGATGTGTAGATACAGATGCTACAAAAGAAACTTTGTTTTCAGCCGAACTGTTTGAACAAGTTGATTACTTATCTTTGTTAACCAGAAAAAAGGTAGCTGTCAAAAATGAATGTGAATATCTACGACGCAGCTGCTGTTCTATGTAGGTCACCCTGTAGGTTCATGTCGAGCTGAGTATGTTATCACATGGGCGGCAGAAAAGTTCTGCATTTAAGGAGTCTAGACTGAAGTTCCATCTCGAGTTAACTGACGCTTCTTTTCTAACAGTCTGTTTGCTACGGCCGCAACCAGTGCAGCTCCTTTTCCACTACCATCATGTGACAGCATCAGTTTAAACTGCAGAAGTAGAGTTATATATGATGAGTAAACATACTCAGGAAAATAACTATTCATATTTAAAAACAATACAGAGAAACATGAATAACATATAGACAATGAATAAACAAACAGTATTGAATGACATATCTATTTTTTATAAGCATTTGTTCTAAAAACCCCACTGGATCATTCTTGCAGTAGGACAATGGCCATAATAGATTTCCAGCAGGATGTAATCCATTGAAATTAGATGTGTTATGGTGTGTTTTTATTTGCACAAATAGCCTGAAATATCAGCAGTGGCATGTACATATTTGGTTTTTTATCTTCTTCTTCTGCATTCGTTCTCAAACTCCTGCATATCACTGTGAAGACTCATGCTTATCATTGTCCCTGAACACACAGGTGTGGAGGGAAATGAACGGACTAACCAATTAGCTAGCCTCACCACCATAACAGATGGTCATCCTATGGACCGAGCAGACATACTCATTGCTCTTCCAGAGTCCGCATGATCAAATGATTTTGAGATAAATGAGCAGGGTCAATATCGAGAATATGTGAACTCAGAGTGAGGATAGGCGTTGCTGTAGAGAACACCTGACACAGATTTAAAAAAGAATCAGAAAATGGAGCACAATTATATAACTGATCAAACGTTATACCCTGACAGATTTACTAAAGCAGAAATCTGAGCACCTGTGGACATGTCTTGTTTGTGAAGAGGATAATCAACATATCTAATACCTAATACCCAATGCACCATAGAAATATAGATATCAAACTAGTATATTTTTTTGAAATTTTTGCAAAGAGAACGAAATAATAACTCAAACAATTGGGACAATATCAAAGAAAATTTATATATTATTTTATAAAAATGATACATGTGAAAAAATGCTAAATTTTTGGTGGAAACACCTTCACAGTACCAAAAACAGTCAACATATACCTCTGTCATTTTTTTATGAATGCCAATTAGCACGCAACCTTCTGCCATCAGGATTTCAATCACATCACTTCAACTGTTTCTCCATAGAAGTTGCCATTCTACTGTCTTCTGTGCACAAACATTCCATTCCAGACAGATGCCACAAGACATCCCGAAAGTCACTTGATTGGAGATTGCTATCATGTCATTCTCACTCATTTCAAAACACTTTTGTCATGTTGCAGTGTTGGTGGTAAAACATTCCAAACTGTCTCATACTAATTGACTAACACAAATCATCAACATAAACTTATCAATATGTAATGACAATGAAAATTTTTCAATGATTAATACAATCTTCAGTATAAGGTCTTTGCCATTGCCCCAGATTTAGTCCTAAGGCCACCAAAGAGTAGACATGTCTGCAGGATGTGTACTGACGTCTGGGGACCCTTTTGACACATGCATTGGTCAATTTGGACAACCTGTTTTGTGGAGATGTGCTTGTAGACTTCAATGTCCTGAGCGGAGTGTGAAGATGGTAATTTACTGTGATCTGTTCTGCTTTAGAATGGAATCTCGTCAACTGTAACTGCCTGTTTCTAAGTTCATACATGGAAATTCATATTTAAAAATGAACAACATTGATATATAACTCACGTGCAAGCCTGGTTTTATCAAAGCTTTCGTCTTCTCCATCATTAGTTCATGGAAGAATGGGTGAAAGCGGTACAAGGATCCATCAACTCCTACTGTTGCTTCCTTTCTATCCATCCTATTCAGTAGACTGGCTATACCTGAACAAGTTAATACAGCACAACACTTAAGTCAGATGTGTCAGGCCAATGTTAATTAAAAATAAAACAGTGACACAATATATATCCACTTTCTGGTCTACATCCTGCTGGAAATATAGTAGAACCATTGCCAAGATATAAGAGAGATCCAGGATCCAGTAGAAGTTTGAAAACTAATGCAAGAAACACAATAACAAATGATGCATGACCAAAACATATCATAAATTCTCTGCTACACAAAGGAGTTAATACAGTGAGCTGAATTCATACATCAAGGCACTGCTTTTCTCCACAGTATAGTTGAAAGTTCAGCAAAATTATCTCCCACAACTACTACTAAAGTGCTTTGTCACTTTCAGCTGACAAAGGGACTAAACACCTATGAGGCTATTTGACATCACTACTTTGAAGTTGTTTCCTTCTGTCTGACAATTATACGAAGATATCCAATTAAATATAGTCACTGATTGTCATAGTTTCTAAACATAACTTGAACAATGTGAGAATCTAACACAGATGAAACAAAACTCTGAGAATACGGGAGCTCAGGCTTCTGATAAACATACACAAATGCAAGTTAATATATTTCAGCACATAAAAGACACAATAGATTAGAAAGTTTAAATTAAGTACAGGTTCTAGGAAAGAAACAAAATAAATCTCCCAAAATGTAGATGGAAGACATGATAATGTGGACATTGTTCAAGTGAATGACAACTGATATCAATGATCATGTTTTTCCACAACTTCATTCCTTAATGCTGTTTATGAATTCTTGTCACTTTTTTCCTGATACAATAACTTCAAATTATCCATTATTTTCTGTATGTTGCCTTTATCTAATACTCTATTAATTTAACAGTATTTTATCAAGCTATATTATAATAGAATGCAGAAATATAAAAGATTGTCATTGACTGACAGTTGAATTCCTAATTACATTTTTAACTCTTTAATCTTCTTGTACCATGTTGTGTTCTTGATAAAGGCATCTTGGCCTAAACATTGATTTGTTTGTGTTTCCTGAAGTTAGCAGAACTACATTACCCTGTATCTTCAATTTAATTTATGAGTTACTAAAAACAGTCAAGTTTACAAAGATGAAAATGCAGATATAGGCACTTTCTAGACAAACAAAACTCCAAAAAAAGTAAACTGCATTGTTTATTTACAGTTTGGAGGAGCCTTATAAGGCCAGTTGTTTTCATATTTCCATGAATATCTGATTGTTCAGGGATCCATTGCAACACACGACCAATGACTGAAACAGTATACAACCATTGACTAGAACAGACTTATTGTAGCACAGATGTCTCCAAAATAGTTTCATACTTGAAAACGTGTTTCATGAGCTAAATACATGAAACACACTGAAGATCAATTGACAACCATATTGCACAATACCAAAGATCTCCCACAAAATGTATTGATTACAATAAACTATCTTTGATCAATTTATTTGGAGTCATATACATGCTGTTACTATACAGATGGGTCACCTATGTAAAATGTGTTACTTTTTTTTTATTTAAGAGGGGGGGGGGGGTGACTAGGATGGCAGACATGCATGGCTCTTTCTGCCTGATACACCACAGAATGGCTTTTTGATCACTTTGACCTTCTATGGGATAGGGCAGTCAACATCACCCCAAAGATCCCTCCTATGACATGCATAGCAGGTCATAGTGTTGCTATTCTTTGCTCCTCCTTCGGGTCCCGACAACTTAAAGCAATGTTACACTAAATTATGAAATCAGTCAATTTGTAAAGTTGTTTTCATGGTACACATTTCTTTTGATAAAAGTATACTTTAAACAAAGGATCAGCAACCTACAGTCCCTGAGCCACACCTGTCCCATATTACCTATCTCACCTGTCCTTAAACAAAAATTGTTACTCTTGATCCGCGGTGCTCCTATAAATATATCCAGGTGCTTATTTCAAGCCTTGTCTAGAGACACATGACTTTAATAAATTGTATAAATTTGTCTCCACCAAAATATACATATTTTAATGTCCATTAGTTGAAAAAAATGTTAAAATGTATATTTAGTAACATTAACATAAGTAATTAAGCTTTATTAATAGCTTTTCTACCCTATCCGACCCACAACCAGCGGTGTATTTCTGCATTCAACCCTCAGATCAAAAAAAAGTTGCTGATCCATGCTTTAATCCAAGTGATACCATACTGAAGTCAGATGTGTCAGGTCAAAAATCAGGTATTGCAGTCACACTGTAAACCATGATACAATGCATTCTGAACTGCATCCTGCCAATCTATAGGAATTTGAGAATGAATGCAGAAGAAGAACCAAGAGCTACAAAATCTGTTCTGGAAAAATGTATGGATGCTAAACAAAGTATAGTATCAACAATTAAGAAGAGGTTACCTGCTGAAGCCAGGTATGCAGCCCTCTTGGAGACTAGACTACATACATGTCTGACCAGTCTGTAGTCTTGTTCATTGTGTGTCACCAGCTCCAACTCCTCAAAGATTTGTTTGGTCACAGTGAAATTGTTAACATCATCTCTGTATATGGTTACAATGTTTACAATTTGTTAACATCTTTGTATGTATATGGTTACAATGATTACAATTTGTTAACATCATCTCTGTATGTATATGGTTACAATGCTTACAATATGGAGAGTACAAGATTTATTTGAAACAGAACCATCTAGTGCAGCAAATTCACACACGTTAAAAACCCACTTGTAAGTCAATCCCAAATGTATATGAATCAATAACACCATTCCTCTATCCGTGATACACTTAGCGATACCTCAGTATTTACAACATACAACTTCTCATTCAGGTGGTCTATGATTCAATTTTCAGCTGAGAACTGTTTTCTACCACAAATAATTTTAAGATCCGCCTAGTCTTTGGAAATTTTGAATAGCTAGTAAGATGTTTTCAATGGTGTGAAAGAAATAACATTTACTAATTGTTACACACTTTTTAATTTCTTTCTTTCTAGTTATGTTACTTTAATGTGTTTTGTGTTTTTTAGCCCCATTTTTATCAAATTATTTAGTATTTTGGAGGATGTGTTTTATTAATGTGCAGTTGTGTTTTGACTTTACATCAAGCAACAATAGATAAAATAAATCCAATTGTTTAATACTAATATATATCAAAGAATATGAAAAATCATTTGAACTGTTATAAAATAAATGTAGAATACTCAGAATGTGCTATAGTAGAATGTTTGTGAAAGAAAGAAATCTGATAAAATGTTATATAAACAAATATGCATAAATAATTTTGTTGTTGTTGTGTAGAGGATTGCCATCACTGTACTCAGGTTACCCTATATGTACTCAGTCCATCTCAACAAAGCAGCACATGATCATCAAGAGTACCATTGAATGATCGCCAAGAGGACCATTGATAGCACATAACTATGTAGCTTCAAGAGATAACCCCCCCCCCCCCAGACACTTCACAAAAATATACTTTTATAAACAAGATACTGTGAGAGGGATTTGAACTCATGACTTTTTGATCGATTAATTAAACAGTTTAACCTCTACATCAGGGAGATAGATTCTAGTTAACATAAACAAAACTAATGAAAACTTCCTGTAACTAAACACTAAGTATAATCTATGATAAAAAAAACCAACACAATGACAGCAATTTTCCTAAACTTACCCTTCAATTTCAGAGACATATTTTGTGTAGAATCTTCCTCTTGTGGACAAATGGTATGAACCTTCCCCATCAAATAGAAGATTTGCTTTTCTGAGTCTTTCTATAGCCAGTCTGGCAATCTCCCCCATGTACATGCCAGAGATCATCTTCTCATAGCTGAAACATGTATTTATAAACATTATTTAATGAAAGATTTTTCAGCTCAAACAAGAATATGTAAACATCATGTAATAGAAAGTTATAGCTGGCTGTGATAAAGGCTAACTGACATAGGTGAAACAGGTATATGCAAACATCACGTAATAGAAAGTTACAGCTAAACATGATAAAGGATAAATGACATAGGTGAAACAGGTATATGTAAACATCACGTAATGACAGTTACAGCTAAACATGATAAAGGATAAATGACATAGGTGAAACAGGTATATGCAAACATCATGTAATGAAAGTTATAGCTGGCTGTGATAAAGGCTAACTGACATTAAAAAGGAATTGTACAAAAATGTCAGATTTGCATAATAAACAAATATTCAATTAGTCCAATAATACCCATTTTATCTGCATCACTGTCCACTAATTCAAATATTTAGGAACAAATATGACATATGATGGAAGAAGTGCAACAGAAATAAGAAACAGAATAAGGGAGGCAAAGGCAGCATTCCTAAATATTAAGAATACACTGTGTCCCTGTCAACAGAGATGAGGAAGAGATTTCTTCAAAGATATAAAACACTGATTCTAAGATATGGATGTGAGTCTTGGATATTAAATAAACAGGATAATGGAAAGTTATAAGTAACAGAAATGTGACTCTATAGAAGAATACTGAGGGTATCATGTACAGCTAGAAAAACTGTACATGAACAATTGCTATACACAGCTAAAAGATGTAATAAAGAAAATAGTATCAAAGGATATTCTTATAGTACAGGGTGATTGGAATACTAAGTTAGGGGAAAGAGAAGAGTTTCACAATTTTTGAGCTCCTTTGTTATTGATACCATAATAATATCATATATTGTAATTGGTCTTATTTGGCTGCCATAGGTATAACATACTTCAACTTATGTCCCACGGCTGTGGAACATGAGGAGCAGGATTTGGTGAGTGAGAATGCCAAAGAGGGGGATGTGATCATATAAACTGATGGATCTGTGATTAGACATGTTCGCAGTGCTTGGGCCTTCACAGCTCAGTGCGCAGGTAAAACGATCAGGGAGGAGAGTGGTGCCTTTGCTGTGACTATAAGTAGCACGACCATGGAGACTATGGCGGTGACCAGGGCATTCGAGTGGGTAGGCACAATGAAGGTAACACAGGTCTGCATCTGGAGTGACTATGAGTATAATTAGGAAGATACAAGTGGGTCTCGTTCGTGAACAGTAGATTGAGGCCTTGAGAAAGGTTAATTTGAAAGTAGCTACAATTATTTTCATGCCGGGACATGTGTGGGTGTTTGAGACAATGATAGAGCAGAACAACTGGCGTTATGCGCAATTGTGGCACAGGGCGATTTGGCAATGGATCGAGCTGACATTTTGAACTCCATAAGAGATATAGCACGTGAAAGCGAGACTAGTGTGGATGATAATTTCTTTTCATTGGCCAGGATTAAAGATCAGGGTTTGCTAAAAGTGAACATTTTGGAGGGCGCAGAAGAATGATGGTCAACCAGTAGAGTACTGGTACTGTCAGCAGAAGTGTAATAGATACACTTCTATACTACAGAAGAGAAGCGCGGATACACTCAGGGAGAGAGCAGAGAAACTATGGATGTGTCCAGTTTGCAGTGGTGATGATCCGATCGATGACTAACTAACTTCAACTTACATCTGTTTTCCTGGGTTGATGGAATGCTTGTCAATTGATCTGTCAAAGTCTGTCAAGATGAAGTCAAGACACCCATCATTGCCGAAAGCTCCCCATTCTGTATTGATTAGTACCTGATTGATATCAACAAACAAGAAATAATCATTAATCCAATAAACTATCGAGATATTAGTTATATTGTCTCGGTCTGTTGCTTGTTGTGGGTTCTGATTTTTCCAGAAAGACATTTTCTTTCCTCTCCTCTGGTCACTCCCATTTTTTATTATCCTCTGAACATGTACAGTGTCTCTTTCAGCCTCAACTTCATCACTTTGTAGTACATCTAGGGTTACCATAATTTATGCAAGCATGTAAAATATTATCAAATAGAACAATGACTATTGAAAATAAATTAAAATAAACACCCTTTTATTGTAAAGTATAAAATTTATTTAATTATTTTTACACTTTTTATAAACAAAATACTTTTCAAAGATAAATTTTCAGTAATAAAAACAATAATTAACCTTTAGCACAGTACAGGCAACTTTATTTGCCAACATTTTTCCATTTCCTGTGCAAATATATTAGCCACCATTGCTAGGCACACTGCAATCAATAAAGAACCCAAATTTTTAATATTTTGATTACCAGATTAGATAAATCTGGCAAGTTATTCAATTGACTACTTTTACCTGCAATTTTAGTGGCAACCATGTGCCGAATGTCATTGAAATATCAAAATCAATCCTGTCTCTTCTTATCTCAGTGCCATTCACCAATGTTTTACCAGCCAATTTTTACTGGCTCTTCCGTTTCTCCTAACCCCAGCATGACCTGGATAGTAGATTCATGGAATACTCTGCACGTTGTTGAGAAGAGTGAACCACTCAGTTCTGATCATACACTTTTCTATCTACTGCAGCATACTTTGAGAGTATGATAGAATCACTGAGTCTGTTGGTGGTTGCGTCGTCAGCCAAGTGAGAGCTGCTGTCAACGTCTCTATTTCCATTCTCACACTCAATGTTGTAGTGAGATATGCAGCTGACTTCGCAGCTAATAATCTTACCATTTTGGTAGGCCACGAAACCCAAACCACACCTGTTTGTTTCTTGTTTCACAGAACTGTGAGACTGTACCCCAAGTATGACATCTATGAAACTGTACCACATTCTTCTAGATATTCTAGATACATATATGGTCACACTACGGCATCACAAATTGAGTTGGTTGTTACCAAAAATAACAAGGATTCTCTGACAGTAAATACAAAGTCCTTTTCCAAAATAGACCTGCATGCTGATGATTGTCCTGTGTGACTCATCTGGGCTGATTATTAGTTGCCTTGCTCGTAATTAATATATGGCCAATAAAATGGACAGAAAAAAACCAATCGGATAAGCATAGGTAAGCAACACTGAAAATTAAAAAAAACATCAATAGTTTTATAACTATTTTCCTACATATACCAACCTGTTTAGGTTCATCATAGTCTCCATCCCAAGTCTTAACTTTATCCAGATCCTCAATGTAGCATGCATTTGTTCCTGTGCCTAAGATATAAATTCAGATGTTATATATAGTTTGAGACTTACAAACATTAAGACAGTTTCTATAATAAGTAATACTAAATAAAATGTGCCTAACAGAATTAACCATTGAATGAGGACAATACTAAGAATTAATCATTGAATGCAGACAATAACAAAGAATTAACCGCTAAATGAAGGCAGCAACTAGCCATTGAATTATACCAACAGGGACACAAGGAGGAATCTGTAAAGGAGGAGTTTTTATGATGCTGAGAACTTTTTTCTTTAGTGGCTACCAGGTACCTAGAGAACCTTTACTCAGGTGATAGAAAATAGTATAAATTCTAAGAGTGTTTTGATATTTTTAACATGATACGATATATTCTGTATTGTCGTCCAGAGAATTATACTTTTTGAAATTTATCTAAAAGGGGCAGGAACTGTAGTTCCTGTAGTTCAGCAGCAACTAAAAATTGACTATTTAGTATCATCTATCACTGGGAGTGGGAGATAATCACTTTAACTGCTCGCTAGAGATAATCTATACGAAAACAGAAACAAGCGCAAACAAAAACACTGCTCTTTGCACATCTAAAAAAATAAATGCATCATGTAAGTGGAAAATCAAAAGTGATTCCCACCAGCTTCATTTCTTTAATGAGAGAATACATGTTAAAGTGGTAGAAATATGGAGAAAAACAAAACTGACAATCTGACTAGAAGAAAAAAACACACATCCCTGGTGTGTGAGGAGGTAAGCGAAAAGTTAATTTCTGGCTTGGAATCTCTACTGTCACATTTAGGACACATGAGTCAAGAGTTGGACATCTGGATGTTTGCTGTTCTGTCTTTTAAATTTGGTGATTCTCAGTGATGTTGTCACCCTTGACTGTACCCCATTGAATGATTAAACAGATTACAATAAGATGACATTAATGTTGAAGTTTTTTGAGACGTCAGCTGTTTTATTAGGCATGTGTAAGACATACATGGTTCTCATTTGGACTTTCTTAGCACTATATTGATGCTTGGAATATTGGTTCTAGTGAGGACTTCATTGTCAGATTTCAACACTAATGTAATCAACAACATCAGATGTGTCTGGCCATTTGTGTAAATAAAATAGTGACACAACAGTTATGTTTTCTGGACGACATCCTGCTAGAAATATAAAAAGGACCATTTTCCTTCTAAAAATAAACCCTGTGGAAGTTTGAGAGTTAACCCATAGCAATTAACTGCTGTAGAATTGTGAGATGTTAGCAATCTCACATGTCACTGGCTTGCTATATGAGGGCGGTAGCCATTACTTCTCTCTCACAGTCTTAACTTTCCAATACCCAATTCAGGTTGACCTGGGAGCTGTTGCGGTCTGAAAAACATTTCCGCCTCAACTGGGAAATGAACCCAGATCACTCATGCAAAGCCAGTGCGCTAACCACTGCACTATGTGGCATCCTGAAGTTTGAAGATATTTAAAAACACATGAAAAAGACTAACCTAGAAACAACAAAATTGTACCAAAATATCTATACATCATACAAACAAAAAGCATAAGATCCCACAATGAAGACTAAGACGACATACCAAGAATGAGACCAAGTACACACTGTCTATCACTATGGGCACATGACATGAGAGCTCCTACTGTGTCATTAATAACTGCCAAGCACTTGACATTATGCATGTCCTGAAATAGAAACAATTCCCATCAGATACTGCCACTCTTGGCTCCTACATTCTGCTTTTATAAAAGTTAAGTCATTTTGTATGATTTATTTGATGCATGTATTTAGACAATGTATGCAAATTTGAGAGCAACACAATTGTGATTATCCTGTACTCTTGACTACAACAGAAACATCAAATCATTACTGCAGCTGGCCTGATTGTAACATATGACTTTATTACTTCAGTTAAACTTATATTACAACATCTGACTTTATTACTGTAGTTAAACTTTTATTACAACATCTGATTCTATTACTGTAGTTAAACTTATATTACAACTGACTTTATTACTGCAGTTAAACTTATATTACAACATCTGACTTTATTACTGCAGTTAAACTTAAACAGTTGGTTTTAATACAGCAGTTGGCTTCATTATTTTTTGCGCCTTTGAACTTCATTTCTGCATCTGTCCCCAATATATAATATTGACTTAATTATGGCAGTTGATCTAATTACAAAATCTGATTACACTGGAGCAATTGGTCTAATTATTACATCAGTTTTCTTCATTACTACATGCTGAACTCACTACATCTAACTTCATTACTGCAGCAGTTGATTTCAATACTGCAGTTGAGCTCCTGGCTTATTACATTTGATTTCATTACAGCAAGTCTAACAAGCAGACCTGGTTTAATGCAGATATATTTACGTAAGATGTATTTGAAGGTTTCAACTCATGGATGAAGATGTGCTGCAGCAATAGACAAAGAAGCATACAATTGAGTGACTTGAACTTCCTAATGAATAAACTCTTGAAACTCAAAGTAAGCCTATTTACTATTAACTGGGTTATTTTTACCCAGCTTCAGAGAAAAGTTGTTTTCTTAAATGTGAAAGTTAAGCATTTTCACTAAAGCTGTCATAACTCCTGGACTCGACAGGCTCTGGTTCCCAGTATTGCTTAATGTGTATCCAGTACAAATTACTTGTAGAAAGATCACAGGGATTGGTAGAACTACGTCATATGCTGATGACATTTTGGTGAATATGCAGAGTAGAAATTCAGAGTTGTGTCAAGAAATTACATGATGAACTAGATTGCATATAAGGGAATGTTGTAGTAACTCGGGTTCACTAGTGTATCCATTCAAAACATCTATAACAGGGTTCTCTCTTACTAATGATATGATAAATACATCAATTCAAGTGTTACTTTTTGTGGGGTCACTCTTGAAAGAACCACTGAAATTTAATGTTTAAGTGTTTTTTTTTACAGGAATCTGAGTTTCAAAGATCATGCTGTGTCATTTGAAGGAAAGGAAAGGTATTTCAACAATGGCTTCTGGTTGGATAAGATCCAGAATGAGGAGATGCCTATCATTCTTAGATGCACTAGCAACAAAACTATATGAGCAATTCTTCATTGACTGCCTAACTATGAAACATATAATACAATTGTCCGAAAAGAACCTACTTTCAAATCAACACTGATAAAGAGCATTCACTACATACTAAAATACAGAGTGTGAAAGGTAGTAGACTAATGAGAGGAAAGTTGTGGACGGAGCGTGCTGAGAAAGCTATACAAAGTTTGTGCTCACTGGAAGATGTGGCATATGGTGCTTTATGATTAAGTGTTTCCAGAGATTGCCACCACTTTCTTTAAAGGTAGTGATAATACTTGATCAAAAATGTAGGGAGAGGTGCCCTATTGCTGTTGAATCTGAGGTGTAGAACTCCAGATCATTGAGAATTCCAGGGATTATGATAGGCTTATATACACTGATGCCTCTGTTGTTTAATATGTGCATAGTTCTTGGGTCTTCACAGTACAGATTGTAGGGAAGACTAGTACAAAGGAGAGTGGAACATTTGCTGTAAATGCAAGTAGCATGACAATGAAAATTATGGCAGTGAACAAGGCATTTTGAACTGGATGAGCACACAGAACTCATGTCTGCATTATCAGTGACTCAATGAGTATGATCAGAAAAATACAAGCAGGCTGTATTTTTGACTTGATTCTGTGGGAAGGTCAAAATTGAAGGATGTCACATTGATTTTTCAGCCTGATAATTCAAATTTTCACGGCAAAGAGAAAGCAAATAGACTAGCAGGTTCTGCCATTGTATTGAGTGGCATATTGAACACTGTGAGAAAAACTGACAGATCTGACCACATTAAAGATGATGAATCCATTTCCATGCAGAATAAAGGAGGGACTTAAAATGTGGCATGGCCAGAAATGGACATTATTAGGATTTTGCATGAATGTTTGTCAACCAACAGAAAACAGGAACTGTCATTCGCCATGTAATTGCAGATATACTCAGGGGAAGATTGGAGCACATATGGATGTGTCTTGTGTGCACTGATGATGATCTCTCAACTAACTAAATAGCTATAACATACATTTTAGTGTAAGATTGGAAGTATTAGCTTTTGTTCCAAGACCAGATGTGTCGCCTCGAGTAAACTATATAAATGTTTCTTCAAATAAAATCAAACAATTTTTTAAAGAGTGATCACAGTACTTTAAAAAATCAGAAATGCTAGACAATAAGCCAGTGTACAAATATTCCATTCTCCCAATTTCAAACAATAAAATAAAAACATAAAGTAATATAGAAGAATCAAATGTTCAATACTAACCCCTCTTCGTGCAATGGCTTCATGTAGTAGCTGTACAATATCATTCCCTTCTACTCCCTCACATTTAAAACCCTTGGTCCATGTTGCAAGAATGGCTTTGTCCAATCCCTCCTGACGGCAAGGGAAGGAGAATGTGAAACCAAGAGGAAGATGACGTTCCTGAAGTTTGTGATCTGACATGAATTTGAAGATACAGTCTGCAATGTGGTCAAAAAGCTGAAAAGATAGTAATTATGTTTAAAGAACTACACTGGGGAAAATATAAAAGAACTACACTGGGGAAAATATAAAAGAACTACACTGGGGAAAATATAAAAGAACTACACTGGGGAAAATATAAAAGAACTACACTGGGGAAAATATAAAAGAACTACACTGGGGAAAATATAAAAGAACTACACTGGGGAAAATATAAAAGAACTACACTGGGGAAAATATAAAAGAACTACACTGGGGAAAATATAAAAGAACTACACTGGGGAAAATATAAAAGAACTACACTGGGGAAAATATAAAAGAACTACACTGGGGAAAATATAAAAGAACTACACTGGGGAAAATATACATATGTGAAAACAATGATGGAGAACTTATGATGCACAGGTCTAAACTGGTACTGTAAGCAATTTTTATATGTGCTCCTGACTGATTAAGCATAGGAACATGATGCTATATGGTCAATGACTACTAGCTGATTGATAGCATCAGGATAAATTAATGAGTTGCCAAGACCCTATACCACCTCACTCGATGTAGTGATTAAGGAAAGAGGCTGCAACATTGTGAAATGGTCAAGGAATACAGATTAAAGATAAAAGCAATACTGTACACATGCATGCAATGCTGAAGATGGATGTGATGGATCAAAAGGTGCATCAAACTGTTAATCTCAGTGCATTGCTTTGCATTCTTCAAAATCACCATCAGGTACCAAGTCGACTGGTATAGGCGATCATGGATCTCCACAACTCTATTTCAGTATATTTTAGCATGATTGTTCTTGACTCTTTGACATGCCAAAATGTCAGACCATCCTAATATTTTCTCTAGCTGTCACGCTCAATCTTGCCCTCAATCTTACATATTATATTTGTTCTCCAGACTTTCTTGTCTCATAACATGACCAAATAAATAACAATTTATTATGTCTTTTCTGATATTACTAAGCAACACACACATCCCCCCCCCCCCCATCTGACAATTTACTCTTTCAGCACCTCGTTAATTTTTCTATCTACACAAGGCACATTCTTCAGAATATATGCTACTAAACTACCGAATTATGTGGATGAACATCGGTAAATTATATAGATACAATGTTTTATTGAACGTGCAACTGACATATATGATGATGTTGTGTTAGGTTGTGTCCTGTTTTGAGATGTAGAATTACTTGTTCTGATCTGTTCATAATGTGAGAGTCATCTTGTGTTGGTGTTTGTAGCTTTCTTATTGACTTGATCATCTGTTTTTTCTGATGGAAGGTGATGGAAGAGAAAGTGTTTTTCATGTCCAATCAACCAATAAAAGTAGTTATGACTCAGGTATTAGATACACAACTTGGACATGCACTCATGGGTATGGGAAAAAGCTTGGAATACAACTCCCCATTTCACAAATGTCGGGGAGCACAATGTTCAAATATCTGACTGAAACAGTAATGAGACTCAGACTGGACACTATGGGCAACGTCGAGGGGGAAGCAAGTCCTTGTCATTGAAAACACTGTAAACATAGCCCAACTTGACTGTCACTGTTGCCCAACACAGCTCATACAGAGGAAATTGGGTTCAGTACCCAAGGTCCCACTGTGAAGCTCCTTGTCCTAGATAGGCACAATCTACCTACTTCTTTGGGTGCGCAATGGCAAAGAGCCAAAAAACTGGCAATGGATTGGAAAGCCATCACAGACGGATGAAGCGTGTGAGAAATGCACATGTCAAACCCCAGACCCCCGATGTGTTATGCAGAGCAGCACCTTATCTAAGAAGGTGTATCAACCCGTATCTAATTTGAATGTCACCATAGCAAAACATGACTCGTACAGATAAAACTAAGTCTGGGACCTAGGGGCACAAAGGGTGGTAATGGAATGATCTTCCTACATGAGGAACAGCTCACAGGAAGAGCTGCAGCCTGTAAAGAGTTACCTGCTCACAGCTAAAGGGATTATTTCATCATTAATCATCATCACCACATTGAATAAATACCTGTACACCAGATTCTAACATTGCATGATCTAGTAACATGAAAACATACCTGTACCTGTACACCAGATTCTAACATTGCATGATCTAGTAACATGAAAACATACCTGTACCTGTACACCAGATTCTAACATTGCATGATCTAGTAACATGAAAACATACATGTACCTGTACACCAGATTCTAACATTGCATGATCTAGTAACATGAAAACATACCTGTACCTGTACACCAGATTCTAACATTGCATGATCTAGTAACATGAAAACATACCTGTACCTGTACACCAGATTCTAACATTGCATGATCTAGTAACATGAAAACATACCTGTACCTGTACACCAGATTCTAACATTGCATGATCTAGTAACATGAAAACATACCTGTACCTGTACACCAGATTCTAACATTGCATGATCTAGTAACATGAAAACACACCTGTACCTGTACACCAGATTCTAACATTGCATGATCTAGTAACATGAAAACATACCTATACAGGAGAACCTAATATTGAATGATCTAGTAACATGAAAATATACCTGTACACCAGATCCTAACATAATGTGCTGTGGTATAATAAATATTTTGCTCTCCATCGTCACCTCCTGACCTTTCAGATTGATTAGAAGAACTCTAAAATTGGTGCCACCAAGGTCAAGGGCAAGAAAATCTCCTTGCTCTGAAATAGATTTAAAATAGATGTACAGTTAATAGATCCAACCTTGATGAGAGAAACTAATGAAACAATTAATGTTGAAATAACGGGAACAATTAATGTTGAAATAACAGGAACAATTAATGTTGAAATAACGGGAACAATTAATGTTGAAATAACTGGAACAATTAATGTTGAAATAACGGGAACAATTAATGTTGAAATAACAGAAATAAGGAAAGTTGGAGAATGAGCTGACAAACTGTCACCTGTGAAAAAAGTGATCATCATTGGTTGAATGTCCTGTAGATTACCAGTGGATGTCCTTTCTTGATTTCTTACTTTAGTCTTCTGTCACATGGTCCTCATTGATGATGAAGAGATGCAGGCCAGCAGACACTGCACCTTTGTCCTTTTGTGGCAGTCTCCTGGATGGTGAGGAGTACTAGGTATACCATCACTGCACTTGGGGTCAACAGATCTAACAGAAGAATGATGAACTAGTTGTTGGTCAATAAGTGTATGTTTACACTTCTGGCAGGACATAATTATCCTAGGATACTGCAGCCTGTAATGCCTCTCTTCTGGGACTTAAACTTGCATCTATAAACCCCCCTAACACAACCATGACTTTGAGATATAAAAACCTCACACAACATCGGGTGTCACTTACGTTGCTGAACTGAGATGAACATGTGCTTTTGTCAGAATGGCTATGGGCTGTCAAGAGCTACCTGCTCACAGCTTAAAAGGATTACTGCATCCTCATCAGGATTTACACCACTTAGTCTGTCTTTGATATGTCTACGGCTGATATTTTCATTTGTTTGTGATCACTCTCCATTAACCATTACAACTTCTTGTGTGATTAAAGCCAAAAGATAATGATATGCATCACGAAAAGTTGCCATTACAAGCATATAACCAAATGAGATCAGGGTACAAAGCCAGAGGAAGACCACGGAAAAGATGGATAGAAAACGTCAGGGACATCCTGAACAGACACGGTCATAGCACAGCCAAGGCCACACATCTGGCTTTAGAACTCAAGCTCGAGCTCCAATCACCCCTACGCTTAACTGCAAGAGTGGATCACAAACCACCTGGTGAAAGACAATAGATAATGATATAAATGCTACCATTCTATAATTTTACTTGTGCCATAGGGTCTGGAATATCCAATTTTGGCTTATCTTTGATGGTTATAAACTAGGGTCTTGTACCAAGCTAAAGCTTCAAAGTTTGTTTTGCCTTCTATTCCAAGATTGTCCACTGCCCACTATGCCAGCAGATGCTGAACATCTAAGAGTTTGTTTTCAACTTAGGAAATGCTCAAAAGTAAATTTGGACTTTGTTTTACCCTCTTAGAAGTTCTGTTCAACAATAGTATAAAAATTAAATACAAATTTGAGTTTCTAGTTTTCATAATTGGACAATTTGACCGTCTCATTTGTTAATTTGTCACCATGTGCTATTGCAGTATCTATCTAACTAATAGCATACTCCTGCCAATGAACACTACTTTGTCATGGCTTCCATATTTCATTGTCCCAGAGTGTACTAACACTTGCAGTAAGTACCACCATCTGTGCTGCCTACTCTGTAGATATTCTCAATTGTTTTCAATATAAGCTGCATGTCTATTTTTGTGTCAAGGACTGCAACATTGGTCTCACTAAGGTGGCTTGTAAGACCTAACAACAGAATATCCAGATCAGTTACTTTGGAACACTGCTACGAAAACAAGAATGATCATGTTTCAAATGAAAGCCGTTAGAGTGTGATAGAAATTAGTTCTCTGACACTATTCACAACCAGTGTGCCAGATGCCACATTGAAACTTCCTACTCCACTCATAGGCCCTACACTTCAACTGACAAACATGCAACACTATATTGGATTTTATTCGTCGATGAATTTCTATAGGTTTCATCCCTCTCTGATCAAAATGTGGAGTATGTGGCCAAATGGTTATAACACTAATCTTATAACCATGGGGTTTCAAATTCGAACCAGGGTGGAGAATGGACTTTGTCTTTCTGAGGGACAATGAGCAATATTTTCATTACAAGTGACGACTGTTATGGCTAAGCTGCCTTTATTTCCACTGTCCACAAAAAGCTGACCAAGAGGAACTCTTCACTGAACAACCATCAAAGAGGGTATGGGTATGGGTCTCAACAACATTCAAGAACTATACACAGCAGCATCACATCACTAAAACTGGAGAGTACTGTTTTCTGCCCCATTAACCATATTCAGGGCTGAAAGAAAATATATAGATAGACAAGAGAGACTCCCTGCGCTCCTTAAACATCATGACAGGAAACCATGCTATAATCGAAGTTGTCTTATTGATTAAATCCCTTTATAAGGCTGAGAAGATTGGAAGAAGGGGGATGGGGGAGGGTGAGAGTAACAAGTTTCAAAACATCATCTGGAATATTCCACTAGGGCCGGATGTTGATTTCCCGCTACTAAAGGTACAGGAACGATAACTATTATTGCTTCAGCATATTTTCAGTAACAATATTAAGGTTTCTGCCGTATAACTTAAAATATAATGGTGTACATCATATTGCCACTGCCTTAGAAAGGGTTTAAAAAAACATAACAGAATTCTGCTCCTCTTTAGTGTTTATCAATAGCGGGACGCTCATCTTTAAACTGTTATTCTGACATTACGTACATCTGCATCAAGATGGCACACGAATCGCACTTGACATCCTTAATAACAATTTTAACTGGTTACAAGATTATGTCATGGTTACTTTAATTTTTGTCACACTTTTAAGGATTTCAGTTGAAGCACCCTCAATCTATCACAATCTGCACAATTGAATTTTGATCTCTAAAACATTCACAATATCTATTCTTTATTCCAGCATGTTATGAACGGCAAGAGGTTTCCATACTTTGCTCTCAACATCACAATGTAGAACATATTACTGCAGTTAGCTATGTTAAAAAAAATCGTTACGGATGTACTAAGTAGCAACTTCCTGCAAGAGAACCAACAGGAGTGAAAGAGCATTATTTAAGATGCAGACGAAGAAACTAGATACTGAAAAGTCAGTTCCTATATTATATGTCATATATTTTGAGTCACAAGAATTTCTTCTCTTTTAAAAATGAGTTTTGTGCATTTAGTTGCTTGTTATAGTTTAACTGTAAAACTACCACTGATAGGCTAATACTAATACCCATTCTGATAGCTTCATCAGTAACTACAATACTTTTCAAGCAGGCAGCTACCACTTACAAGCTAACCCATTGTGATAGTTTCATCAGTAACAATAACTGTTATACTTTTTAAGCAGGCAACTACCACTTACAGGCTAACCCGTTCTGTGAGCTTCATTTTCAAGCAAGTTTTCCTTGTTTTATCAGTTGGTAACATATTCTATTCAAGACACAGCAATTAACACAGCATATTTTGGCGACAGTGATTTTCCAAGCAATATTTATGTTCTGTAGGTTGCACTTGCTTTTGAATGGTCCATATACTCAGTTGCCTGTGGCTGAAATAAAACTTGACACTCTGGTTTTGTTTTCACACGACATACAATCTCTCAACAAGTCAGACAAAAACTTGGGTGTTTTATCAACTAGTTCAAATAATGGAATGCATCAGATTAACAGAAAGTCACAGTTCAAGACAAAATGAGTTAATTAAAATAATATCAATAAAGAACAATGTTATATTCCTCTTCTTGTAGTCCATGCAATGTGAAGCTGGTTATGTTTGTCCACAGCCATATGTTTCGTGAGATATTAATCATTTTCGATGCAGATGTTCTCCCATGCCACAATGCCAAGATCTCCAGCATCTTTTCTCTTGATCCTCCCTTACCTCTCTTGCTCTTCAATGTGCCCGTTGTCACAATTATGATGTACCAAATTTTACATTGCAGATATTTCTTCTGATCATGTGTTCAAATAATATGGACTGTCTTCTTCTGATGCGAGTCAGCAGCTCTTTCCTCTTTTCTTTTAAAACTTGTTTTTAATGATATCTTCAATATTATGCATGCAATTAAAATATAGAAGAACAGAAAGGCAGAGACAAGAACAGAAAACAATTGGATGAAGTGAACATACCTGATCCATCAGGGACCGTTCTGACATAGGTTGGAAAACACTTTACATTGGCAGTAGCATGTGTCTTTGGTGACAAACCCTTGTTTATATCATTTGTCATGAGATCAACTACTTTCCGGTAGTGGTCATCTGATAGCTCCAAGGGTCTGAGGATATTCTCAACCTGAGAAGAAGAAGAGTTCATAGTGTGACTGTTTTATGTACGGTATTCAGATTGAATTTTCTACTCACATACACTCTCTCTTTCTAATATGCAAGAAATCACCATATGTGATAGTGTGTGTGTGTGTGTGTGTGAGAGCGTGATTGATATGTCATAATACCTACCAGTAAATCTATTATTGTGACCATACATATGTGTGATATTTAAGAAATTGCTGGATGTGAAATTGCATATGTATATGTGTGTGTATATGGAATAAATTGCCACCCATGTCTTGCCAGGACAGAAAGAGAAACGTGTAGCAATACTGTGACCTGCCCTGTATGTTGTAAGGAATGACTAAGGAGATTTGGGAGTAAAGTTATACAAAAGTTAATGTCTATGAATGCGCATAACAAAGACATAATACCCTAACACAGGAGAAGTTTTATATGGCATGGTAAGTCTATTTACACAACTTGATACTTGTTGGAACGTCATCAACTTCCTTTTGTTTGTTGGGGCTGTGTTTTCAAATTGTTTAAGCTGAGCATACACCTTCCATTGCCAGTTACCCATTCTAGAAAAATATAACTATTACTGCTATTGTCTCTAAGGGCGAAGAGGATTGACTTGATTATGAACAAACGAAGGTACAAATTATAAAGGGTGTATGTCTATCTGTGAAACACATGGATGTGATTCATTGACTATTAAACGAACTACTGTAATGAAGAACCTTGAATCTTTTGAGGCAAAGTGTTAAAAATAATTCTTAGAAAAAACTAGACAAAGTAGAGACAAAATATATACCATATAAGATATCAATATCAAATAAAATTGACTCCAAACATTCGTAAATATTTTGATCACATTGAATGCCAAGATAGAAAGATTAGTAATTGAAGGTGTGATTCAATGAATAAGTGACACTGAGAAACAAATAAAACAATGGGCTCAAGATATGAAATAAACCATGGTCTGAAAATTAAGAAAGCTAAGAAAATGCATGAAGATTGAGAATATTTCTCAATGTTGTTCTGCCTGTATAGTGTTTCCAAATCTGGAATTTCTTTTGATGTTATAAGTACTTCTGATGTTCGTTGTGCGGCTGTGAACTAAAAGAGGCTGGTCCCATCTGAAACCTTAACTAAGTCTTAACTTCTAAAAGAAAGGAAACTATATTACACATAGATACCTTTAACAACAAATTTCTTTATAGACATAAATTACGTGAGGATAATCTATATTATGACATATAACACATTCTTTCAGTCTTTATACTCACAGGAAAGAAGGCAGTTGATTCCCTGGTCATAGGCTGACCATCTATTATTTCTAACATCAAATTTAGAGGTCTACCCCAGGTATTTGACTAATTATCACTAAAAAAAATAGTTAAAAAATTGATTGACAGTCACTATAAACCCATCCTTCAAGTCAATAGTTCAGTTATTGATGTTAATTATTTGATTGGTCCAGCTATCCAAATAAGATCAAAAATAAAGTTGGTGGTGACATTGATAATGTAGTGTTCACTGCTCATAAACTTGTCAAATCCATTGGCTAGTGAATTTACACAATTTAACAAGGGGTAATAGTGGAGCGCACATTGGACATCTCGCACTCCTGAAGACGATTACTCCCAAGGCAACGTTGACTGGCTGGGTTTTCAAAAAAAAGACAGGTTCATCCAAATTCAAGGCCTCTGACTAGTTGCATACCAAAACAGACTCGAAAATTGAGTAACACTTCACACAGGTTCACTCGGTAAATAAGACTTCAATAAGACAGGAATTCTGAACTCTGGTAAGACTTTATAAAATACGCTGCAGTTTCAAGAAAATAAACTACAAATACTTCCTCTATGATGAAAAGTAAGCTGGAAAGATGAGTAACTCTTCACACAAGTTCACTCTGTAAATAAGGCTTCAAAAAGGAAGGAACTCTGGAACTCTAGTAAGACTTCATAAAAATACATGCTAATTTCAATCAACAAAGCTTCCAATAACTCCCCTGCAAATTTAGCTCTCCTTTTGGTTAATACAAAGACACCAAATGCACCATTCTATATCACAGAGCGATCAATCACATTGCAGAGATCTAACCACCTCGCTGATACCTAACTAATGACTAAATGAACTCTTTGGTGGTAATACACACTCACAATATTCCCAATGTTCTGCTGCATTGAGCATATGACGACCTTTGAGAATATAGCTTTTCACTTTCCCTACCTCTTTTCTAAGATGAAGATTTCATGGGAGAGATTTCTCATTCTTTCAAATTTCATCACTGACCTATTCTCTCTATCTCTCAGGAAACACCATCAGATGATTTCATATTCTGAGACAATTATATTCTTTCAGAAGCAATTTCATCAAAGGTGAACCATACACTGTGTCAAGTTCTCGACGACCTACACAAAAATACTTGACTAATTTATTCAGTTTCTATAAACAGATTAATAACCTCTCTACTGCTATTTTACTTCTAACATATAAGCCTTTATCACAACCTACATCTACTCACTCCTAATTCTAATATTATATCTATAACCCTGGAATTCACAATATTAACTCTCACTTTACAATAACAAAGGAGCTCCTAATAAACTCAACATGTGACGAATTTTCCCAACATTACATTGTACAGATTGCACTCCAACAATCCTCTTGACAAAAACTATAGAGTTTGAGGAACCATGTCCTGCTTCATGGACAGTTCCCCGATTAAACCATCACTACATGGCTGAACTGTTACTTAGTTGATGGTGAATGAACGACTGATTACTGAAGAGTGATTACAATCCATTATGTTCACATTTTTGGACATATTTTTAGATCTCAATCTTGCTGAATACCCATGTCTATTCACGCTTTTGTCAGCAAATGTTTTCTACTAATCTAGTTTTACTCTAGTTTGCGCCACTCAAGGTTGTCAACAATCTCTTCTAGAACATTCTATTCTATAAGCATCCTTTCTTAAACTAACAGATTTTGGCAATATATTATTCTCCCCTACCATTCTCGTGCTTCAGTCACGGCTGGTTGAATATTCACGCTAACTAACTCCGTCAATAACACTGTCTCGTCAACACTTACTAAAACGCTTAATAACAGTTATTTTTACCAACCTCAGAATTTTCCCACAAATATTGGACGGTCATTCCTGTCATTGTTAACTTTGCTAAATTGTATTTGTGGTTTTGAATTTGAGCGCGGGGGGGGGGGGGGCATGTGAGTCCTTGTGACTTGGCTAAATCATACAACGGCGCTTCAGAAGTTGCATCTGAGGCCCAGCGCCCTGAGACCCATTTAGAGATGACTGTGTGGAACACATACCGGTACTTGTTATGGGAATATCGCAGATGTGCATATGCACGTAATGAGAAAGAAAACTTAAAAAAAAAAGAAACACAAAACAAAGTAATGAGAAAACAAATGTTGGGAAACAGTATGGAAAAGGAAACAAAATCCCACAGCAGAAAATCACTTAAAAGAATAATGAGAAGAGAAATATAATATGACTATTGATTCATTGGCTAAGACTGCACAAACTTACCGAAAACAGAAGTGTTTGACGAGATACACCGCAGGTCCTATGTGACGTATGTTTCTGAGTGTTCTCAATTTCCTTGATTTTGAAAACCAAAGGCATTAGTTTCTGATAAGTAAATTAAATATGCACTGTTTGTTTGTCATAATGTTTTGTAACGTTCTTGTCACACGGAAAATACAATTTCACGATGATCGTAAACAGACAGAAATGTGCTAATACCCCGGAGGTTGTCGTTCGCCAAATCACAACCTCCATCAACTTTTATAGCAAAAAGCTCTGACATAACCAAATCTTAAGGTAACTCACCATAAGAGGTGCTTTTTTAATTAACCAATTAAACGGACATACAAATCATACAGAATACTAATAGACAGGCATTCATTTTCTAATACATAGTCTAAAGCAAAGAAATAGATATAAGAAAATGCAGACAGACACGGGATAAATCTTATAGATCACAGGTTCCCAATGTGGTCTATATGTACCCTCAAAGGTCGATTTCGACATTTCGTCCATGTCAGCGAGAATAAAAATTGGGGGTGCACGAGATGTAGCCTACTCTTGTTAATAAAGGAATGAATACATGTTATTTGTTTTATAATTGTCCACTCTACACAAAAACCCGATCAACGTGAGCAGCACTGTGTCAAAAACCACATTTGAAGTTAAAAAGTTTCGGAAAATTCAATAGTAGGCAGAGTATGGAATTTTGTTTATGGAAAACAAAATTAGCAACAGATCTAGGGGTAAAAATGTTTGGGATTCACTGATATAGACATTCACAAGGAATAACAACGATATATTGACAGGCATATATAATTACTGATAGGCATATGTGAATAAGGAAAAACTGCAATATGTTCAAGTGACAAATAGACGTCTAGTCTTCAAATATTCTGAACAAAGCAAAATATGTGGTATTTGAATAAGCCTTACCAATTTTAGCTCGGTCTCTGCTATACCGTTCAAATGCGTGCAAACTTGCGTTTTCATTTCTTTTGTCTTGGTTTACTGAACCCGAATACAGACGTCCCTTCGTATATGAAGTCACGAAATTTATAATGAAAGTCCAAACTTTTATTTTTATAATCAATCCACACTTTGAGATTTTATAGTTCAAACTGAGATATTGTAAATTATATTTCACACTTCTCTCTTAGTTGCCCGATTCCGTGAAAACAAACTCACGAAGTTTATAATGATAGTCCAAACTTTAACATTTCATAATGGTTCCAGATTTTCAGATTTTATACTAAGATTTAACACTTTGATATCGTTTAACAGGAAGTTCAACGCTTTGTTATATTTATAGTCCAGACTTGAAGATTTTATTCTGAAATTTCAAACATTTGATTTTATACCAAGTCTGAAACCTTGAAACAACTTTGACATCGTCATATTTACATTCTCAATTAATTATTCAGACAACAGTAAAATGTTAACTATATCTGCAACATTTAAACAATAACATGCTTTAATATCTGTAACATTCAAACAGTAACATGCTTATATATTTGTAACATTCAAATATATATGTAACATTCAAAAAGTAACAAGTTTATGTATCTGTAACATTCAAACAGTAAGATTCATTCAGTAACATTCAAACAGTAACATGTTTATATATTTGTAACATTCAAACAGTAACATTCTCATAACTGTAGCAATGAAAGTATGGTACTTCAAAATTAAGAACACAACCATAAAGTGTTAATATACAGTAATGAATTGCGCACTGAAAAACAATTCAAAATCGACTTCGCAACACTCGAAACGACAACATATGTGCTCTGTCGAGTTCAGTTTGTTGACAAGTCCCCGTGTCAGAGCACTTACACGGTAACTTCGATGAGAATTTTAACAATTGTCTTAAATGAGAAAGTTTGTCCCCATTTTGATATGAGTACGCAAGAGAACAGACTAACTAGTAAACCTCTTCCACGTTGATAATTACATTCAGCAAACATACTACCACAACAATGCGACTTCCTGGAACACAAGCGACTAACATTTCCCATCCATTGTGTTACCAACCACACTGAACACATGCAAATCTCGACAAATAAAACACACTCCATACGAACAAAGACATATATGAACAGTCAATAAAATCACAAAGCTTGTTCTCAACAATATGAAAGGAAAAGCTGAACTTATCACTCATTCTATATTAAATCTTGCATATTATGTCTTATACTATCAGCTTTATCACTATAATTTAAAACACATCAATATCGCATTTCTGATAAGATCAATATGTGTAGAGGATTGACTTCACAGTACTTGAATTTCCTCGAATGTACGCTGTTCAACCCAACAAAGCAGCACGCCGCCTGCCGAAAGTACTACGAAAGTACATATATTGCATATAACTGTAGCTCCAAATGATAATTCACATGGACATTATAAAAATGCACTTGTAAATAGGACGAATGTTACCAGTATCGAACAGATATCACTGTCTCGTGAACACAAGACAGATGAATCGTGACTGATCGGCAGTAGAAGACATGTTCTCTGAATTAATTAGGCCGTCATTCGTTCCTTTTCTTTCTTATTCACGTGTTTTCCGTTGATCAATATTGCTATACTTGGAATCGCATGCCAAAAATAGCCAAAGCTACTCCAAGTATATAAATAGTAACCAAGGGAAAGCGTGACAATAATCAAAAACGTACCGAATAAAGGCATGTTTACTTTTTGCAGTAAGGTCTTATAGTACTGTTATTGGTCACGGATGAATCAACCACTACGGATATCCCTTTCTGAAAGGAAAGAATAACAAGAGAAAACCCCATACATTGGGTACTAGTTCGTTCGTTCATTCACCACAATGATTTGAGAATCGAAGGATGATTTACTAATCTATATCGCATTGTCGCCACTCAGTGTTGCCACCTCATTTTTTTTCGCAAACTAAAATGTACTATTATTTGCGATGGCAAATCAGTACGCATCCAGACGAGTCTATCAATTTCACCAAAACACTAGCATCTTATTTTAAAACTAAACCAACGCGGATAATCACATGGCTTGCTACATTTGACATTGTGCGTTAAAAAGAACGTCAACACACAGGAGAAACTAATTATAATCCATTTCATAAAGAAATAGCCAATTTTGGGGCATATTACAAGATAATCAGGTCTATGAGACATGGTAGCAACCGCAAAAATAATTCTTGATGACGAGGTATAGTAGGAAATGAAATCCACCGATAAAACGTTCTTGAAAGCCTTGAAATTTATGGCGCAGAAGAGTTTTAATTTATACATTGAAAACATATTTTTGTAGAGATTAATCATTGCCTAACAACTGAATTTTAAACGATTTCAAACTGCACATAATTTTTCTACTACAAAAATAAACTTTGCACGTCACAAATTGTAAAAGGCCTACAAATTACAATTTGAGACACCAGGATAAAAATAGACAAATAATACAGTGTGTATATATATATATATATATATATATATATATACACACACGCATAAACACACATATACACACACGCATATATATATACATACGCATAAACACACGCATATATATATATATATATACACACACACATATGCAAATGTATAATCTGGAACTACCACCAAATGTCACGCCACTTAGTATGACTAGCACATATCAATCGCCTATTAATGTTAACCACACATATCTATCACACACAAACCATCTATCAATGCTAACCTCACATATCTATCACACATAAATCACCTATCAATTTTAGCCACACATACCTATCACATTAATCAGCTATCAATTTTAGCCACACATCACCGATCACTTATCCACAGCTAAAATTTCATAAGTTAAAAAAATTACATTATTATCCTACCACTACAATATACACACTATAATATTCTAGCGTCTAACACCACACATTAATGGTCGTACAATGAATATATTTTTCCTTCCTATCAACATCCTGAAGTTATCCACGGTAAGGATGCATTTTTCGAGGATTTAAACTTAAGTAATGACGGACAAAAAAATAGAGAAAAAACCCAAAACAAGGAGTGGGCGATCTCAATTGTATTTGTGACAACAACATCGACTATCGATAGTTCCGGGACCCGGTTTCACTGTCACAAGTCAATATCTACATCCATATAGTGTGCCCTAACCCCGCACTAGACATTTCTTGCTTTTTTTTTGTTTTGTTTTACCATTCAAACACTTGACAATTAAGTCACCTCAAGTTATAGCATGTGACGGGTGAGGAGACGTGAATATGTTTGCATCGTTGTGTGCTAATAATAAACTGAATAGTCTGTAAGGCTTTTAACGGTTACGATGTGTAAACTGTATTGAAAGTAGGGGATGCGATGTGTAACCGTCTGTCTTTAAACATAGGGGATATTAGTTCAAATCCCAAGGAATTGTGATCAATAGATAGTCTTTTTTGTGTAATATTGGGGGGAATGGGTTCTCAATAGCTTCATACACAGTCAACTTTCAGAGATGTGCAATGCTTTGAGAAGAAACCTAATCTGACGGAGCAAACACGTAATTGTTGATGAAGTGAAGTGGGACTTCACAACAAGAGGACAGTCTCAATATGTAAGCAAGACCATTGATAATATATATCTTGTTGGCTACTTGAAAAATAGCCTTCTTAAATGACTAGTTTGACCTCTCCTGTGATTTTCATTGCCTGCCGACTAAAGTATACACGGTGACCAATGAAAAACATATTGCATCAGCCAGGCATAGCTAAATTGCTGTCAGAATGTGTCCCATCACAAGAGACGGAGGTCACGTTTAATATCAATTACATATATCCGTTACTGTGGAGATGGCACCTGATCTGGCCTTATTATCATCTCATGTGTGCATACAGTCATTCACACACAAACACGTTAATTAATCATATGCATAGTACCAATGCAATATATATATATATATATATATATATATATATATATATATATATATATATATATATATATTATATATATATATATATATATATATATATATATATATATATATATATATATATATATATTATATATATATATATATATATATATATATATATATATATATATATATATATATATATATATATATATATATATATATATATATATATATATATATATATATGCAAGTTATATACAGGCATGTAACTAACAATTTGAAAAAAATCCCAGTTCAAAAGACAAAAAAGCTCAGCTATTTATATATGTATATTCACGAATATATATACGTATCTATCTATGTATACTTATATATATAAATGTATGTATATATATATATGTTTATGTTTTGTCAATAGCCGATCTCTTACAAAAAAATACAGTATTTTAGTATGTGCTGTTTCCCTCACACATGTTGTGATGCAAAGATAATGTGACAACGCCAATACGCCGCAAAACATATTTAAAGTAATCCAAACTTCAGCTGAGTAGTAGCCATTCACGATTGATTCACACAAATTTAAACAACAAAAAAGGTGGTTCAATTCTAGTAATGTCTCCAATATGATCTTGAATTTAGTAACAATCTCCATTCATTCCGCAAAACGTCAAAAATACTCTCAGTACAGTGTTGAGAAATATTTAAACAAGTGGAATTAAGGAAATTACAGGAGTGTCACGCGATTTATTGGTAGCGTATACTATTCAAGACGTGGCCATCAAGCCAATATTTTTTGGCTGTAGTGATTTTGTAGGCAATATAAATATGTTCAATAGGTTGCCATTGCTTTCTAAACAGTCCAGGTGCACAATTGTAGATGTCGAGAATTGAAATCGGTACATTGGCCGTCACAGACGCGCTCTGTACCAGTACCACACAGAGTCGGATAGAAATGATAAATAGCTATAGTTCATCGGACATTGCGCAATTAGTGACAATTAGTATTGGTTGTGAGCAAACGTTGTGCTCTGAGAATATCCATAGATGATGTATTCGCCAGCAGATGTTGAAGATTTGCACGCCTATGGCTTATGTACGACAATCAATATAAGGTAATACTGCGTGAAACGTAACAACAATAGTACTTACGCAAAACACAGGTTTTTAGAACTTTCCACTTAGACACAATCACTAAAACTAGAGGGTTATGACGTGCACACAAGAAAACATACAAATTACAATACACAAAACATTATCAACGTTTCGACCAAAAAGGCTTTATCATATGCACATAACATCAAAAGACCACGAATAGAAATGATCGCAACATTCAATATCAAACGTGTCCAACCGAAATATGGAAGTGAGATGCCGGAAGGACAAGAAGTACAATAAAGAACATAAATCCAGATGAAAACGAGACGAACAAAATGATGACGCAAATGACCGAACACGATGAATAAAGACAAAGCCCACAACATCCGAGAACTAGACAAAAAAAGTGGTAGGAATTTAGTCCAAAAGGCTTGAGATTATTCCGCTTTGGTATAATCCAATCAGTCAACTGAGTAACTGACTATAGCACGTTTCACTAGCTTTGCCTAACTTAAAAAAATTATATATCTCACCAAATATATAACGCATATAATCGAAATTTTGTGTATTTTAAATAGTATCATCATTAGGTGCCATGCCGGGTGGCGTAGGCGGTCATGGCTCTCCACAGCTCTCTGTCCACAGTATTATGTGTCAAAGTCGTTGTTGTTTCTTTGCCGTGCCAGGTTGTCAAACTGTCTAATATTTTCTCACGTTGTCACCTCTGTCTCTGGTGCCTTCAATCGTGCCTGTTGTGATTATGTTCTCTAAACCTGCCTGTCTCATGAAGTGGCCAAAAAAAGAAGATTGCCTTTTTCTTATATTCTTGATTAAGGTCCGTTTCGCATTTAACTCTTTTAACACCTCTAAATTAGTTTTTCTGGCAGTCCATGGTATTCTCAGCATTCTTCTGTAGAACCACATCTCTGTTGCCTCCAATCTTCCACTTTCCAGTTTGTTTATTGTCCAAGACTCGCACACATATGTTAGTATAGGGGTTATATAGCACTGCAGAACTCTCTCACCTCTAATGACAAGGTCATATTACACAGTATATTTTTCATTTTTCTGAATGTTGTTTTTGCCTGTCCTATTCTGCATCTTATTTCTGTTGAACTTCTTCCATCTGCTGTAATAATTGTACCTAGTACATTTATTTAAATAGTATAGACCCTATGAATTAAATTTGTCACTAAAATGCAGCAATTGGTTTCAATTTTTGTTTATTTGCGCTATATATCAAAAGTCTACTTGTCAACACACATTTTTAAGTTGTTTACAGTCAATTATAAGAGTTCATATACACATGATTGGTGTATCATACATTTTGACATGATTTAGGCGTGATATAGGTGTTTAAGGTTGTATCCTGTGTAATGTCTGAAGTAGTAAAAGTTTTTTTCCCTCGATACACAATAATTAGTATGCCGACACAGATCAAAGGACTTCTTTCCTTTATAAACACTGGGCATGACCAGTGCAGGATATACCTATAAGTTAAACTAGCTTAGGGCCCCCACACATTATTTTTATTTGACTATCTATATACTTATTAATTGTTAAAGTGCCCAGTATTTCAAATAGCTTAGTATGCCGACACTGGTTATCGAGTCTAAATCCGACGCTGGACATGACGCGCACATCTATCTATCTATTCGCAAAACCATTTATTGCCTTTCATCGTCATGGGTAGAAGAGTTCTCTGGAGATGGCCCGCGTATGTGCTGAGTATATTGTGGAATGTGTCGCCTCTTTTATTTCGGTGATCCATCGTTTTCGAGGTCGGCCTCTAGATCTGCCCACATATAAACTTTATATTTATTGGGTCTAACCAAGTACAACATGCAATAAAATATTTTTAAAACTGGCATTAATACTTTAGACTGTTAATCAGAAAATTACATTTTCTTGAGGGTAAAGCTCGTGCTATAACTGCAATCTGTTGAATAACGCAGTACAGTGGATCATGGAATTACAGTACTTGCAATGATATCATATTGACCACATATTTCATTTAATATCATCGCACAACGACTTTATAGACACCATGTATGGAATGTGCGTTCAACTCTTACAGTCATATATGAAAGAATATACAAATCAAACTAATACATTGATTGAAATGACTACTTTCAATTTCTTTATAGACCACAACAAAAGTTTTGAAACATGAACATATGGTTACAAAAATAGCACCTTGAAATTTCGTGCTTGATTTTATGTCATTATTACTGAGTACAAGATACGGTACGATATTTTTGAATAAGAAAAGGAATTAACACACTAATCATTGTTTTATGGATCACTTATCATGCATGTGGTAGCAGGAGTCCATGGAGGCCGAGTATGAGGATCAATACTTCGTGTTCACAGTGGAGCACTAAGCAACACATGGTTTCACCATATTTGTGGGCACCCCCCCCCCTTTTTATATATATCTCTCTATCTATCTATATATATCTCAGTCCTTATGGTTCGTACGTCTTTGACCTCTTCTACTAATCTTTGCCATATAACACTTTGCCTCTTCACTCTTCTTCTCACATATGAGTCCGTAACTCACATCAACAATTAGTGGAAGGGTGAGGGGATGTGAAAAGGTTGTTGAGAAAGGGTTGATAAAAGTTAACAAATCTGTTTTTATAAACAAATTAAATTCTGCGAATGAGGAAAAATGTTTTAACAATTATCTGTTTCTTTGCACTTTTTATATTAAAATTTGTTTTTTTCTGAGGAGGAATTTTTGAAAGGGAGATATCGATACCTGAATTCGTGGGGGGGGGGGGGAGGGGGGGGATTGCAGATAAAATATTTCCGTTATTGATATACACGTTGGCTGGTTGTATTGTGCAGTTGTTTCATGAGAAAGTATTCAATCTATCATCACTTTCTCTCTTTATCGTCAGTTGTATTTATTTGTCAAGTCAAATCCTCGTTGACGAAACTGTAGTTGATATCATTTATGCATGTCTGTACAAAGAACGCAGTGAATACATCCGTCGATGAACGGCCGTTATTTGAACGAGAAATGAAACACTTCTGGTAAACTACTGACTAGGCAGCTGAGCACTGTTATAACGCTGATTCATAACTCAACAATGTCGTCTCCAATATAGACGAGGGATAAATGTTCCAGTGTCGGGTAACAATAAATAGGAAATGGGTGGCTGGAGTAACACAGGACAAATATCAAAATGAATAAAAACAGGTATTAGTGTTACCAAAACAAGTCGATAAAACAACCTAACAACGAGACACAGTGACAGACTCGTTTTCTACTAAAAAGCCTTCATAAGGGCAAACAAAAGACCACAGTCAACAAATTTTACATAGAGACAACATGGTAGTGATAAGAAAGAAAAAAGAGGAAAGAAAGACAGCAGCGAGAGGAAGATGGAGGAAGCAAAGATGACAGCATGATAGGGGACAAGAAGATGTGAGGGGAAGACGAAAGTGGTATGGAAGGGGGAGGGAGAGCACAGAAAAAGTGTAAACAGGTAAGATGTAATGCAAAGATAAAACTGTACGTAGCTAAGTGATGGTAGGTTCTGATCAACACAAATAACGACAATAATAAAACAAAACATAACGAATGAAGCTCTAATGAACTCTGTACAGAGGTCTTATAGTATGTCGAAGGTCACGACTCACCTTACATTTACTTTTTAATTTGAATATTATTGATCATGTGCCATGTCTCAGAGCAGGGTAGTTATTTGTGTTATAAATGATCCCATGGTATTCTATGTCACGTGTGTAATAAACTGATGACCTCGTCCACGGATCTCTAGATACAAGTATATGCTACGATATTTCTTCGTCATGATAACGGTTAGTTGTAAACGCAAGCATTGCTGGGAGTTCCATTACAGTTAGTTCTATGAGTTTTTTTATAACTTGTGGGGCTTCACCACGACCGTCTAGATATGTAATCTATTTTGTGTCGGCAGTAAATGTAAAGAACGAAAAAAGTCGAACACGACAACAATATGAGCTGGAGTAATCACCGTTTTCAGTATAAGACCTACTGCATAATTAGAAATGCAGTCCTTTTAATGGCTGGATTTGACTGTTCCTATGAATATCATTGGTTATTATGATTATACTGTGTGTGACAGCTAATGAAAATCAAGGGGGTAGTCAAATGAGTTCTTAAGATTTCCAAATAGCTAGTAGGTATTATACTATAAACTGAGCAGAGATCAGACGTGAACATCAGCAAATATAAGACAAATGTTCTGGTCTTCAATCAGTTTATATTAGTGAAGTATTTGATTGTTTCTCCCGTGCTTTCTGTCCACTGACTGCTGACGCACAGTTTACAGCTTGGCTCTAGACCGTACAGACCTTCTTGCTGAATTACTGAGGCCTTCATTCTGTACGTTTTTTATTATTGTCACGTTTCCATTGGTTAATATTTATATACTTGGAGTAGCCTTGGCTATTTTTGGCATGCAATTCCACGTAATTTATATACAAACGAAATACACGGGAATAATTAAAAAAGGAACGAATGAAGGCCTCATTAATTCAGATAGAAGGCCTGTGATGTCCAGAGTCACGGTTTACATAGTGACCACCGGTTGGTCGGGTCAGTCCAGATGGAAGTTTAAACACGCAAAACCGAGTCTTTCGTCAATTATACAGTCCTGCTGACTCGCATGTTTTATCTTTCTAAAGTGACGCATTTGACTTTTTCCGTGAATTGGTCATTTTGTGTCGACAATGAGAAAGGAAATGTGTCACGTAAGAAGGATGATTCCCAATTTAGCCCACATGTCTTATTTTTCAGTAATATTGATCTATCTATCCGTTAGATAGACAGACATGCAGACATGTATATTAGATAGATAGATAGATAGATAGATAACTGTTAATAGTTTAGTCCGTGCATTAACGGTTGAGACTGTTGACCTATAGGGCGAGCATTTTCAAGAACGAGGGTTTGGATAAATAAGTGTGAAACGGAACACCCCCCCCCTCCTCCCCGCGCTAAGATAACTTATCTTAATTGCACCGTGATTGATTCATTGATTAATTTTTAGAAAGGCGGTAAACATTCGTCCACTTTTCAAGAGTGAAAGTGAAATCAAGAAGGTCATTGACATATGAATTAAGATAATATGAAAATGTAACGTTACAAAACGCTTTTACATCAAATAAAATGCGCTGAAAAAATGCAACAACAACAAGTTTACACAAATTTAAAATGTTAAATAAATACTAGATGGTATATTAGTTTTTACAAATGGGTTTCTGCGAATTATAGAAGCCCTGGTGAGCTTTTTAATTCAGAAAACTGACGGAAAGAACGAAACGTATATTTAACATACAGTATAAGATGGACATCTGTTCCTTAGATGGCACGATCCTACTTGGGTAGCTGTGGGGTAATGTTAGAGCCAATAAATGCCAGATCTATGTAAACGTGTTTGGTGAGCATACAATTTCCATTCAGTAATTCACAGACCTTACCTGGTACTAAACGTTGGAAATTTTCTCCTTATGAATATAGTGGTAGGTTTACAAAAAAGGAAAGTGGATAAAACACAGGTTCTTAACTGCAAACTCTCAAATAGCTACGTATATACGAGTTTACAACCGTCTGTAAGGGATGAAACGAAGTAGATGATTGACTTCATTATACTAGGATAACCCAATATATAATCAGCACTCTTAACGAAGCGAGACTCTGCTTGTCGAGAGTACCACTCATGGCACGTAACTCAGTAACTTAATGCGACACGTCAGGAATCCCCAAATAAATCTACTTTGTAAACAAGACGTCGCGAGCGAGACGTGAACGAGAGGACTTTTGAGCACAAATCGAACGGTTTATTCACTACGCCAAGGGACATGAAGCAAAAGGCATTCAATGTTAGTTAAACATATAAGTGGTACCGGTACCTAAAAAAAAAAAATTGTGAATCAATGTCATATATAATATGTCCTATTCTCTATTCAGGACGTGGTCATTAAACCAGCATTTTTTGACTGTATTGATTTTCTAGGAAATATATATACGCTAAGTAGTTTGTTAATGTATACGATAAGTGTTTTTCTGTCCGGTTATGATGCCCAACTGTCTGCGGCGATTTTCGAATCCGGTACCCTGGCCGTCACAGACGCACTGTATACTCCACCGCCATAGAACCGGGAGTGTGGCATTAAGTTAACTGAAAATTCACCTACCAACTTCAAGTATCCTACAGTTAAATCTCATTATAGCAAACTGATCCGTGCCATTGAAATATGTATGCTACAACAGAATATCGTTATATACGGTACAAACAATAACGAATAAATACAATTGGGGATTTATATTCGTGTTGTTAAATAGAAACATTTCTTATAAAATGATGCGCGTATAGAGAGATTTCATTGTATTATTCCCTTGTAAATATTATTCCCTTTTTGGTGGTAAATATATGTAGTGTACTTTATATACTATTCCAAGACGCGAATACATATAACTAGTATGTGCAGTGTCATTACGTGCGCTTAAATATCTCCACTCTTGTACTGAAACAGACCCCGAAGTGAAGCTATATCACACATTATTAATGGCTATACACACAACACAGTGATGCAAGTCTGAGGCGTGCTCTCATCATCTATGACTACATGGTGAAATAACCAAGCTCTATGTACACAGAACATTGTTTTCAGGACAAGCGATTTTTATTATAAAACGACGGTTGCGTCGCAAGTGTGTTCCCGGGGTCCGAAACAAGGGAGCAAAGAATAGCAACACTGTTTGCCCTTCATGCACGTCTTAAGGGACGACAAAGGAGGTTATAAGGTGGAGTTGGATGTCTCATCCTATACATGGTCAAAGTGACACAGAAGCCATGCTGAAGTTGGATGTGTCAGGCCGAAAGCTGCAGATATTACAGCAAAGTTAAACCATGATACAACGTATTCCGTTATCCGGAATACACCCTGATAATCTGCAGGAGTTTGAGCACAAACACAGAATAAAGAAGACAATAAGAACGGTTAGTTAATATCTTAAACTGTAGACGTTCAGTTTACTACAGCAAGTCTATTGAAATTAATTACATGTGTCCAGTCTTTGAAATAAACACAACGTTTTGTTGAAATAAGACCTTAGATAAACTGAACAATAACAAATCATACATTAAAGAAAACCTTCATGATTGCCTGTTTTCCTGTGAAAGAGTGTGAATATTTTTACAGTTCCCCTGTCATACTTCTTCAGCGTTCATTCTCAAACTCCCACTGGGTCTGTCTTGTAGAATGACAATGGCCCTACTATATTTCCAGCAGGATCTAGTCTAGATAATGGAAGTTTTACAATTAGGACAAATAAGCAAAGGTGGTGGGTGGGGGGGGGGGGGAAGAAGAGTCCCTGAATTCTTGACAGTTGTTGACAAAGTGTGGTGGAGAGGGTAAAAAATATTGCTGACATAATTTATAGACACCCCCAAAGAAAAACGTGCACCGAAATAGCAACATTCGAACCTAAGTCAATCCCTGTGTAGAGGGGATTCAAACGGGGAGCATAGAACAGCAACACTAATATGTCATACACGTAGTAAGAAGCGGCTAAGGATGTTTGATGAGATATATGTTGAATTTCTATCCCGTAGAAGAACCATGATACAAGGCATTCCGTTGCCAGAATACACCCTGCCAATCTGTAGAAATTGTAAAACGAACAGAGAAGAATCTGAGCAGTCACGATTGGGATGACAGCGTTCTAACAATTCGACCACGACCATAAACTCTACTACGTGTGTTAATTTTTAATCACGGAACATCGAACTTCTGTGTAAATATACCATTTTATAAGCCACTCCCGTAGATATGTTTTCAACTTGTTTCCACCAAGGACAGGATTATACAGTTCAAGAGAAAACTATGTCCCATCCTTAAGCTCTTGGGAAAAAAGCACGTAAGCAAAGTGTATGTTAACTATATAGGGTCACGTCCGCAGAATACAAACTGTCGCATTCCAAAACAAGTACTATTCGGAGAAGTGGTTAAAGGTCTGCGAGCCCACGGTAGATCAATGCTGAGGTATAAAGACATGCACATCAGCAAAATGAAAGACTTCATAGACACCAAAATATGGGAAAACACGACCGTAGCTCGAGTTTTCTGGAGGAATAACCTGCGTGCGGGGTCAACATTGTTGAGAAACAATATATTTAATGATATGGAAGTAAAACAAACGCAAACAAAAACCTTTGTTGCTGTGGCATGATCACTTGAAAAGTCCCCATCCTGAGAAAATACTAAATGTATTGCTTCTTTTTGCTTAATGACCGTCTGAAGATGCAAAAGTCCAAACATATCCAAATAATGTTAGGGATACAATCGCAGTACCAACAAAGAAATTCGGTCATAATTACAATGCAGAAATACAGGAAATCAAAGTGGCAACCAAAAAGCTGCCGAACACCAATCTTGGATCACAGGCTGTCGTATTTCTGACACACGCGAGATCAGCACTCCAAACGCTCCAGTCCAGAACACTACACGACCTGCAAATACTACTGACCGAACTAAGCAACACGCGTAAAGTGATAAAAGTTCCAGTGTCGCGTAACCATAAACAGGAAATGGGTGTCGGGGTAACACAGGACAAATATCAAAAACAAAAAATAGGTATAAGTGTTACGAAACGTCGTCTGTCACTGTATCTCATTGTTAGGTTGTTTTATGACTTATTTCGGTAACACTTATACTTATTTTTGTTCATTTTGACAGGTAAAGTAACAATGCAGTGGATACCATGGCATTGTGGACTACCATAAACGAGAAAGCAGATCGTTTGACTAAGGAGACCATCTGCTGATGATCAACCAGATGTGCCCACAGCGTACCATCAAAATAAACAGAGGATCCATTAGATCAAGGCAATTAGAAAGCCAACTCCAACACAAGATGACTACCAAATTATGAACAGACCAGAAGTTGTCAGTCTTCGCTTCAGAACATGACACAACCGACCTTGCAGCCACATATATACAAGTTCAAGATTAGCAACACAGCCATGTGAACGGGCACCCCAGACAGCAGAGCATATTCTTCTGGAATGCCCGTAATATGAAATGATGAGGCAAATACACTGGTCCAGAGATACCAACCACAGTGGAAGAACAACTTTACGGACCTATGTATAAGTTAGAAAATACAATCAAGTTTATAGAAGAGACAAAACTTCAAATATAAGCACATTCCAGACAGACGACAGAAGAAAATATACACAAATTAAAATGTTTGAATTAGAAGAAACAAATTCGTTAAAATCTGATAAAATTATACATTTCCCGCGCCATTTCTGCTGGGAAAAAAAGTATTTGGTATGTGAGGGGGAGGCTGGTGTACATTTAAAATTAAAAAAATATGAAATAAATGGGGGCTTCGAGAATTCTTGACATGTTGCTGACATAGGAGAGGGGCGAAGTCATAAATTGCTAAAGAAAATATTCACGTAATTTATGGAGTCCCTTATCCTGCTTTTTAAAACACTCCATTTGTTGCTGACGCAATCTGAGACATGAACAACCTCAGTGTTGCATTGGCAATTCTGGACCAAAAAATCAACATTTTTGGCCATTTCGAAATATTACTGGCCATAAAATGTATATTTTGGCTTTAAAAGAAACATTTTTTTTTCCTCGTAAGTTGACGGAGCCCAGAAAAGGAGCAAAGACTAACGACAATGTTACCAGCATGCATGTAAGAGGCGATGAAAGAGGTTGGGGAGGGGGTAAGTTTACTATTCCGTCATGTACAGAGTCAAAGTGACACAAACAGCATACTGAAGTCGGATGTGTCAGTTCGAACTCAGGATGAACTCAGAAATAACGTAGTCATGCTGTAAACTACGACAACGCATTCCGTTCTCCAGATTACATCCTACTAATCTTCATGAAGAGATTGAGAATCCTACAATCTTCATCAAGAGATTGAGAGCAAGGGAAAAAGGAGCTGATGAATTTAATTTTTATAATTTGAAAATGTATACTTTTTTCATGTTATTTGAAAATGGACCATTTTTATATGTCAGTGTTCAAAATGAAAATAAATTAGGAAAAGAATGGTCATTACAGTAAGTAATATTTTTTATTTATATAGACCCTAATTGGTTTATTTGTAACTACTGCCAAAGCATAACCAAGAAACAAAATGTAACTTAATCGAATAAATTAGTGCTTTTAATGTTATTCTTCTTCTTCAGCGTTCATTCTCAAACTCCCGCTGGATTTCTCTTGTGGCAGAACAATTGTCCTACTAGATGTCCAGCAGGATGTAAGAATAGATAATAGAAATATGGTGCGTCACCGTTTCTTTGCGCAATTAGTCCGATACATCCGTCTTCGGTAGAATTCTATTCAACTAATTCAAAATCGTTTTATTGTTTTCAGTAGATTGTGTAATATAATGTAGGATTGTAGCCTTTTCTTAAAGTTAAAATTTGATCACATAAAGTTCTAACTATATGACTGGCAACCCTGATCCATCTGGCGGTCTGCAGCTTTTACACACCAGCACAGTGATAATATCAGGTCATGTGCGCAACAACGAGGCGGGCTGAGTGTGTCAATCGATGTCAACAAATGGACCCGTCGGTTATGGGGGGAACGAAACCACAGTGAATGGATTGGCTTATTTGACGCATACATAATGTTAATGGTTGCAAACCAGGTCTGCGCCCTGCGGATCGTAATGGAACGGTAAACTGTCTGCACTGCGCAGAAGGGTTGATGATGTAATAGCACGATCAATACATAAACAAACACCTGCATGATGCAACGCTGTATTTATTATACGTTGTTCTTGTGTCAGGTATTTGGTATAGCTTTAGTGAAGTGTGCATAGCTTTAGGCCATCAATGAAACCTCATCAGGTGTGCCACACACACAACAGTGGTCTGAGTATAGCACATTTCCCCCATCTCTTTTATTAATAGAACCCAAATGCATGAAACATATAGTTCTTGGTTAAGTCCAACTGTGAATATTTTATTCCAGCTCTTGCAATAGCGTAGTTTACTGTGGTTGCAGCAGGGCACACGGCCATTTTAAATACGGTCCATCCGAGACCATCGATTCCATATGAAGTCACAAGGTCTATTGTATAATTTTCAGCTTAAGGTACAAGTGGCTTCTGTTGTGTAGTGTTCCAAGTGTGAAGATATGATTTGGTAGAAGTTGCTTAGTGACCTCTGTTTGATTAATGACGTGTTTGTGTGAGCTGCGTCTGAGAAAACATATGATACTTGAGCTAGTAGGAAAAGAATGGGTGCATGTTGGTGATTGATTGAAGTGTTTAACAAGCGGGTCATGGTAACAATCAGCGAGCCTACCTTTCAGTATCTGCTTTAAAGTGAAAGACTGATCTCTATGGGTCTGCTTAAAGTGATTGACGTCGGTTCACAAACCAACATCAAGTCACGCATGTCCTCAAGTTGTTTATCACACAAACATTTCAGTGAAGTTTTTCACTGCCTCACACAGGTCATCGTAATTGTGACAGTTAGTGGCTACGAAATATAAGTAGTTTATCTACACTTTATGTGAGTTACATAGTCAAATAGAGCCGTACAATCACAATTGTTTACGTGGTCCTTCTTGAAATACACAGTAACCGACGTAGTGTAGAGACCAAGTCACTCGTCCTAATACCTGACGACTACTAAAATTCAGCGGAGAGCGACGTTGTCACTCCGTCTTAATGCCCGACGACTACTCGAATTCAGCAGAGAGTGATGCTGTCACTCAATAGTATGTGGCATCGTACCCTAACTCATTCTAGTGTACACATTATCATCTACATTTTAACATACTTCCATACTTCGTATGATTTTAGATATGTGTATACAGTATTTCGCATGTGCAAATCAATTTAAGGTGACAAAATAATTAATTTCTTCACGGTTCTAGAATATGTGGGAGGAGTGTTAAGTTTCGTGCGCAGAACTTTCTAACAAGGTACGCGACCGCGCAACTTAGAGGGATCATTACTGTGGACTACATCTCGCAAACCAGTAGGAGTTTGAGAATATACGCCAACGAAAATGAAGCTATCTATGCTGATATATCTTACATCAGATGAGTATGTTTCTAAAGACTATTCAGCGTTGTTGTAGTACATTAATTACCAACTACGAATTCGTGACTGAAAGATGACAATCAAGAATGAAAATAGCAGTAGCAGATTATATGAATAAAGATGAAGTATTGTGAACAAGCAACATGATATTAGGTTGACAGCCACTGGCTTGTGTAGGTGTGCAATATTATACCGCAGCCAACTTACGAAAAGTCACCCTGGGCATATTATCGACCACCAAATGTCTGGCGACTTGCCCAACAACGTCGTTGCTGACGTCAAAGGCATCCAGCTCTGTTTCTATTCCGGTAAGCCTGAGCTCTAGTTACGGGTATAATTTATGTCACAACACACAGAGGTTATAGGTACGAATCCTTATGTATTCTACTGTTCCCTGTGGAACCACGGCGTTGCTGTTTATTAGTTTTCTTCGTTGATTGAGAAACACAGTAAAGTGCGTTATGCCCCGTTTTTACCAAACATCTACTTCACACATTCTAATCACAACATAGGCAAATGTCACAATCAGTTGAAAACATGTCCTAATATAACCAGAAAATACTGGTCTTAAGCAGAAAACAATGTGTCTTGGCTCAGCGAGGCTTTAATCTCCCACTTAACAAACAAATTAACACACACACATCATGACTGCTGAATGAATGTGAAGACATAAAACCGGAAACGTGAGCAGTATATCCGTCAAACCCGTACATAAGTTCAACCTCTTCCTCTTTTTAGCAAATCAGAACATGACTTTTAGTATTAGCAATTTAGTCAAATTAATCCTGGATTACATCAGAAGACAACAGATTAAGTGGTTTTCGCATGCTTCCAGATTAACATCAGACACTCAAAACAGCATTACTACACAGACAACACTGATACAAAGCCATGGCCAGACCTTGCAAACGATGGATTACAGAAATAAAAGAGTCAACGAAAACAAACATATATGAAGCACACAAAAAGCCATCTCCAGAGAACTCTTCTACCGCTGACGCTGCAAATGCATAAAGGGGTATAAAGTGAAAAGTGAGAAGAATTTAGCAAAAGGCGTGTAACCACTTTTACTTTTAATTATTTAAAAAAAAACGCTTTTCAATAAAGTCCAAATTCTTATGGAAAAAAACTGCCGTACAGTGGTCGCAGTTCAACCACCATTTTTTTTGTGAGAAAAAAAATTGAGAGAATCGTTGACGCACCACATGTCACTGGGACATGCATCTTCAATGATCAAGACAGTGCATCGACTAACGGCACCATAGTTGATGATGATGTTCCTCCTTTGCAAGCGAAGATGATCATGACATGAAAAAAAACAACAATACAAATGTGGTGAATAAGTAGAAAAAACAAAAACATTTGTGAATAATTTTATTTGGGTTTGTGAGTTCGTACTCCCATGAGGTTGTTTTGACACTGAAGGTGGAAAGAACTACGCTGTCGAGTGTGTCTCGCATAAGACGGTCTAGGGTGGCGCAAGGCACCATGGCTAAGAACGCAACCACTGCACAAGAAATTAAGTTCATCTGACACTCCAGATGTCCGCACTTTTGACTCTATGCTGGGAGACATTGCCAAACACTGGTCTCCATAAACATATCTGTAACCAATAGAGACGGCGTGCATCAGTCATGTTGACAAATTTTATTTGATACCGTTTTCAAACAATCTTCATTTAAAATTCTACTACGACATATTGCTATGTGTGTTTCTATTCTGCTATGTGGAACATTCTGCTATGACGTCATCATTTGTTGTGAAATTCGGCATGAGATTACGATCAAGGACATAAAAACACAAACATACAAATCAGAAGAAAAATAATTTCTCTTGGTTCGCAACGGGGATTGAGTTGCGACCATTATACCGATATTGTATACGAAAAACGGACAAATGACTTAGGTTTTCTTTAGGTAACCCCCCCCCCCCCTCACAGAAGACGCATCATCGGTCCTGATACCACCAAAGAAGGCGAATATTTTGTGAAAATAAAAAGTAATACATCTTTGAAGAGATTACGTTATATGGTGACAGTAAATAAATATGGAACAGATCATAACATTCTTGTGGAATTAATATTACTAAAGAACCTCGCTGTCCTGATTGACGTCACATTCCTATGGGAACATCTATTTTGACGCCGCATATAACAACAATTAATTATGCCATATGATGCTTTTAACGTCAAAGTAATCTCATGAAATGTACGTTCTCTCTAACCAAATATAATCTAATCAGTAACAGGTACAAACGCACCCAGTGACATACCTTTGGTGGTACAGGTTGCATCACTATAAAACTGTTCGAAATGAAAGTGTAATCCACAATTACTTTATACTGAAAAAGGGTCTTTGTTACCTCTAATACTTTATGGTAGTGCGTCCTGATATAACCATATTGGACTTTGTTGTTCCCCGGTTGAAAGGGCGCGCCTATCCAAAAGAGAGATAAACTCATAAATACCATATAACCCACAAGTAATGACTAGCAAGTTGATATTTTTATGGTCACTTAAAAAACAAATGAAAACATCGCTAGAAATAAAATATAAGCCATTTGCGGACGATAATCTGATATACAGACAGGGAATGGATAGAACAGAAGCTGTCGAATCACTGCAGAATGAGCTAGACCGTATCGCCATCTGGTGTGACGATTCAGGGGCACTGGTCAACCAAGATAAGTCTGCGGTTACATGGTTCTCTCTTAACAATCACATAGTAAAGTCTACGACACCGACAGTAGAGATGAGAGGGTACGATGTAATCAGGACCTCATACTTACAATACCTGGGCGTGCGATTTGATCGTAGTCTGTGTTTCCGGGAACACTTTAATCATGTCATCGCAAAGGCCCGTAAAGGACTTTCAGCTCTGAGAGTGATGGCAGTGGCTGACACTAAACAACCACAGTTTGTAATCTTATATGAAGCTCTTGTCCTCCCTGTTATTGCATATGCAGGCGCCACTATCACCGCCAGTCACGCACAGATTGAGAGGCTGGAGAGAATTAAAAACGAAGTGATGCGGATCATCCTTGGTTGCACACGGACACACCCTTTGTGGTTATGAGATTCCTCCTTGATTTTCCGAGCATATTTCATAGAATTGATATGTGGCGTGCCCGCGCATTCCTCAGAGTGAGTTCTGACATAGACCACCCTCTACACAGCGAGCTCCCACGTGTGAAGGGAAGCATGCTCGAGAGGCAAATCGTAGATGGGTCGGGCCGAGGATACCGTTAAACATATGTGCCCCAGAACACATAACTCCAGACGAGGAATGGATACTTATACCTACGCTCTTTCAAGAGGCAGTCAAGACCGTCATTACACTCAATAGAGAGTGCAGGGAACTCAGCCCCGTGAGTGTGGATGCTGAGGTCAAGGCACTGATATGCGAGAATACCGATGAAACAGATGTGATTTACACGGATGGGTCGGTCATCCGTCACTACCGATGCGCTTGGTCCGTTACTGCCAGATCAAAAGGAAGAACAGTTCACGACAAGTGAACGTGTTACTATTATTTGCTTCCCTTTAGGGTTTCGATAACAAATTTATCCTGCCATGTGCACATTCTACCTATTAAAAAATAACAATGGTTTAGGTAGCATGCAATAACAGTGCGCGCCTGCTCCAATAGCCATACACCAAACTATGTCGTATAAAACATTATGCGACATCTTGTTATATCACAAATGTCTATCTATTTATTGTATTTTCTCTGATGTTGCTGTGAGGCCTCGCATGATTGAATACGATCGGTTTTCGGGCTATAGCACGTTTCGTGGCTTCATATGCAGTAATACTGTGTCGTGTCAGAATGTTGATTAAAATCAACCTTTGTCTTCCTCTGTATCTTGATGTTTCCATTTTGGTGTTGTATGCTCTTCCCGTCCAATAAGGGTTCATGCTCATTAGGTAGCCGAACCATTTCAATCTCTGTTTTTCAATATATTTGACCACTGATGTTGTTCCAAAAGTTCTTGTAATCTCATTTCTCACATCTCTTCTTGTTCTGTTGTTGCTGCTTTTCTTAGACATATTTCACACATAGTAAGCTTTCTCTCTTGCTCTTTAGTTATTGGTGCCCATGTCTGACATTAATAATACAATGTTGGAGTGAATATTGAATTTTATGATTTGCCTTTTGGTTTCAATCGGGATAAATTTGTGTTTCAAAATTGGTGTAAGTTCATACTTTATGTAATTGAATTTTTGAATTCGTGTTGCGAGCTCTCTGTCCATTCTTCCGTGGTCTGTAAAAATGCCCACCATATATTTAAATTCATGTACTTGTTTTAGTAGTTGATCACAAATGTAGCATTTAAAAAACAAATCCTATTAGTACTTTTTTTTCACACTGGAGACCTATTTTATACAGGAAGTGTGTTCTGAGACTCGCGAGTATGTAAGGACTGCGAAGAAAGTATAATATTGCCCTCTAAATGTGTTATGACCTCGGCGGAGACAACACGCCTGAGCAATCACACGAATTCAGTCTACCTGCGCCCATTTCCCCCAAATTTCAGGTAGCTAATTTTACGCAGTTGGAAATAGGCAAAGAAAGTATATGTAAACATAACACATACTGACGTATTGATATGAAGTGCTAGACTTCAAAACACTAGATAACTTATTAATGTTGAGTGACACGGTGAGCTTGCTATCACCCTGATCTCTCATTCAAATGAAGGAACACGAAGTATTAAATAAATATTTATCCAATATTGGAGACAGAGAACTGGAGAATCGGCAATAGTTCAGACATGATGTGAAGAAAGAGACTGTCGCAAAGAACGTATGTATGTATACACACATACGCTGATTCTCAAGCTCTCATCGCATATTTTGTGTAGTAGGATATTATACTGGTTTTCCAACAGAACGTCGCCCAGAGAACGGAAATGCGTTGTCTCGCCGTTTTATTTACGCCAATGCCCCAAGACATCAGACTTCGGCAACACACATACCTAATGAAATCTAATATTTAAATGCCGAAAATTATATGTCGGACCATTTCCGTAAATAAAATTATGCTACAGCGCATCTCCGTTCTCAGAACTGTACCCTACTGGAAATCTAGTATAACCATTGTCCTGCTACAAGATAAACCCAGTGTGAGAAACAATAAAACAATAACGAAGATTTCATGGGAAGTATACTATGGACATACACAATGAGCTTTGGTTAAAAGCTTTGATATAATCACATTTGATAAGTTAGTATGTTTGTTCCTTTGCAGCCAAGGGGCAGACCATATGGCTGAAGTTAGGCCTATGTTTCTCCATGCCTTGCGGTTCGCTACAAGCTGTTGTAGTTATTGGAAGGTATTAATACCCACTGTCATTGCCTCGTTTTTTATTGTTCTTCGTAGTGTTGTCCTGGGTCTTCCACGTTTTAGTTTTCTGGTTGCAGTCCATGACAAAACTTGGTGGTAAATCTATTCTTGTCTGATCTAAGCGCTTGGCTTAAATACTGCCAATGTCTTCTTCTAATAATAGTTGACACATACTCTTATTTCGATATGTCTCTTATTGATTAATTTGTAACAAAATGTTTCCAATCTTGTTTCTTTGAATACGTACACACCTGAAAGGGACGTACTTCACAAAAGTAGGTATTTCTAAAAAAAAAATATAACAGAAAACTAGTAATAGAAAATAAGGAATAACCTAAGAAGAGCAAGCATTAAACATCTGTAAATATGTTTTCACATTAAGAGATACAGCTCTACTTAAAACAACACTAGATAGATAATATGTAATAGGAAAGTAAAGGTATCATTGGAAAGGAAACATTACGACCAGGTAAAGAATAGTTTGATAAAGTGCATAAGCGACGCTACGAGCTGGCTCCAACACTAATCAGAATGATGTTCACGGCCATGCTCATGGTTGGGACAATGATGGAATCAAAATTAAATATAGAACATATGAAGAGCTATTTTTATCCTGGACGACTACAAACCCCATCAAAGTGAAAGAGATAGCCATCCCAAATATGGACGATGGAACTGACGACTGTCCCTACACTGCTAGCTCCGAAAAATATATGAAATACAAAATTAACACGCATTCTACAGCATGATATATTTGGCATGACCATCAAAATCAAAGAAAGTAATATTTCCAGTACAGTACCATGACCACAAGGTCAATAAAAATTATCTCCCACTGGTCACCAGGTTCATTTAACTCAGTACATGAGTATTCTCTCCAGTACTCTCTTCAATCTCCAGTTCAACTGGAAATATTAAAATCACTAACGGCTCCTATGTCGGTACAGTCTAAACAAAATGGGTACCAGTTCGTTTTGGGAAAGTAAACGCAGAAGGATTGACGTTGATCACATCATCCTCAGGTATGCCGTTGAACAGTGAAAAATACAGACTTAACACAGTATTAAATATTACGCCACAATGGAGTAGAAAAATAGACTTAACACGGTATTACATATTACGCCACTATGGAGTAGAAAATACAGACTTAACACGGTATTACATATTACGCCACTATGGAGTAGAAAATACAGACTTAACACGGTATTACATATTACGCCACTATGGAGTAGAAAAGGGACAACTTTACTTACTCTCTACAGGGCTGATGGCATTGATGTCAAGTCAATAGCAGAGTCTCAAAAGCGACTGTTGCATATGGTAGACTGCGTAACAATGCGTGGGAACGGAATGACGTTAGCCTCGCTACAAATATAAGACTACTGCGCCATTGTGCTCACTACCTTGCCATATGACTGTGAGATATGGGCAGTGTAAAGCAGATCTGCTGGAGTGTTCAATAATTTTTACACAGGATGTATTCGCAGGCTTATCAGAAAATATGGGAACGAAAAAGTAACAGATACTGAAGTCCTCACTAGAGCCAATATCCCGAACATTCATACAATGTCGAAAAATGTCCAAGATGTACGGGACATGTGAGGATGTACGGGACATGTGAGGATGTACGGGACATGTGAGGATGTACGGGACATGTGAGGATGTACGGGACATGTGAGGATGTACGGGACATGTGAGGATGTACGGGACATGTGAGGATGTACGGGACATGTGAGGATGTACGGGGCATGTGAGGATGCCGTGCAAACGCATACCAAATCAGCTGAAGTATAGTGAACCCATTAAGAGAAAACTATTGACAGGTGGACATAATAAACGTTTCAATGAGTCTCTCAATCTCAAAGTGTGCACAAAGAGCTTGAATATCGACGTCACATTATAGAAATCCATTTATAATCACCAAGTGTGGAGCAGCAACACAAACAAAGGTTCTCGCAACGCTGAGAATAATTAGATTATAAAATGGACACAAATAAAACATGCTACCCGAAAGGACAGAACAACAGACATAGACACCCAACTTTGACCATACGTGTACCAGTGTGGGATGAGTTCTATACAAGAATTAAACATCTCAGACATCTCTGTGCACACCAGAGAGAGATGTACACAACGCAAATCTGTAACTGGAGTCATCAGCACATGCGATGTATGTCTATTAATAATAATAATAATAACTGTATGTATTATTATTATTAGAGTGTATCACCAACGCGTTCCTGTCTCCGGACTACATGTTGATAATCTACAGGAGTTTGAGAATGAATGCAGAAGAAGAGTGCATCGCCATCACAAGTCACGGGAAATATTGGACATGACTTGCAGTCGACCTTTGAGGTGGAGATGTCTCCTGATCTGATAAAAGTATGACATAGGTAAATCACAGAAAAGCTATACAAGATAAAGAAGCAAGCTCAAACGATGCCAGGTATTACACATGGGAAGAAGACGGTGGAGAAAGGGTGCAAGAGTTAACTGATTTTAATGACTCACAATGACAAAGCGATTTCTGAATATTGAGCTTAAAATTATAGGACTAAAAGAATACAAGAATAACAGAAGTATATTTGACAAGGCTGTATAACAATATTGTACAAATACGATATTACAGATATTCCTCGATGTTGAATTCTTTGTACTGCCATCTCATTTGTCATTTGAACTATATAGATGTAAGTAGGCCACGCCTCTACTTACAGCATAATTGTGATATTTAGTATAAATATTTAGTATTTTACTATTTTAAAAATTATTCTATCCAGCACAGACGTTTTATCCAGTCTACATGGCGGAAGGACGTTAGGAAATCAAATAATCCCAACGAGTACGAATTTGGTCGTGGCTTTGACGCCTGCCTGAGATCGAACCGTTTCACATAGCTCTGGCAAGGTTAATGACGTGTGTAATTGGTGCATATACATTCAGCAATATCTGAGAAGCAATGTCTTGAACTGGAATGTGTGATACAATTATTATGTATTATTCATCAATTCTTAAATAGTGTTATCTTTGATTTTGTGTCTGCTGGAGTAACCAAATCTCATTAGTCGTCTCAACAACTGTGCATGGTAAGTCTGAACACGAATAGTGTTTGCTGCCCTATCAGGTTGGGTAACACACAGGCTATATCAATAGATCAAATTTTTTCCCGAGTATATTGGAGAAGACTTTAACATAGACGACGAACAAAGAATGGCATATGCCAGCTATGGGGTGAAACTTCAAATATGGACAGGAATACTATTTACCGTAACTGCATGTCGTAAATGGCGATTAAGGAAGCTAAGGGGTGGAGTCTGTTGTCCCTGGCCGAAATGTGCAGATATCGTATCAAATTGTAAACAATGACACAACGCAATTTGTGTAGAGGACTACAAAATGTTAATCTGCATTAGCAGGAGTTTGATAACGAGCACAGAGGAAGATACCCATAATGTGTCCATTACAAGAAACTATACTTCTTCTACACAGTCCGTTCTCAAACTCCTGTACCTTAACAGGAGAACGGAATGTGTTATGTCATGGTTTACAGCTTAGCTATGATATTTGTGCCTTTCGACCCGAAACATTAGACTTCAGCATTACTTTGACCCTATATGGGTTATGACAACCAATTTCATCCCATAACATCCGTAGTCTCCTTTTACGGCATACATGAAAGTTGAACAACGCTGTTATTCTTTACTTTACTTTCGGGCTTCGGCAATACGCTGGCAAAAGATGCTATGCACAGAAATGTAGAAAGGTTATATTTAAAAAGTGACAAAAAAAAGTAACGACATTGAGCACATTACTACGAAATCAAGGAAATACCTTTTGTAACTGTAAACCCCCCCCCCCCCCCACCACCACCATTTTTGTGGTTTTTGTTTCGAAGACATGTACGACCCTGTAATACATATATTGCTGAGTGGACATTTTTTAGCTGACTCCTGAGTCAGATTTACCGTATTCAACGTAATAATAAATAAACAAGAGAACACATGTTCACTGAAACTTACCGTTTTCTCTCCACTCAAACGACGTCTACGTTGTCTGTATTTGCCTACACGAGGAGTAGCCGGTGCCTGAACTTCTGTAGCAGCTGCAGCGGTTTTATTCGTTGGTGGCATTGTCAGTTTACAACAAAATGATTGAAGCAATTAAGAAATAATCCTTGGTAATGTCCGAAACTCTCTTCTTGGTTTATTAAATTCTGTATAAATGTAACATCCTCACATTATCCTGAGAAAATGTATATATTGAAAAACTCAAACACTATGACTTGACTATTGATAGAATGCACGAAGTAGTATGTAGACTATAGTACTAGCAACTGAAAACGTACGTGAATAATTAGGAAGATCAGTTGGCAGAATTTCATGATCTTGTTTCTGAAGGCAGAATTCCAGGTGAATAAATTTAATAACAGTTTTACATGAGCTGGGCGGAGAAACAACTGTAATCTATGCCAAATGAGTCACTGAACCGAAACATCAATCAATGGACATGTATGCGTGATCAGTGGTCCGAAACACTAGGCATATAGCACTCTTAATAACAACAAAACCGCACCAATAAACAAGACAATTTTACAGAGTATCTTATACTAACCCAGCTAGAGTCGCTAGATCTGAGTGTGTAAGAAGACTAAACAACTGATTGAAACAACATCCTGTTGATCAAACAGGACGGCTCTGAGTTACTGATATGGTACAAACAAATGATAGTATAAAAATAGCCTACAGAATTGACCTCAATGGAATGTATTTAGTTCCAAATGTAGGATATATAAAAATACAACCTGGGCCAGGAACAGGTCACATGCAGACACTACTTCCTTAAAAGAGTATGCTGTATAACCTACAAATCAATGATGGTGGAATCGTGCCAGCGGTTATATTGATTATCTGGTGCCACGGCCTGGCTGACAGGATGATGATTTGATTCAGACGTGTTTGTGGAAGAGTGGGCAAATGAAAGACAAGTCATGTATACGCATTACAAATGTGGTTTCAAGAAAAATTCTGTTGTTTTGAAAAATATGAAATGAAGCAAAAATCATCGCACACATCAGATAACATTTTGGACAAATGTCACATATAATAGATGATTCTCTCTTTCTCTCTCCCCTCCCCCCCCCCCCAACAATGGCAAAATATGACAAGAGAGAGAAATAGAGAGAGATATGATATCTTCATTAATTGTTGTAATATCAATTACCTTAAATATCAAAAGGTTTAACTTATTCATGAATAAATAAAAAGAAAGAGTATCTGTAAGAGTGAGGATATCCTTAATTTCTTATGTTCCTTCTTAAACTCCCGCAGATTATCACGATAAAGTCCGAAGAAAGAAACACATTTTATCATGGTTTTTCAGCTTAGCACTCCCTTTCTATATGACACATACGACTTGAGCATGGCTTCAGTGTTATTTTGATCCCCTTTGGCTGGGGTTCTCAACCTTTTCAGACGGCGAGCACCGCATACATGTAATCATTAGTACTCACGATAATTTAACTGGCACGGTGCAAGCACATGTCCTTACGAAATCACCAAGCTGCTCGCAAGCACCAGGTTCAGAACGTTTCCTTTATGGAATAGGCAAACCAAAGCTGTATAACTTCAAAACCTTTTAATCGCCTTTTACATGCAATAGCAAAGCCACTATTCTTGACTCCCATTTCGAACCCCGGCAACACACATGTTGAACAGCTTTACAAAAACGCCAATGACAGAAAGATGTCATACAATATACCATCGCCCATGAGATGTGTTAATAGTAATATATACATGCTCATGTTCTACAATTTATCAGATTACGGTCTACGTTATACTGAATCATGACCTTCATACGTTGAGAAGAACACTAAGGCGTATCCTAAGATTATACAGTACCGACCCTGAAATATGTTTCAAGATTCAGCTAATACTATTTTTGTGTTTGTTTTATTTTCCAAATTTTTTATCTTCATCTAAGATTGTATTTTATGGACAAATAATCATTCACATTTCCATCGTTCTCGCCTCTCTTCGTCTTGTGTTGTATTCCCGACCTGCCAGTTTATACAAAATTGCTCATATGTCGTCTCCGCAGGATTGTGTGGTCCATTCTGGTTTCTTCGTCCATATTTTGATAAAGACCTCTAAGTTGTAACGTCAATTTTGGACATTGCTCAACGCAAAAATGATATTTAACCTTTTTTTGATATTTTTGTTCTAAATATGGATTATTCTAATGATAAATATGTCATAACTAATGAAAGTAAACACAGCAACCACTACCGAACATGTAAAAATATGATAAATTAAATACAAATATTAGTTAGAAGTTATGTGCAGAGTTGTACACAGAAGTTTTAAATAAATACATCACACGGGTCTGTCAAAGCTTAAGCGACCACTAAACACGTTAGAATGTACATTCCTCTTGCGGTCGTTGAGAATAAATACACTGTAACGAGTAGCACAGACCCCTAGAGAATGAAGACGAAATATCAATGCTCATTCAAACATAACTAATGTATGACCGTTGGTGAATAGGCAACATCAAACTACCGGCAAGACTTATTCACGCAGCAGTCAACTCTCAAAGCAGTCTCTGGGTTGGATCGATGCGACTGTGCCGATCTGTGGATATTTGCCTTATTTAACAAGCCTCGGCAATGAAGTCTCCCTTTTGCTAATGCCCTTTACCTCTTGTCCTTCAACATTTCCCGCACTGCTACCAACCTATTTCTTCTGAATACTCTCATCCCCTACATTCTCCCACCTGTGTTTTCAGATACACACTTGAAAGAGTATTTAAAGACCAGCAACGACATTCATTAATAAAAAACATTATCTGCATCACTTATTTGGGCATAAATTAACAGTGAAAGTACATTGTAAGAATACTACAAGATAGCAATGAAAAAAATATAATTTGGTCGTGCTTGGATTTTGATATACATCTATTACTGTAGATACCGTAAAAACATCATACATATAATTGAAAATAAATGCAATTGAATGCATCTAAATGTTGCCACTCCGTTCGACAATTAAGTGTTAGATAGGTACCTTTTTTCTCCCCCACTCTTTGCACCTAAAAAAAAAGCTAGAAGACACAATCACTGCGCAGACCGACCTAGTTTTCAAGTGTAACCCCAATATCAACCAGAGTCGTGGAGGAAATTTTCATGAATGAATGTCTGCAAAATAGCATTATGTGTGTTCGTGTGGTAATTAAATACAAGCTTCATAACAACTCACCCGACATTATTGCATAATTATTATCAATCTATTCCAGGATAGAAATAAACATCGTTACAGTATTAGATTCTGAGTATATTTATATAATGGCATGTTAAGTCTTTACGTGCAATCAGCAGACAGGACAGTATTAAAAGTAAAACAAATGAACTGCCAAAAAAAATAAAAAAATTCGTTACTGCATGTTTTAATGTGAAGAAATGCATGTAGGTTTTCTATGGGATGTGGAAATAAATTTCGTCGGTTGACTTGGCCTATTTTCGATCCGCAGAGGCGAGAACAGAATATGCATAGCAAATGATGTTTAAGGATTTCTGTGTCTTTCGTTTGCGTCATAAGTCCTCTGCCTCCACCCAACCCCCTGACGAATAGATGCCACAGTAATCCTTGCGGCACAATCAACAGCCCTTCTTGCCATATATATATATATATTATAGCGATATACTATTTCCTGAACATAGTCTTTCTTATGGCTGTTCTGAAATTTTCACCTATTTGGGCCAGTTGACTTGTCTCTGCGGCTGTCATCTTTAAACATTCTGATTGTACTGAGCCAACTACCATGGTGGAATGACGCGGTCGGTACAGGAAACATGATCCAACAACCAGCAGACCGTCAAAGTTTGGCATAAAACACGCAACGTCGACAGTGCATAACCCAACAAGAAAGGTATATACATATATCAGAACAGAAGAGGTACTCTATTGTTCATCCACGACAGGCGATGATGACCACTTGTTACATCCACCACAGGTGATGATGACCACTTATTACATCCACTTTTGAAATTCTCTTTTTCTTCTTCAGCGTTCATTCTCAAACTCCCACATGATATCTCTTGTACCAGGACATGGTCCTATTAGATTTCCAGAAGGGTGTAGTCCAGAGAATGGAAATCCGATGTGTCACCGTTTTATTTGCGCCAATGGTCCGACACATCCGTCTTCGGCAAACTTGTGAAATTCAGTTATAATTATGTCATTGAGTTCGTAAATAGCTAATAAACGTTATTCTGGCAGAAAATTTCCTTGGACCTTTCGGGCATGGGATGACCACTGGAGATTTTTTTTTTATCTACCTGTGATTTTCTAGCCACTGTTAAGCTGCTGAATTTCTCCTCTTTCACAAGATGCTGTTGGATTTCTCCTCTTTTGATAGCAGAGCGCCATGTTGCTCTATTTCGTGCAGGTCTTTCCACGTATCCTGGTTTATTTCAAGGCTTTCAGTGGGGTCTTTAACCATATATTACATATTGTTGATTTTTTACAATATACCATTTAGACTCGTATATCTTCGTCAGTTTTGTGTTTACAATTTTAACGGCCATTTTTCCCCGAAAGATGTTTTAAAAAAATGTATTCTTGATATTTTCAAGATATGCATGAAACATATGATATTCTGCATGCATTTAAATTTGTCAAAGCAATTTTTTCCTACAAATTGTCTAAGTAATGTCTTTCTATGCATTTTTACAAGGTATATTTTTCTTACTTCACTTGTTTGTTTTCTACAATAAAATATTAAATATTGATACCACTTTAGCTTATTTCTGCTTTCAGTTTTTGTAAAAATACTTCTTTCTCCAAAAATCACCATAAAGAGATAATGGTACGGCGAACATAGAAGCACTAATATATAATTTTTTTCAATTTTTTTATATATATTCTTCATATCCGATCATAATATAATACTCTTGAAATATTCAGTAATCATATTTTTATCATGGAAAACCTTAAATTGCGTAATAGAGGAGTATCGAGTCCTTGTAGAAATTTTTTGGCCACATTGAGAACGTATGCCCTTTTGCAACTAACCATAGAGGTGTATCTTTGGTAGGCGGTGATATGGCGCACGTACCACAGAACCTACCCAACTAATCTGTGTCTGCATCAGGACAGTGTCAATGCTAGGGCTACCAGATTTATCAATGATAGTGCTATCTTTAATTTTGCCGTACCATATGATGTTCATAGCTTTTCTGAGACAAGTTGTGTGCAAGTGAGTGCCCTCACATGTCGTCTATACACAGTCCATGTTCCATCAGCGAATAACAGCGCTGGAAGCATATCATTGATTAACACATTTTCTGCTTAATCTGTTAGTTCTAGGGCCAAAGAAGGCATATAGGGCGGATGTCATAGATTTCCATGTCTCTCGTTTCATTGCAGTTTGCTTTAGGTCTTCATTGTTTCTGATACCGATGGTGAAACGAGCTCTTGTAATAGTTCTACGTAAAGTTTATTTTGGTAATCCTCGTTTTCTCTTGCCCTTTGGTGATTAAATCAAGGTTTGACAGGGGAGTCTTTCAGTATCCATTCGCAGCGCGTTGTCCGATGTTATTCCAGCGACGTTCTCTAATATAGGTGCATAGCTTCGAGCAAAATTATTTATAAAGAGCATAGTCTGTAGGCAAATGATATTTCAATACTACACATTTGCGTATTGCCTGCTTAAAGTGTTGCTGGCATGAGAGATTCTGGCATACAGTTCATCATCAACGGTGGTATTTTTCGAGTGTACACTATCTAGGTATGTGAATCTATTCACAAATTTCAGTGATCATTTACCTTTATGCAGGGCTCGTGATAGACTTTAACGCATGACTTCTGTTTTCTCCGTAATTATAGTAATCCCAATCTGTGTAAGGTGAATTGTAGATAGGTCTTAGAGTTGAAATTTAGGGCACAATCAGCAAATACATTACTGATGATATGTGATTTGATTATGGTTTGTGCTCGAAGCCGCAGAAGGTTGAACAATTCTCCATCAATACTATATATGACGTCTACTCCGAAGTCCAGATCTCTGAAAGCATCATCCAACAAAGTAGAGAACATGGTACTAAACAGAATAGCTATTAATACACATCCCTGTTTAACTCCGTATGAGAGAGGAAAAGTTGCAGATAACTCTCAATCATCCTGAACTCTAGCTTGCATTCCATCATGCAATTGCTGCACCATTGTGATACATTTCTGTGAGGAACAGCATTTTGCCATAAACTTCCATATATTCTCTCTGTATCAAATTCTTTTGTTAAGTCTATGAATCTGTGTACATATCACAGTGTTGTTCTTGACATTTTCATTGAAGATGTCTTCCAGTAAAGACCACACACGTTGTTTCTCTTCCTTTTTCTGAAACCACATTGGCTTTCGGGTAATAATTCGTTATTATTATTTTTGTAATGTCTATAGCCACCAAGGATTACAGGAAATGCGTGATTTTCTTTCAGGTTGTGAGCCAGGTGTCGTGCAATAATCTACTCAATGTTATTGTGCCTCATTATGATACAGCATACACTGATCCATTGGTGGTCTTAATTATGTTTCGTTATTAGCAATAAGCAGCTGCGCAGCCATTATTTCCTGATCATGCCATCTGAATACTTGCGTTAAATTAACATACCAGGTCGTCCATGTCGCTCCCTTATAGGTCCTCACATAGTATACCTCAAAGTCCTGGGACCGAGTTTCGCGATCATTTAAGAGTTGTCTGTACTGTCTCTGCGATGACAGTTATGCTTTCATTCCATGTCATCTGAGTGATCCAGAGAGTGTGGTAATGATCATGCGCCCGATATCTAGGTTTTTCGGATCTGTCTGTTGAATGTAGTGCTCAAGTAAAGCCCCTTAGCCTCATCTGATTGTGTCATATCGGTAGACTGAGATAGGAAGATCGCATTTATGGGTATTACGGATCAAGCTTAGCTGAAAACGTCAAAATACATCCTACGGGATTTTTGAGAGCTGATATGCCAGCTACATTGATTCCACCCCTTCTTCCTTCGTCTACTGAGTTCATGTGTGAAGGCTATTATTGTTCCATATAAATCAGATATGTCCGGCTCTGTGGTACAGGGCGCGTCTGTGACGACTAATATACCATGTTCGATCCCCGCCACATGCAATTGTGCTTCCAGACCGTTCAGAAAGCAATGGCAAACTAATGAACGTATTTATATTGCCAAAAAATCGCCAGAGCAAACAAATGCTGGGTTGATAGCTACGTCCTGAATGCTACCCAAGAAAAAATACATCAGAACTGGGCAACCTTTTTGGGTTGGGTGGACCAGATAGAGATTTTTTCATGACGCACGGCACAAAAATAAATACTTTTTATAATCATTTGGAGCTCCAAGTAATGTTTTATGTGTCTGGGATCAGTGCGTACCTCTTCTCGTACTTTTAGATGAACCTGGAGGGTCAGAGAAAAGTAACTTGGCAGACCGGATTTGTCTCGCGGGACATACTTTGCCCACCACTGAAATATAGTCTGTTTATGCCCTTATGTTGTTGGGTGATGCACGGTTGATGTTGAGTGTTGTATGCCAAGCTTTGGCGGCCTGCAGTTTGTTGAACCATATTTCCTCTACCATGTCATTCAGCCATGATAGTTGCCTCAGTACAATATTTAAATGTACATTTCTTTAGTGTTCATATGTTGGCTTGTGTGTTCAAGCTACATATACCAGAAAACAACAATATGGGCATCACAAATTCACCACAATTATCAATAATATAACAACGGATTTCAATCTACTCCAGCCTACACAACAAACACACAAAAGATAGTTCTACAAAATGGCAAACTCATTAAATATTGCTCCATTGAAGCAGTATATTTGATTACATTTACGCACACAAGTCTTTTTTTAAATAGACGAGTTTACAAATTCGTACAGAGTCCTACTATTTTAGCACCTTTGTGGCAGCGATTTACCGATCGTGTCTGTGACGGCCATGATTTTGATTATAATCTCGCCGCAGGTAATTATGAATCCGGACTGTTCAGAAGACAATGACAAATTACTGAAGTATTTATATTGCCTAGAAAATCAATAAGTCCAAAAAAAGTGTTGGGTTTATTGATACATCCTGAACAGAATATTCTATCAAGTATATTTTATTTATTTGATTTTACTGCCGAAATCGGACGTGTCGGGCCATTGACGAAAATAAAATGGCAACAACGCCATTCCATTTTCTTCACCACATCGTACTGGAAATCTAGTAGGTTCATTGTCTTGTTACATGAGAGATCCAGTGGGAGTTTGAGAATGAGCGCTGACGAAGATTCGATTTTACAAGTTACTGGTTGTCTCAAGTCATGACATTTATGTCAACTATATTGGCTAAGATGCATGTTAAGTCCTTGTTACACAATTGAGGCATACGGGAAATACAGTGTTAGGCTCGTATTTGTCAAGACCAGCGGCAATCTAGGTAGTCAACATTACACCGGTTGTCTTTATTTTTCCAAATATATCGTGGCTTCCATTTCCTCAAGCAGTGTTTACCATTAGGTCTTTTGCGATCGAAATGTGTTAATTATGGGATTTATGCCCTTTTAATGTCCAGGCTACCCCTTTCAATCTAGGACCAAAGTCTAGTCACTGTAATGTAATTTCATGGTTAATTTTTTAATATTCCTAAAGTTTCTTTAATTATTTGAGTTCGGAATATAAATTGCTTAATTAATGTCAGTCTTTCTCTTGGCACATCAAGTACCCAAGTATTTTATCTAAGGTATATTCAATGTTATTGTTATGATAGTAGTCATTTAGTTCTACTTTGTGCTGTTAGAATCTATGACATTAATAAGTAAGAAATTGTTTGGTCTGTGTTAAGTATGGGATTAAAGCCACTTTAACCTGAGGCAAGCCCTTTTGAACGTCGTACCGGAGTCCTTTGTGGTTACATCAGGGTTTTTTTTTCCAACTAATTGTGACCTTATGGTCTGGAACCAGTATTGATAATTATTGTATGTTCAAATGATTGTGATATCTGCCGAGGTGAAAGTCCAACCGGTATTGTATCTGTTCTGCTATGGATTTTGTCTGAGTATTTACCCAAAAAAGGACTAGTGATATTCCTAAATGGTTATAGTCCTGAAATCGACTTATGCTTTTCCAGTATAGAAGCCGAACTAAAGTCGACTATTATGACTCAGCTATTTTTATGAAAGTGAGTGGATATTGAAAAGAATACAAAAACTGAAAGACTATCTCTGGCGGTCGCTGCCGTGCCAGTATTGCAACTACAACGTATCTACTGGCTAAGAGGTATTTGGAGAAATTTAAACTAGCAGTTCTTAAACAAGGAATAAAGAAAAAATATTTCAATAATTCAGGCATACGATCCAACAACAGCGGCAAATGAGCAGGCGATAGATGATTTCTGCGACGAGCTACAAGTAACACTAAATGAAACAAACACACAAGATATAAAAATAATTACAGGGGATTTGAATGCCAAAGTTGGCAAACCGAGAGCTCCACAAGAATATAGAACACAAGGACGGCATTGATTAGGTGGTTGTACAATGGAAATTAGGAAATGATTAACGATAACGATATTAAAATAAATTTAAAAAATATATGGAAAAACTGTTATAAAGAGACAAAAGTTATACTTCTTAGATCATACATTTTCCCAGTTCAAACATACGGATGCGAGACTTGGACTATAAATTGAACAACGGCAAAAAGAAATTGGCTTTCGAACTGAAGTGTTATAGGGCAATATTAAGAACTTCCTGCACAGAAAAGATAATGCAATTTAACAGGTTAATACAATTTTACATAGAAAACTGAAATACTTCGGACATATAAAAAGACACGGAAAGACGCATATTAGATGACAGAATTCCGGGAAGTAGAAGAAGAGGTAGACCTAGAAGAAGATGGACAGATAACATCAAAGACTGTATGAAGATATCATTGGAGGAGACAGGCAGATTGACACAGGATAGAGTCGGGTTCATGACATCACATCAATTGATTTACACAGGATAGAGTTGGGTTCATGACATCAATTGATTGACACAGGATAGAGTCGGGTTCATGACATCAATTGCAAAGACAACGTTCTTGAGAAAATATCACGTGATGATGAATTATTAAACTGTGGTCAGGGGAAGTTTAAGAGCCGCTGATTCAAGCTAATCTTATTTCTGGTATTTATCTGCACAAAGCTAAAAATGAGACGCTAGATTTGAATCAGTTATGATATAACAAGATATGCTGACACAATACAACCATCAGAACTGTCATGTCAGGGTGTGAGACCTAATGAGAAGAAGAGATCCTGACACCACACCACCACCAGAACTGTCATGTCAGGATGTGAGACCCACTAAGAAGAAAGAGAGACAGACACCACACCACAACTGTCATACCATGATGTGAGATCCACTGAGAAGAAAGACAGACCAAAAGTAACATGACGAATAGAATAGCTGGGGCGTGGGGCGCACGAGATGACAAACATCCTAACACCTATCACGGATCTGAGTGTATTCATTGGTTTGGCATGTCGGATGAGAATCTATTGGTGGTGAAAAACGCCACATTTAGACATGGATTCGCTAAATGTTCCTCATTGTTTATACTAGCTCGAACAATTTTCTAAAGTCGTAGAGGACTGACTTCACAGTACGTTGATAAGATACTCGATAGGCACTCTTTTGTACGCATTCTCCAAGCCAATTTCAATAGCACACGTAGAGGATTGCCTTCATCGAGTTTACTTATATATACTCCGTCCATCTCAAGGAAGCGCCTAATCGCCTGCCGAGAGTATGACGCATGGCACGTAGATATGTAGCTTCAATCGATAATTCCCGAAATCCTGAAGGGATCTCCGAAAAACATCCACTTTGTAAAGAAGGCGTCACGAACCGGATTATAACCCTCGACCACTTTTGCAGGAAATGAACTACTTAACCACTATGGCAGGGAAATCCCCGGGTAGTGTGTAGGAACGTGGAAAAAAAAATTGAGAGCAGTTCTGTAATCTTATCAAAATAATAATTATGGGTTTGGTGGTAATCCGAGGCAATAATGAAGAAATAGTGATCAGGTGCTTGGCAATTATACAAGATTACACGCACAACATGTATTTGCAAACACATGAAATTGTAACACGTTGAAATATACCTCTTTGGAGACGACACAATCCAGAGTACTGGCCACATTTTGCTGTAGTGTCTTGATGTCCGATATGAAGGGCAGCGTCCGAGCCAGTAACCCAAAAACCTTGAAAACATATTCCTTGATCCGATGATAGGTCTGTTTTAAGAATTTCATGCTAGGCAATGTAAAGGAAAGCTGATCTAGAGAGTACTGTACAACAACAAAACTGTATCAATTCTAACACTATTCTTGACAAGCAATGTATGTTACTGTCTTTTACTATGGTTTTAATAAGCTTTCCTTATAATATCAAACAAATTAGGACTATCACAATTTTGATCCTCGCTGATATTGCAGTCAGCCGTTACTTATTATTTAGCATGTCTTGTATAAGATATGATTTAAGGAGTTCACGTACGCACAGTTCAACGATAGACTTGAGACTAGTCAGTAAAATTATGAATGATTACCTAAAATTCTACACAAAATACTATTCCATAATCGACATGTTTAAATCGAAGACATCTCCCAAAAATTGGACAAAGTTTATTAGATAACTGCTTTCTTTACAATCTACAATATAAACACATGAACACCACGCTGCGTATCTGAATCCAAACTCAGTGTTTGATGTCAGGCAACTTCTACGAACCAGTAAAATCTCATAATTTGTCAACAGACTTGCAGAGAAGAATCGAACAGATCTGTCTTGATGTTGCCTGCTGATACGTCATATAATAACAACAGCAGCTCGCAAGTCGATGAGTCACGCAAAAATTGTCGCATTATTCTAAACCGATCAATTATACCAATGCGCTGTACTACGGCTGCCTATTCATAGCACAGTCAGCAAATATGTATACAATATGATACAATTATCTATTTGTACACCGTAACTTTCTCACGTTTAAATAACACTGCTTCCTTCTTGTTTCCAATGAAATTGAACGTCATCTGTTTCAGAAGACACTCCACTTCAAATTTTTTTCTCTAGCATTCATGTGTATTGTTCTTAAAGCGTATTTTTTCACATTGTTTCTTTGTTTTTGAAGCGTATAGTTCCTTCCTCCACTCTCGTGTGAGTTAATCAAATGCAGGTTGTACTGTAAGGTTGCTTAACACGAAAGGTTGCTTACTATACTAAGGGTATAACATTTCCATCTTCACTATGTTCACCTTGCTGATTTAGTTTTAACGACAAGGGTAACAATTCACAAACAACGACTTTAATACGGTGACGTTTAATAAGGTGAGTTATGTGCTCCTTACATATTTGATTTTATTCTGGCGGTTGATAAATAATAAGTGAAACTGCGGTAAAACGGTTTAACAATAGCAAGCACAATACAGTTATACAATCCACTCTTACTATCAAACTATTGGGTACGAGCATGAAAAAAGAAATACAGATATCAGTTTACAAGACAGTTTCAACTATAATGTCTTTATCGAGAAAATACAAGACTAACAGTATATCTATTAGCTAAACCCTTTGTTGCTTTTCAGTGTCAGGGGTAGAAGAGTTTTCTGGAGATGGTCCTCGTGTGTGCTGGAATTTTGAAATATGTTGTGGAATTTGTCGGATCTTTTATTTCGGCGGTCCACCGTTTTCATGGTCGGTCTCTTAGCCTGTTGTGCCTCCATCTGTGTAGGATTTCTTGTTGTTATATACTGTCTGATGGTAGTCTGTTGATGTATGCAAACCATTTGATCTGTTGCCTCTTAATATATTCCAAGATTGGGGTGGTGCCAGTTCTTGGTCTAATGTCCTTATTCCTCACTCTGTCTCTTAGCGATATTCCTAGGGTTCTGCATAAGCATGCCATTTCAGCCGTGACAAGTTTACGTTTGTCTTGTGCTGTCGTTGTCCATGTTTGGCTAACAGTGAACGAATAGAAAAAAATTACGGCCCTATCATAAATGGATTAGATGCAAGACAGGTAACAACAAAGACATCCAAGGTATCAAATCAATTATGTACATAACTCTTGCATGTTATCAGGATATAATCCAACATGCGTTGTTACAGTTTACAACTTGACTGCGATATATGATTCTTTCGGTCTTACACATCCGACGTCAGCATCATTTTTGGGTCACTATGACACAGGCACATAAGCCCCACCCTCAAAAAACGCCTTAGTCGCCTATTACTACATGCATGGTAAGAGAGGGTGTTGGTATTCTGTGTTTCTCTCTCGGGTTACGACAGCAAACGGGCGATAAGAGACTAAAATAATGAGAGAAACGCACAACTGGTAGTGACGCATGAAAGTAAAATATGTTGAATTTCTGCGTTCGTTCTCAAACTCCTGCTAGTTTGCAGGATGTACTCAAGGGAACTGGATGCTATATGTTATAGTTTACATATATGCTGCTATATCTGCGTCTCTCAACCTGACACATACTAATTCATCATTTCTTATGATGCATATTGACCAACCAATAAGATGTGGCATATCCATTTAGATAGACAGTTATCTAGAGGTGTGTGGATGGGACCGCCAACTCAACCCCAATATATACTTAGTCGCCTCCTACGACGTGCATGACTGGATAAAGGGATGTCTCAGAGGTATTCTGCTCAAAACGATTGCTGAAGGTTATGAAAAATGAAGGACCAGTGGTAGGAATGGCATATGCCAGTCTGCCAAAAAATATCAATGCAACTGCAGGACATGTTGGAGACTATGAACTTTTGCAGTTACTTAAAGGGGGAGCAGATTATATTTATATATATATATATCAGAGAATGTGGAAAATAATATTACTTTTTTAAATTTCACATCACGACTGGTTTCTTATTGAGATCAACCATTTCCTGGCATACATCTTTTTACAATTAGAAAACAAGAGTTTATTAGTGCACGAGAAACAATGTCTCATACATAATGATAGATTTCGTATTAAAAAAGCATTCTTTTCAACAACAAATTATCATCAACAACGTTTTACGACAATTGGTGCCTTCCTGTATAATATAACTTACGTAAATGACACTCTCGACGTATGTTGTTACTGTAGTTTATGATGGTTTGGACTGATTTACAAATAATGTTCAGAAAGTGTGTGGGAGTTCTAAAAGTGTAAACAGTGTCAAATGATAAAAAGTATCTAATTAGATCCAAGATATACGCAAATTTTGCCATAGACGTGTGTTTTCTTCTTCTATGGGAATAAGTTTATTACTGAATGAAAGTACAGCGAATTAGACATATTTACCGCCGATGACGTATGTGTCGGGCCATTGGCGCAAATAAAACGGGGACACAACCTTTCCATTCTATGGACTACATCCTGTTTCAAATATTGTAAGACCATTGGACTTACAAGAGAGATCCAGCGGGAATTTGAGAGTGAAAGCTGAAGAGGACGAAGATATATTTGAAAAATCATGGGCTGATGAACAACCTCGCGTTGTAGGCCTAGATGTTCATACTATAGCAAATTTCACTAGCTCTGCCCTCAAATAAATGTAATTATCTAATTAATAATAATAGTAATAATAAAAAGTCATAGAAAGCCAGAGGCAGACCATGTAAAAGAAAGATCACAGAAATCAAAGAAGCCACAGGAACAAGCTTACAAACAGCGCACAATAAGGCTATCTCCAGAGAACTCTTCCACCCCTGACGCCGCAAGGCAAACAAGGGACACAGCGTATATATAGATAGATAGAGTAATAATAAACCCCGTAACCCATCAGTGTTGTATGGGTGTCACATAGAGACATTTGATTTAAAAGATCTCCACCTCTACCCTCCTGATGAGTAAGAAAACTTTACACCCTGTCCAGTCCTTGATATTATTCAGCCATGCCTTCTTGTCACCACCTGTCTTCTTCCACTCTCCACTGCACCCTGAAGAACATATTTGGTCATCGAGAAATGCCTCATCAAGTGCCCATGCCACTAGAGTTTACGAAGTTTCATGACTGTTAAGAGTCTTGCCTCGCAGTTCTTTGTATTCTGGAAGTCTTGGAGTATGTGTTCAGGGGTTTGTATGTCTGTTCCGCATGGACATTCATATGTGTATGCCACCCTGATCCGGTACAGGTGACTCTATAGCCTTCATTGGCCAGTTCTAAGTCGAAAGAAAATGGTCTGTTGTTGCCTGTGAAGTTTGTGTATGGGGTCCGGTTTCGATTCAATATCCATATCTTTCTTCCACTGTGATGTATAAAACTTGCGGATTAGTGCTTTGGCCTCACTGTATGGCAGAGGATAGCTAAATTGTTCCACTGTACCTCCTGCTTTTGCCAGGGCACCAGCTCTCTCATTTCCAGTGATACCACAACGGGTGTATAGCCATTGAATCTTGAATATCATCAATTTTGCCTGTTGTGACTATGTTCTCCAAACCTGCCTGTCTCATGAAGTGGCCGAAAAAAGAAGATTGCTTTTTCTTATATTGTTGCTGCAACTGCCCAACTCTAACACATCCTTACAAAAGATTAGGTAGAGATTCGCTAATATACTTACTCTGCACTTCCTCCATATAGCATATATGGCTACTTACAATGATTTGAATGATCCGTGAATTTGTCTTTGATATTCTCATAATGAATAGTCCAGACTGTGCTTGGTAACACAAGATTAATGTCGAATATGATCACGTAATGATTGATAGATGTCCCGTCATAATGACCAACTGTCATCTCCATTGAAACATTCCTGGACTGCAGCATTTTCTGATTTTGTCTTATAGTTTTGACTATCTTAGTTTATTTACTCATGCGGTTGCGTATGTGGGTCTCACCAATTAGACAAACCACCAATGCAACAGAAAACCTCAGTAGATGACATGCCGTTATATTGAGTCTCTCCTATGGAAGCTTTGTAGCATGTCATAAATACAATTATAAACACCCTCTGAGTAGAAGGCTCCTTCAATAGGCATTGCGGTACTGTACAAGGATTAGTGGCCAGGTTTCTACGAAACAAAAAGCTAACATAATTAAACGGAATGAAATTCCGATAAAGACATATATTCCGACACAGCCAACGTTCTACACGTTTGGTGATGAGAGCCCCTGATCTCTCGATAACCGCGCCTTTGGGGGGGGGGGCGTGGTTATCCAGTGTGTTGCACGCAAATTGCTAGATCAATATGCTTTGTTACATATTTTTTTTAATCTCCGAGAAACGGAAGCTCAGTGCAATAACATATGAAATTAAAAAGTAGAACTGTTGTCACGTGATTTATCCACTGATTCCTGTATTGAACCGGCATTGCACTATGCTGAAAACTGAAGTCTCCTGCCACGGCAAGGAAACAACAACGACCTTGATACATAATACTGTGGACAGAGAGCTGCGGAGAGCCGTGACCCCCTACGCCAGTCGGCATAGCACCTGATGATGATGAGTGATTCTGATGGAATGTAAAAAAAATAACTGCAATTACACACAACTAATAACAAAAACGACAAGGAAATTAATAATTTAAAAAGTACATAAGTACTTAGAATATAAAGAACTTATGGACGTCATTTTAATGAAAAGTTGAAGCACCGGAGAGTATAAACTAACGAAAACTAGAATAAGCATTCATGACTCAGATATCTTAACACGGCTATATTGGTGAGAGAAACTTGGCGATACATTTTCATTTGCACTTGTTATCAAACATCTGCCAAGACATGTAGGGTGTGGTACGTTGATTGAAACACGTCGTGATATAGTTCACAGATTGGTTACAGATATCCGCGTCTTTCGACCTGACATATTCGACTTTAGCATGACATGCCGGCCATCACGACATACTCTGTTCACTTTAAGAGTGAAGTGGGTCAGTGCTTCTGATTATTTGTTGGACACAGAACTCATTATAATCATTATACTCGATTGTTAAGTGACAATAATATTGTTTTTAAATATTGTTTTTAGTTGTCATGAGCTGTTTAAAAATCAACTGTTGTTGCGGAGTAATACGGGAGTGTGTTTTGACCCACTTCACTCTAAAGTGAACAGAGTATAGCTGGATTTGCAACATTCACACCAGACCAAGTCCGTAGATACTGGTTACGGGTTAAATACCCCCCCCCTTCTTTTTTGGAAGATTATGTGTCGTAATAATTAATAGAGAGTGCAACACTTAGCGCGTCTCCCCCCTCCCCATAAATAATAAAGAGCAAAAAAAACCCTTTCTCACAAAAAGAAATAGCTTTTTCTAAGGATCCATCTCCCCCAACATCCTTTAAAAAAATAGCAATCTCATATCATTCGTGCTCCCAGTCATTTACTCTAAGACCCACAAAAAAACTTCCATTAGGAAGTGGTTTCAAACAAAATGGAACATTTTAAGATGTCGGTGCCAGAAATATATATACATGTATCTGTTCTTGATTCATCAAAGAAGTATCGTATCTATTTCATGGTAAGAATGTAGCAGTTCTAAGTCCAACAATTACACAATTTAACTATGCATTCTGTATGTTATCAAACTGCTGCCAGTTAGCATGTAGCCCATAGAACGGAATGCTCTACGACGTAGTTTTCAGTTTAGCTGGGTTACCTGTGTTTTTAGCCCTTCTCGTCCAACTTAGCGTGGCATTTCGGGTCACTTTAACCTACTAAAGCAGTAAAAATTTTGATGTCGCGGACATCCTTAAATATTTTATTATGCAGTGGACCCCCAAAATATCTGTCAAGTTATCTTTTTTATTGTCAATGTTCGGACTCATAATATTTCTTCACATTTTCGTGTACCCCCATGAGGATCTACTGGATTGGATTGCCGAGCGAGCAATAACTTGAACCCAAGTAATATAAATAGAAAAAAGTAAAGTTGACTGCAATATGTAGACGATTGGATAAATTCGGGTAAATCGGACGGCTTTTTCTCTATTATAAACAAAGATGGATGACTGATTGAGAACCCCAGGAAATGCGAGCCATTAGCTCTAACTTTCTATGTGCAGTGTGGTGGTTTTTCTGAGCTTCCTTTCATACCCAGGAGACTTCAGTTTTCAGCATCAATCAATCAATCAATAAACCCATAACCCTTCAGGGTCGTAGGGGTACCACATTGGATGCTTCAGCACACAGAGTCCTCCAGCAAATTCTATCCTCAGCGATGCGGATGAGTTTTCAGCATAGTGCAATGCCGGTTCAATACAGGAATCAGTGGATAAATCACGTGACAACAGTTCCACTTTTTAATTTCATATGTTATTGCACTGAGCTTCCGTTTCTCGGAGATTAAAAAAAAATATGTAACTAAGCATATTGATCTAGCAATTTGCGTGCAACACACTGGATAACCACGCTCCCCCCCCCCCCCCAAAGGCGCGGATATCGAGAGATCAGGGGCTCTCATCACCAAACGTGTAGAACGATGGCTGTGTCGGAATATGTGTCTTTATCGGAATTTCATTCCGTTTAATTATGTTAGCTTTTTGTTTCGTAGAAACCTGGCCACTAATCCTTGTACAGTACCGCAATGCCTATTGAAGGAGCCTTCTACTCAGAGGGTGTTTATAATTGTATATATGACATGCTACAAAGCTTCCATAGGAGAGACTCAATATAACGGCATGTCATCTACTGAGGTTTTCTGTAGCATTGGTGGTTTGTCTAATCGCATGAGTAAATAAACTAAGATATTATATTTTTATACATATTATATTATATATTGAACATAATTTAATATATCTAAAACACTATATATGTCCTCTAATACAAAAATATGCAAAACATTTTTTCTTGTGACAAAATCAGAAACTATAAGACAAAATAAGAAAATGCTGCAGTCCAGGAATGTTTCACCGGAGATGACAGTTGGTCATTATGACAGCGACATCTATCAATCATTACGTGATCATATTCGACATTAATCTTGTGTTACCAAGCACAGTCTGGACTATTCATTATGAGAATATCAAAGACAAATTCACGGATCATTCAAATCATTATAAGTAGCCATATATGCTGTATGGAGGAAGTGCAGAGTAAGTATATTAGCGAAGATCAACCTATATGAATCTCTACCTAATCTTTTGTAAGGATGTGTGAGAGTTGGGCAGTTGCAGTAACAAATGTATGTATGTTCCTCCATCACGTGAAGATGACTATATTTACATTCACTTTTTTGAAAATTCATCTATAATTATGACTATGCTTAATAGTTCGAAGATGACTAATGGGCCCTATTCGAGCTGTAAATGTGCGTGGACAGTTCGGACATGGAATGACCAATGTAGGCGGATTTTTGGTAAAGTCTATACGTAACTATCTAGCTACTCTCCGATGTTGGGCTGCAGCCATTTCTCCTCTTTTCACAAGATTATGCGCTCTTTTTGATTGTAGAGCGACATGTAGATCTTCTTCTTCTTCTGCGTTCGTTCTCAAACTCCTGCAGATTAGCAGGATGTAGTCCGGAGAACGGAATGTGTTGTGTCATGGTTTACAGCATTTCTGCGATATCTGCGCCTTTCGGCCTGACACATCTGATTTCAGCATGGCTATGGGTCACTGACCCTATATAGGATGGGACAGCCAACTCCATCCCATAACCTCCTTCGTCGCCTTTTACGACAAGCGTGGAAGGTAAACAGTGTTGCTATTCTTTGCTCCCCTTTCGGGCTCCGGCAACACAAGGGCGATGTAGATCTATTTCCAGTAAGAAATAGAGAGGAGAATAAAGGCTTTTGGAAAAAATGTTACAGACGATTATTTCGCATTTATTATACAGAACATAAAACAAACATAACATGACCGTATATAATAAATGTTCTTGCAGGTCTACAAGAATATCTCCAGGAAATGGTAAAACATCGAAAACTTGTGTGATTTGATCATGTTTCCATTTCCTAAACTATCTCCAGGAGAAGTTGAGGGTGGAAGAAGAAGAGGGGTGACATAAAGTATGGATTGGCGGGATTAATATTCTCCACACTTAATCAAAGAACAGAGAACTGAGAGGCATGACGGAACTTGTGTGTTAATTTTTCAGAGTAGTACCCACTATAGCCATGAGGGGTTATGGTTTTATAATATAATGAAATGAAAAGTATGTTATTCTCAACTATCTTAATTGTTCAAGGAAATATTATGACTTTGCCGAAAGGGAGACAATATTCAAAATTACTACTGTCCAACTCTGGTTTCATATTACTGTTCCTGCAGCCATAAATTGTATTGGTCACACCATGGATCATCAGACGTGTCGGTGTAGGAATTGTAAAGCTCTTACACAAGTTATCGTGTCAAATATGTTCAGGTTACTAAGGCGCAGTGGGGATATCTAAATCCAGAGGTGGTAAACCTCTTATGTCTGGCGGACCTGATTCAGAATTTGCAGTGTGGAATTTGGCCTTTTTTTATTTAGCCATTTAAAGTTTAGCTCAACGAAGATGTCATCTTGAAAACTTCGTCAATCTTTCATTTTTTTTCTTCGTTCTCAAATTTCTGCATATTAGCAGAATTTAGTCCACCTAACTGAATGCATCGTGTCATGGTTTACATGGATATTTTCTGAGTTCAATGGTAAAGGTAAGTTGTATTATGAACCGGCTTCATAAAACGATTTCCCCATAAGTGCTCATCTGTCAAATCAGTGGTTTTTAACGAGACACCGCCACTTTAGCGTTGCCTGCTATTCCTCGACCTTCGCTGAGCATAAGTCCTGGTACTCTACTTTCTGGTGGCTGGATGAACCGCCGGAGTAATTTCTTCGAACCACGAATAACAAGTGAATTTGAAAAACGGGTCTGCTGGTTAACGAGCGAATAAGTTTAACATTAAAATACCCCCGGGCTCAGCGGTGGGTATACTAATTTTAAATTAGCAACGCTAGCCAATTAAAAACGGCTAGGTAAACTAATTTGCTTGTCGATGATTTAAGCGGGTTTATAGTGTGTGTACTATCATCATCGACAATTATATGACATGATGACTACATTGGGAATCAGCCTTCTGAAGCGACGCATTTGACTTTTACCGCGATTTTAATTGGCTGTCGACACAAAATAAACATAAAGTGACCAACAAATCACGGGAAAAGGCAAATTTTGTACTTTTAAAAGGATGATTCCCAATGTACCAAGAGGCCATACATATCCCGATTGCCCAACTGAGTTAGCTGTTGTTCAATGAAAATATTGTCTTTTATGAAATGATAAAGCTATTTTATATTATTTTAATAAACCAAAGGTCTGACAGAATGAAAGTCTTGACAACGTTCTCAAAAGGACACGAGCATGGAAGAAGTTTAATATATAGTTTAATATATGTGTATAATGTAAACACGTGTACGCAAGTGGTAACAAATGAACAAACGAATGCCCACAATGACAAGCTAGGTACATGTAACACATTTGAACAGCGGTTGCCACACAAAGGGTATCATGACAATTAATAAACATGAAGTAACAGTGGACTGTAAACAAATTAGGAATATACACCAGCTATCTCCTCTACCACAAAATATCCTATACACAAATGCAAGTATATCGGTTTCCCGAACACAGGTTTTATCAACTTTTTTTCAGGCGGCGAGCACCGCCTACATGTAATACTGAGTCGAGACAGTCAGAATATATAAAACCTTCAAACAGGATTCTTAGGACCTCATTAGATACGTTTAAAAATAATTATTGTTGGACTTTCGGTTGGTCACTATTTATATACTTGGCTATTTTTGGGATGCGATTCCAAGTATGTAAATAGTGATCAACTGAAATCCCAACAATAATTAAAAACGTAACAAATGGGGTCCTAATTAATTCGGTTGGAAGGTCTTTAGTGGATACGGCCATGACTAAGTGCGCGAGCACCATCAAATATAATAGGAAATAAATACACGTTTACATTCTCGCCATATAGCCTTCTTCACTATTTGTTTCCGTCGTGTGTAGCGAATGTCCTTATGCGAGAACCTGGTTGAGAATGCCTATCTTAATTGTGTGACATTGTTCACTATTGCAAAGTCCGGTTCCTTTACTTTAACTTTTCTTTTTCCTAACTTATCGATCAAGACATCGATTTTCAAGATATTAATTAAAGAGGTCTCGGAGTTACATAGTTATTCACCTAAAATTGCTGTGCTTTGGCGAAAGGCGCAGATATCGCTGCATACAGAGACAACTCACACTCATCTGACTCCTATCAAAATAACAATATAAGTGGTCATTCTAATGCGAACAGCAAAGTTCTCATAGGTTGTAAAGCAGGAACTCACTGAATCAGTTCCGTTTACGTGACTATTTTCTATTTTTCTTCTGCCTACTTGACTTATTTACTTGACTTGCACTGTTGCAACACATGTCGGCTCAGTCAAATTACATCTAGCTGTGTCACACAAAGCTAATTTATTGTGTGATTCATCCATCCTCCGCCGATTTATTTTGTACCGGCAGTAATTTTTGAAAACACCGTAACTATTTTAAGAGTCGACATCTCGTGTATATGGCACATGATGATAGGTGTGAAGCAGAAGTTACACAGATAATCATTATTATCATGTGGTGCCGTCTCCACATCGAAGGTTGACTGCAAATGACCTCCAACATCTCCTGTCTTAGTGGTGCATTCATCTATACTGTATCCTGTCCATCCCATGGTGTTTTCCTGCTACTTATAGTACTTCCTATCTCTTGCTCGCAGATAAGTATGAGAAGGTGTTACCGAAGCGTATATATGAGGAGTATAGTGTTACTGCAAAATACATACGAGAGGTAAGGTGTTACTGAGAATTATGTTACTTAAATGATGGTACATTTTCCAGTCTTCCCTCTTATAGTTCCACCTAGTGAGTGTGCTGCTGACATTAATAAATTCATTGTGGATTTCAAAAAATACTGGTCTGTGGTCACTACCAACAAGCTGCTTTCCAACGAGTCGTGTGATGTTCCATTCAAGGCCTAGTGAGTGAAATGTCAGGTCTGGAGTAGAGGTGGTGTATCATGCTCTCGAGTAAAAGGTTGGTGGGTCTCTTGTCTGGTTAATACGTATGAGCTTATTCTCATCCTGCCAGCTCTCAAGTTCCTCACCTCTCTTGTCCATGTGATCGTAGCCCCAGATCTGAGAGAGGCTGTTGAAGTCACCACACACCATGGGTCTGTCTTTTTCTGGGATTGTGTCTACTGCCAATGGTCTATCATTTGGCAGTAGTAGTTCATGGTATGGAATTCTGCAGTCTGTTTTTAGGTGCAGCATCTGGTATTCTGCCCTCTCCATATACTTTCCGGATGACATGCATCCATATTGTTTTTATTTAGTGTAAGCCAAGTCATCCAATGAAGGAAAGAATCCAAAATCTAGCAATGGTGTGACTGTGAGGAGAAGCAGCTTTATCCACTAAGCTAAAGACTCCAAAGACAACCACAGACCTACCTGAAGTTGACAGCCTCTTAAGGTCTGTACCAGAGCAACCCCTTGGATTGAAAGGCATGGAATACCAATATACATTCTGACCCACGCGAAATTAATACTAAGAAAGGACGAACAGAACAGTGTGCAGCGAGGGACAGTCACTCTCAGTTTCCATGCAATAATGCCTCAGTGTCCATCATAGTCTTGGTCTGGTTGTTCTCCTTCCTGGAACTTGTCCCTCCGTGATTATTCTTTTTAAACCATTATATTTCTTTATATGTCTGAAGTATGTTAGGACAGATATAGCTTCTTAAAAGTTGTAACTTTTGTTTTTCTGTTTGCCTCTTGCCATATACTTTTCATTGTGATATTTTTTGAAGGGACATTGCTAATCTCTTTCTGATTTCTGCTGACCAATCTCCTGTAGTGTTGATGGTTGACCCGAGATATTCAGTTGTTGACATTTTCTAATTATTCTTTGTCAATGACTATTGTAGGTGTCAGTTCATCTCTGTTTCTATGCATTATTTTTGTCTTTTTTTTGCATTGAGGAAAAGATTTTGTGCCCCTCTATGATGTTTGACATAACGGTAATCATGTGCGCTAAACCTGTGAGGAATCTTGGTACAGTATTAGGGTAGTGTCATCTGTATACCTAACTTCTGGAATTCTCATGTCCTCCGATATAAGGGGTTGAAACTGTTCATAATGTGGGTCTTCTCAAACATTTCGCATGAATTTCTGTGTATAAGTTGAACAGGTGTGGAATTTATGTGTATAAGTTAAAACCAGGACTATCTGGACCTCAAATCAGTGAGATGCTTCTGCCTCGGGGTGGATAGAAGCCTGTTGCTCCTGATAAACTATTTTACTGAGCGATATGAGATGGCATGGGAATGTTTTCCAGCATGTTCAATAATTTCTGGTGTTTTATACAGTCAAATGCCTTTGAGTAGTTTATGATACAGGTATATATGTCTGCATTGATCTCTGCACTTCTCTATTATATTTCTCATGTTGAAGATGTGATCTCTAGTACCTGTTTGTCTAAAACCTGCCCAAACTACATTGATTTGTCTGTTCATATGTTGTCCCATTCTTTTCACTATTATCTTATGAAGTATCTTGCTGGCATGACTGATCAGTGTAATTGTTCTGTAATTTGGGTAAAGTTTAAAGTTGCCCTTCTGTGGAAGTGATATATATGCTGATCATTTCTAATATTTTAGCTATATGTCACTTTTCTAGATCTTAACACAGAGGACAGTAAATATGTATAAACCTACTACTAATAAATAGTATTTATATATATATATATATATATATATATATATATATATATATATATATATACTAATAACCCGCCAAAGACGGATGTGTCAGGCCATTGACGCAAATAAAACAGGGACACAACACATTTCCATTCTTTGGACTACATCCTGCTGGAAATCTAGTAGGACCATGGTCCTGCTACAAGGGAGATCCAGTGAGAGTTTGAGAATGAACGCTGAAGTAGAAGATATACTAATAATAAATCTACTATTAATGACAAAATTAATTATAATAATGCATATGTGCTTTGCAGATAACTTATATTTTAAACATCCCCCCCCCATATATTTTCTTTCTATTTATTATATGTTTGTCATGACAAAAAAAATCAAAGAAAATTCAATCATTTTTGTCTTGGTCTCTGCTTTCATATACTTATTTTATTTATTATTAGTATTAGGTTTAGGTAACACATGGTTACTTATTTATAATATTGATCAGTCAACAGCCCTTGTATAGCCGGGAGCTAAAGGGAAGCAAAGATTAGCAATACTGTCTATCTTCCATGCATGTCATAAAAGGCGACTAATGAGGTTATGGGGTGAAGTTGGCTGTTCCATCCCATATAGGGTCAGGGTGACCCAGAAGCCATTTTGAAGTCGGATGTGTCAAGCTGAAAAGGGACAGATATCACAATAATGCTGTAAACTATGACACAATACATTATGTTCTCCAGACTGCTTCCTGCTTATTTGCAGGAGTTTAAGAATTAACACAGATCAGCCAACTAGAAAGCCAGTGAACTAACCACTAAGCTATCATGGTTCCCATTTCACAGAAGACATGGAGGTGAAATTCATGTAAGGAGAAACTGACAAACTTGGAAGTCATAGGAAAGTTAGATATGAAAAACGATTAATTAAGGGAAATAAAATAAAGGAAAAATAAATTATATGTAAGACATACAAAAGTAAAATAGTCACAAGAGGAAAGATTGAAAAGTTACAGAGGATTGAATTTATTGTACACAGGTTTCTACATATGTACTCCCATTCCTAACAATGAAGCAGCCCTACTCTGTCGAAAATACCACTCATAGCATGTAACTTCAAGTGATAACCTAGGGGTCTCATAAAAAAATCAACTTCTCAAACATGTCGTCGCAAGCAGAATTTGAACCCCAATCTCTGGAGCACAAAAGAATGGTTTAACCAATCTCACTAAGGTGTTACTGAGAATCATTTAACTACTACTTATACAGATCTCTAATTAACAAATATATGCTATTCTCTGCCATAGAAAATCAAAATATGATAATCTCTGTCGTAACAAATCTAAAAAAAGCAAACAATATATGATAGTCTCTGTCATAGAGACCACTAATAAATCAATTTATGATAGTCTCTGTCATAGAGACCACTAATAAATCAATATATGATATTTTCTGTGATAGAGACCGCTAATAAATCAATATATGATAGTCTCTGTCATAGAGACCACGAATAAATCAATATATGATAGTCTCTGTCATAGAGACCACTAATAAATCAATATATGATAGTCTCTGTCATAGAGACATCTAATAAACTATTTCATGATATTCTCTGTCACAGCGATCACTAATAAAACAATATATGATATCTGTCATATAGGGCTCTAATAAACCAATAACGGTATATGATATTCTCTGTCGTATAAAAAAAAATTGGGAGCATATCCTATTTAGGACCTAGCCATCAACCCAGCATTTTTTGGTTTTAGTGATTTTCTAAAGAATATAAATATGTTCAGTAGTTTGCCATTGCTTTCTGAACATTCCAGATGCTCAATTGCCTGCGGTGGGAATCGAACCCAGTACTTTGCCATCATAGACCTGTCTTTTAATATGTACAAAATATTTTGTTTTATCTTTATTTCCTTTAATAATTCTTTCTTTATGCGAAATGTTGTTAGAACTTCTTTGTTGGTTTCTTCTCTTTCCATCAAGTTATCCCTATTCTCCTATATATCCACATCTCAAATGCACCAATTCTGTCTTCTAGTTGTTTGTTTATTGTCCATGTTTCTGAGCCGTACATTAATATAGAATAGATATGGAATTCATCCTGTTAATCTGCTGGAGTCTGAAAACAATTGCAAAATAAAAATCACGGATATGACATCGAAGAGGAAAAACACAAACCAACCATCTGAAACAGAATACATACAAAAAGGATTGATAAGACATGGAAAGAAATGGAAGCAACAGCTAAAGATAAGATAAAACAGAAGATATTTGTTGAGGACCTATGCTCCGCAGGGATTGAAATAGAATGAAAAATGTATATTAATTACATCTTAAGCTCACTTGTTCCACTAATTCTTGTAAGTAATTTCCCACTTTCAACTACCAACACTGTCTTGTATAAAAATAATAATAATAAAGTCCACAGCTCATCAGTCTCATAGGTGTGCCCCATTGGAAATGTCAACAATAACAACAAACATAAACCATATTATGCTAGTAAGGTAGGTCCCATGGCAGCAACCTGCCGTCGGGGACAAAGATAACTCTTTATGTACTAGGCTGCAGCAACTATTAGGTGGGGTGGCCAGTTACCTTCCTTGCTGTCTTTATCTCCCCTAACACATGCATCAAGTACCTCTAATTTACAGCTGAGTCGACTGGACATGTAGTCATGTCAAATCATAACCTGGATATATTTTTTTTCTGGACGTAGTTTCAAACCTGGCAAGCTGTAACCCAGTGATAGCAAGCAAACTCACTGTCAACTAGGCTACAGCGCTCCTCATTACGCTCGTAAACCAATTAAAGTTTTTTAGTGGGCAGAATTTTAACTCTGTGGCACCCATCTCTTCTCCAAAAATTCCTTTATTATATGCATGAATACAGAACTGTGTTATCTTCATATCAATCATAGTTTACTATTCTTTAATTAATACTTTATTCTAGTATATACCTACTTTCCTTTTTTCTAGAATGTGCTCAGTAAATATGATTAACAGTAATATATAAGATATAAATCCTTGACCTTTTTTCTTTTAAAAGAATAAATAAACACACAAATAATTCATTCAATGTTAATACATTAAAACATATGATTCACTGAAAGATAAAATAACATTAAATGAAAAAAGTAAGTGAGAAATATTTTGGTATGTTACAATCTTCACAACAAATGATCAAAGTTGTTGAAAGAAAAAGTTGTTGAGCCATTGGTGCAAATAAAACCGCAACAAACTCATTTCCATTCTCTGGATTACAACCTGCTGGAAATCTAGTAGGACAACGATCCTCTAAAAGAGATATCCAGCGGGAGTTTGAGAATGAACGCTGAAGAAGGTGAAGAAACAAAAAGTTTATCAAATGCGCAATCAAATAAATATCTAGCAACAGAAGCTGATTTGAGAATAAATGGGTTTACAATGTTGAATATTACCAATACTATTCTGTGGACATTCATTTTAATTAATTAATATATGAACATAAATTGCAACAGAAATGTATTGCATATAATGAACAGTTAAGAAACTACATTATGAAGTATACATGAAGGCTATTAAATAAGTTTCCAGACTTAGTTTTTCCTGGAAAACCATAATTTGTAGAGAACTGCTACTTATTAGGTACATGTGATAACAGTGTGTTGATATTTGTATGAAACTGGAAGTGTGTAACTTAATGCATGTTCTTTATAAAGTCAGACCATGCATCACACACAGATGTGGTCATAACATAAGTGCAAGAAATCGCATAACATATGTCTATCTATCGGAGAGGTTGCTAAGGATATTATAATATCAATAGGTATATGCTATAAAATTGTAAGTGAATACCGGTATATGCAAATGAGATGAGTGGCAGCACAACTTGTTTGTGCCCCAACTCCTGACTGAGAATCAGAAGGATGATTGGTAGTCAATTTGCACTCAAATTTGTGAACACAAAAAACATTAGAACTTTAAAGGCCTCGATAATCACTGGTCATGGAAGTTCTTCTTCAGCGTTCATTCTCAAACTCCCACTGGATATCTCTGGTAGTTACTGCAATACACTAAACCAGTTAAGGGAAGAACACTGGCCCACAGAGATGGATATCCACAGAAAGATGTATGGGAGAACTGAGGAGCTTTCAAATACAGCAGCTTTTATTAAGAAAACAGAACTTGCTGTGTAGACATGTCAAACTCCAAACGAGAAGAAGATCTCTTGTAGCAGGATCATGGTCTAATTAGATTTCCAGAAGGATGTAATCCAGATAATGGAAATGCATTGTGCCACCGTTTTATTTGCGCCAATGGCCCGACACATCCATCTTCATCAGGTCATGTAAGTTGAGTGTACATATATGACAAAGAAATGTCTTTCCAGTGGCAAATATTATCATCGGCTCAATTGAAGAAAGATGACAGTTAAGTCCAATGTTAAGACAATTTTAATTGCATTCTTCGAAAGATTTTCATCATGATTCTGTTCCTTGGAATCACAGTGTAATACAGAAAAAGTCGTGCAACATCTCCATGAATCTGTGTACAGGCATAACGCTAAGGGAGTGTGCACAGGAAATTAGACTGAACATTATAACAATCCACAGGTCTGTCACACAAACAAATTTTTGATAAAACATAATATTACATTGCTCCCGCAGCTTGAGAGGACAATGAAAGGTTACCGATACAATGGAATAGAGGAGATTCAAGACAAAGTGATGAGACAAATGTGGGATATTTTTTAAAGTGGCTACTAAGAGTGCTTCCATGAGTGGCATGAAAACTGGAATAAGCACAATACAATTATGGACTACTTTGTAGGAGGTAAAATAAAAAAGTCTGTAAGTATAACAGTTTACTGGGGGAAAAATCAGTTTGAAAGCTTATTAAACAGCCCTAGAACAACATTCTAAAATGAAAAAATTAGATTGGGAAAATGCGTTCACTATCTTGTTTGTTAGAAATCATATATAGGAAATTTTGTGACTATAAAAAAAAGACTGCACAATAACAAACACAAAGTGAAAGGAATAGTCTGACAATGCATCATCTTCTATAATGTATATCCGAAGCTCATGAGAGGATTAAATACAATCCATTTTTTCAGGTTTGTCAAATAATGAGGTATGGAAAGACTCCACAAAACAGTTTTTAAAATTTTAACTAACCTAATGAAAATATTATTTTTATTATTTATATACGCTAAACCAAAAGGTGGCTGTATTGGTTAACCCAGATTATTTAGGCCAACAGGCAAGGTATCTACAGGTGGCTAAACCAGCAACAAAGATTATTAGAATCAATGTGAGTGGCATTCAAAAGATAAGTTTCCGCAATTGTGATGCATACCATTTTAATAATAGCTTTTATTCTTTCACACTCATAGTTAAATTATAGATGTAAATACTTTCGTTACATGGGCACAAATTTAACAAAAACAAATTGTAGTGTGAAATTAAATATATTGTAACCAAGGGTAGATGGGAATGAATAAAAATGTAAAGTGAAACTAGGGGAAACAATCAATTCAGAAAGATATTTATTTGATAGGCATACAAAAAGAAGCCATGTGAATGAAAAGTAGATCTGAAGGTGAAGCTGTGGGGCAACCATGAGGACCTACTGCTGACAACTGAATTCATGGAGGCGGCCCACCTTCCTGTATAGACTTATGAGCATAAGAAACTGATCGCAGAAGAAGAAGAATGAAAAGTGACTTTGTATGACGTCAAAAAGAGTTATCTAAAAAAGTATGATTTTGTAATATAAAAAAACAAATTTCGTTAACATCAAAGTACGGTATCTAATGCAGCTGTAAAGGATAATCTAGTCACTGTTGATATATAAAGTAGACTATAATCTGACTGTGTGATACTTCAGACTCTACAGCAAACCTATATTTTCAGCTAGGATTTTCCCAAGCATGGAGAGAGTTGACATTTCAGAGCACGTAGAAGATGAGGATAATTAACAGCAAGAGACAAAAATTGCAGCTGTTCACACAGTAAGCTACAACAGTGCAATGATTGTCTAGTTTATTCTTTCTCATTCAAAGTAGTCTCCATATGATTGTATTCGTTGATCCCAGTGCTTCTGTCACTGAAGGAATGACCCTTTGATAGGCACTTTTCGGAATAGACCTAATGTTTATTCATCATGTTATCTTGAATCTCCTCAATGCTATCATATCAGGAAGCTTTTCATTTGTTCTCTAAGTTGTGGAAACAAGAAAAAGTCACACAGAGATTGCTACTACATAAATGGGCGGAGGAAAATGATGTGGTAGCTTGTGACATTCTCACAAAAGGAGACTTCAAGAACAAGAGATAGAAATCACATTTTGGAATAAGAAACACAAGATGACTGACAGATTAAAAAAAAAATTCCAATAACGTAAGGCCTATACCTGTCAACTCGTACATATTTTATGTATTTGTACAGAATACACTCAGGTTTAATTGAATATGCACATATTGACCTTCAGTAATGAAACTTTTCATAACAGAACATGGGGAGCATTTTTGATCAAAATACAAAATTTTAGGCTTATGCAACCAGCCGAAGATGGATGTATCAAACCATTAGGGGAAAATAAAAAGGGACAAAACACATTTTTATTCTTTGAACTACATCCTGCTGGAAATCTAGTAGGACCATTGTCTTGCTACAAGAGAGAACCAGTGGAAGTTTGAGAATGAATGCTGAAGGAGAAGAGGCTTATGTACCAAAAGATCATTTTCAATGTTGACAGGTATCACAAACAGTTAACACATAACATTGTTGAATTGTTCTTTGTTTTATATTTACAAAATGTGTGAATATATTATGAAATCATCTTACGAAAATAAAATTTTATAAAATAATTTTTCAGTATTCTGGTGATTATAATTGTCCAGCACAATCCAGGTATAATATGTGACAGGTTAGAGTTCATTGCATGTATACACAAGATGTTGGCTAGATTTCTACAATACAAATACAATTATATCCAATGTGAAGCAGCCTGGAGACTATTCCAGATCATCAAATGTAGATTTCTCAGTAAAATCATATACGAGGGGGAGTCAATAAGTAAGTCACAAATTGATGTTGGATGGCAGGAAAATGCAGTAGGTGGTTTCTAAAGCTGTTTATAGTTGATATCATCATAGAACTTTATGTTTATGTTCGCCAGATGGCGCTAGCTGTACCTTGCGCATGCGCAGCACAAAAAACAAAATGGCTACTGTACTTACAGAGTGTACAATCAATGAACAACGTGCTGTTGTGCGTTTTTTATGGGCAAAAGGACTGCCTGCAAAAGACATTCATAAAGAAATGCTTCCTGTTTATGCTGACAATTGTTTGTCCCGTAAAGCAGTGCACAGCTGGGTAAAATATTTTTCTCAAGGATGCTCTAAAATTGTTGACGAAATCCGATCTGGTCGTGCTGTTGAAATTGCAACAGACGCATCTGTGCAGCGGGTTGAGGAGATGATTCGAGGTGACAGACGAGTAACGATAGACGCTGTAGCAGCTGCAATAGGGTGCTCACATGGTTCAGCATACAGCATCATGCATGACCGATTGAAATTTAAGAAAGTGTGTTCAAGGTGGGTGCCCAGACAATTGACGGACGAACACAAAATGAACCGATTAGGCTTGTCATTGGAGCATCTCTGTCAATACGCAAATGAAGGAGAAGACATGATGAACAGGATTATTACTGGGGACGAATCATGGGTGCATCACTACCAGCCTGAATCAAAGCGTGCTTCAATGCAATGGAAACATCCTTCTTCGCCTTGTGTCCAAAAATTCAAGGTTACACCATCAGCAGGGAAGGTTATGCTGACAGTGTTCTGGGATTGTCAAGGAGTGCTTTTAACCAATTTCAAAAAGAAAGGTGACAATGTGAATTCTGAATCATACTGTGAAGTTCTATCAGTGCTTCGGGATGCAATTTGAAGAAAACGTCCAGGGCTGCTGACTAGAGGAGTGCTACTCCTTCATGACAATGCTAGACCACATACGGCTCGATTAACTCAGGAGAAAATAAAAAATCTTGGTTGGAAAATTCTGGAACATCCTCCTTACAGCCCCGATTTAGCCCCTAGTGATTTTCACCTTTTTGGTCCACTAAAAACCCACCTTGGCGGGAAGCATTTCGCGACTGACGCAGAAGTTGAATGTGAAGTGAAAATGTGGCTTAAAAAGCAGAGCACGCAGTTCTACGCAGCAGGTTTGGGAGGACTCATAAAACGATGGGATAAATGCATCAATGTTGGTGGAAATTATGTTGAGAAGTAAAGGGATAATGTATGTGTAAAAATAAACAGTTTTCAGGTTTTTATCGTCTTCAGTATTTTTCTAAATAGCCATTTGTGACTTACTTATTGACTCCCCCTCGTAGTATTTTGACTTATGTTTTAACAGAGACCATAGGCGTATAAGCCTATGACATTAGGAAAAAACTTGCTAATAAACTTATTCCTGATAAGTGATGGGATATAATATCGACTACTCAACCGAGTAAATAAATGGTTTGATAACTACTAGGTCTAATTAAATTACTAATTTTGACAATGCACTGGTACTTTAGTCACTGATACCAAAAGGCCTACAGCAAGGGGCTTAGGATATGTTTAGTAGTATTGAAAATGTTTCATAAAAAGTATTTTACTTGAGGTTATTTCTTAACTTTTAATAGTCATGTTATATTTTTCAGGATAATTTTTAACAGGATTTCTGGTTTTTAGTCTGAAGTTAGCTTTCCTAGACTATATAAGCCTAACTTATTTACTGTTTACTATAGAGACATACAGCCCTTTTTCCTTTAGGCTCTATTTGTGCCACTGTGTATTCCTTGTGTTGCTAATAGTAATTTACTTTAAAAAAAGTGATATTTGCAACTTTTGTCTAGCTACTTTGTATGTTACTATTATAAGATGGTATGATTAAGTAAGCCTACATTGTAATTTTTATACAAGTACTCAGTCCAGACACACTTTCACTTATTTTATAGAAATCCAACTATTTCCTAAGGGTTGTCCATAATGTACCTCAACAATTCTGTGCTAATAATTGACCATCTCCCCCCATGCTTTGTCAACAGAATGTCAATAATTGATGGACACCCCCCTCCCCCCCCCGCTTAATGTAAAACCATTTTAACCCCACCTAAAAACACTTATTTTGCAGAAAAAGCACCAAAAAAAAAACAAGGTCCCTATTGCCCTGCCCTATATTTATATGATTATTTTGATTTTTAGAAAACAAATGTAAAATGTTATAGGTAAATACACATTTTTGTTGCTGAAGTAAACTTTTCTCAACACCCCTACCCTTTGACAACAACTGTCAAACTTTTTTTCAGGAATCCCCCCTTTTTTAATCTCTCTTCCCTCCTCCTCCCCCCCCCCTTTTTTTCTTTTGAGATTTGGTCTAGAAGATAGCAATTTTGAATTTATTCTTGTCTTATGTCTACACTTTAAACATGTAGCATTTTGTAGGCCCTGCAGCAAATAAATAATATCTAGATTTTCAATACAATACGTGCAAGTATAACTAATAAACCTATAGCTGTAAATAGACGTAGCTATGAACTATGCACACTCAGGCTACTGTTAAGTTAATTTACTTTAACGTTTACGGTACAGTAACACTGTATAGTGTATGTATAGATTAGTAGATAGTCATAATAGTGTACGTACTGTACTGTTGTGGTTGTGTTGTTGTTTAGGTCAAGTTAAAAATAAGTTGTCTCATGAACCGGCGAGTTACAGTCGTAACGAAGTTAATTAACACACTCAATATCGTGTATGAATATCAAAGTATTCCTACCTGCGATTTGTCGATTGGGTCCATAAAAACTGGCTTCGGCTTGGGGGCGCATGGTTTTTCTTCTGGTAGAAATAGCATCTTGATGTTTTGTTGCGTTACCTTCGTTGTGGCCTTCAGTCTTTCCCAAAATAAAAACACAGAATCGGAAGTGCTACTCAAGGTCAGTGGTCGGTCGCAGAAAAATGACTTAGGAACAAGACAATCCAAGGATTTAGTTTGACATGATAATCGCTACCAACACTCTCGATTTTCTTTCTTTATTAAGACATAATTATAATTATATGCCGATACAAATTTACACTATTTTAGCTTAATTATACCGTATTCTTTGTCAACCAGCTTCTGGCAATTGTGGGTGTTATTAGTTTAAAAAAAAAACATAATATACGTCTTACAGTAAACAAAACAAAAGAAAATTTGCAGTCACCCTCAACACACATTAACTCACTGTATGGATCACTAAGTCAACTTCAGAATACCTGTGCTTTTTTAAAAATGGCATTGCACTGCCAAGAGTAGAACTACTCAGCAGCATTTGGATATCGACAACATCTTATAGCGAGGTACGGGTAACCGAGAACGTGAGTTCAGTTCTGGTATATCAGAGCATTGCCATAAGTGTCCATACCACAATTCAGGGTATGCCATGTGACCTTCCCACATTCCTGAAATTACTAACTTGTATTGATAAAAAAATACTAAATCAACAAAGTCTCACTGCTGTTGCTGACTTACAGAAATACAGTTCTGCAAATAAACATAGCCAACATAGATATGTTGTACCTATAGTATTTGCTAAAGTGGTCGCATTAACCATAGTTTTGATATTAGACTCTACCCCATGGTTCCATTAGGCTCTGAGAACAAGAAACACCCAAAGTGATAGCGTGTTTGGCATTCGAAATGACACCAACTGTAAATAGCTGAGGTCAATCCCCCCTTATGGACTGGACAGGGAATTCGAAGGTCACATGTGATAGACGCGTACGTTAAAGACAAATAGCAATTATGTAAGCTCGAACCAGCGTAATCCCCTCCCCATCCTAAAATAAACCCAACCCACTACACATTACTATGGTCACTAAAAACTACAAAGTGGCACCGTCAACACAAGATCCTTTAGTGATTCATCATATAAAGAAACATAACAGCATGGAAAGATTAATAGCTGAAGGCAGAGTTAACGACAACAGGGGAAGGGAGCTCCCAAGACGACGATAGTGCAGTGATATATCAGATTGCTTAAACATGTCTCTATCTGCTTCAGGTCTACTCCCCCAGAATCGCTGAGTGTTCAGAGACTCCATAAGGAAGACCACGTTCTAGAAACAATATGTCACATGATATAATGAGGGATTCATCATATTGCATAAATAATGATCTTGCTAGGTGGTTTGAACTTTTTCTTAGAAATCTGTTATTGTTTCTTGAAATTTTTTGTTTAGAGCAGTGTTTCCCTACCTTTTTTTAACCGTGCCCCACCTAAGTCTTTCATAATAATTATGTTACACCCCCTTTCCATATGTAACATATACATATTATTTTATATTCAAAAATTTAAATTATTCCCTAAATGAAACATAATTACAACTTGTTCATAACATAATACTTGGGTTTTAGGAAAAAATCACTAGGAAATTACAGTAAGTAAAAATACAGTAAGTAAATTTTAAAACATATAGGCTAATAGACAACTAAAGCTGAAGCACGCTTTTCCCCAATTTCATCCCCCCCCCCAACCAATCAAATAGCCCCCTTCCCCTGTGATGTTATGGGCCCAACGTTGGGAAACACCGATTTAGAAGGGTCTTAGTAGTCTGTTGTAATTGTTTCTCTAGATGCTTTGTTTAGAAGTATTCCTTCATTCTTCGTGATTTTTCATATTTTAAGATGGCTGGTTTGTTGTATTTCCAGGAATTGCGACGATTTACTCTTACTGCCTAAGTACAGTGGGGGTTGTTTCTCAGAGCTTTTTCATACCCAGGAGATTTCACCTTTCGTCGTAGAGCAATGTCTATTGCAGAAACCTTCTACTCAGATTGGATATCATATTTTAAGATAAAAATATATTTTATTCGCAGATTTTTGTTGCTCGTCCATCGCAAGTAATGATAACCATTTGTTACATCCACTTTTGAAATTAAGTTTGAATTATGTCCTTGATTATGAGTTCGTAGATGGCTAATAAGCCCTATTGGAGCCGCAAATGTCCTTGGCCAGTTCGGTCATGGAATGACCACTGTAGACGGTTTTTGTCTACCCGTGACTTTCTAGTAATTCCCCACTGTTAAGCTGCGGCATTTCTCCTTTTCTCATAAAATGTTGGGTATTTTTTTTACTGTAGAGCGCCATATAGCTATATTTTGTACAAGTGTTCCCATGTATCTTGGTCTATTTCAAAAGCTTTCAGTAAGGTCTTTAATGTGTCTTTGTGCCGTTTTTTTTGGGCCACCTTGAGACCGTATGTAATTCACCACAGAGAAGTATCTTTGGCAGACAATGATCTGGTATACATACCAGATAACCTGCCCAACGAATCTGTGTTTTCATCAGAATAGTGTCAATGCTATGGATACCAGATCTGTCAATGAAAGTGGTATTCGGAATCTTCTCTTGCCATCTGATGTTCATTACTTTTCTGAGGCAAGCCGTGTGAAAGTGAATGAGTCTCCTCACAAGACGTCTATACACAGTCCATGTTTCACTAGCGTATAACAGCACTGGAAGTGCCACTGCTCTGTAAACTTTCAGCTTAGTCTGTAGGTTAATTCAATTTCTATGCCAAACAATAGCTTACAATCTGCCGAAAGTGCTGCGTGCCTTTCCGATCCTTGTATACATTTCATCATTAACGTTGGCATTTTGTTATAATGTACTACTTAGGTATATGAATGTATTTACAACTCTTAGTGCTACGCCATTAACCTTTATGTAGGGCTCGAGATAGCTTTAGACAAGTGCTGGTTGTAACATGACTTCTGTTTTCTCCGTGTTTGCAGTAAGCCCAAAGTTGGTAGAGGCTTTGGATAATCTGTCTATAATACTTTGTAGAGCAGATCAGAGTTGACATTTAGTGCAGAGTCATCAGCAAATAGGATATCCCTAATTGTGTGGATTGATCTTGTTTTTTGCTCGGAGCTGCCGAAGGCTGAACAAATTTTATCTATGCGATATATAATGTCTACTCCCAAGTCCAGATCTCTGAAAGCATGATCCATCATAGGGAGAGAACTTGGTGCTAAACAGGGTAGATGTATTCGCAGATCTAGAGGTGTGATGGCCACAGTTTTACTTTGTCCCAGTTAGTTCCGGTTTTCCCCTCCGTGAAAGTACTGTTAGTCCCTGTTGTTTCAACTCTGAAAATTATGGTAATCCACGTTATTATATCTATTTACTGTCATGCTAATCGCACATAAATCAACATTTTCTCCATTTTGTCATATCTTTGTCATTTTCCTTACCCGGTTAGGGTTACTTACTCTCCCTAAGTGAAGTCGTGATAGGCAGACGATGGTAGAAGCGGCGAACAGCTGTGGAATTGTTTAAGAACTGGTCACCACTTCAAATGTGCTAGGCAGAAGATGTCTTTACAAGTACATTGATTATGAAAACCCGCACACTGCCCTCACATAAAAAAAAACTGCAACTGAAGAGATAAAAAATATGGCTAAAAAAATAGCATATTCCATTTACTGAAATGCACCCGAAACTGGAGTTACGGTTGCTAGTAAAGAATGCACACAGAGCAAAAACTTTCCACGTCGATACAATTACATAGGGCATGGACATAGATGTCTAAGATTATCACCGTACTATTCACAATTAAATTAAATATAATTTGTTTGGTTTAAAATTAAGGGAGCAGTGGCAAAGAAAAAGAAAACCTTCTAACTTAATGATTAGTAAATTGCATATACTATGCTCTCCACCATTGACAATGCATTCTGGATAAAATGTTAAGATCATATAAAAGTGGAAGAAGAATATGACAAAATAATGGAATACGCTTCATTCAACCAACTACAATTATCGATCTTTATGATTCATCAGATTATGAATAGAGAAATAAGAAGAATTAAAAACACGACCAGGGGAATACCGAGAAGGAGACGGATTTAGATAACATCAAAATAATATTCCCCATCGAGGCCAGCACCTTGAAGTGGTTATGGGGTTTAGTTCAGTCATCAAGGGCTGGAAACTAAGAATAGTCGGACAGTCCCACTCCAGGACCACATTCCTGTCCAAGTAAGCAGGGTGCTGAAGACGGAGGCAGCAAACCAAAAGGCGCACAGTTAATCAGAATGCCACTTACAAAACACAATGGGAGCATGTCTATATCAAATAATAGTTATGGTGCCTGCCCTGTGACGGACGTTCAGACCAAAAGGGCCCAACTCCAATTACTGGATGTCCTTCTCAATTGCACCGCGGAGACAGGGCAAAGGGAATAGAGCTACTGGCCAAATAAACGAACGACCAATAAAAATAATGCACATGATTGCTGAGGGGGTCAACAGCAAAAGAGATGGATACAGTAAAAAATTGGAGCTTGAAAATATCCTATGTGAAGAACAAGTTAATGTATGCTGTATTAAAGAAACGCACCTCAGCAGTGATTTAGCCTTTAAAATCAGAGGCTACCCGTGCTACCGATCAGACCGAAAGGACAGACGAAAGGGTGGAATTCTGACACTTGTTAAAAACATTATCAATGCATGTCAGTTGGAAGTGTATATGGGTTGGCAGAAACCAGATGATCCACATAAAACAGACAGTACAGAATTCCATCTCCTGAACTACTACTGGCCAAATGATAGACCATTTTCACTAGACACAATCCCAGAAAAAGAGAGACTTATGATGTGTGGTGACTTTAACAGCCACTCTCAGAACTTGGGCTACGATCACATGGACAAGAAAGGTGAGGAGATTGAGAAGCGGCAGGATAAAAATAAGCTCCTTCTTATTAACCAGCCAGCAGACCCACCAACATTCTACACGAGAGCAAGGCACACCACCTCTACACCAGACCTGGCCTTCTAGGCCAGGCCTTGAATGGACACATCACACGAGTCGTTGAAAAGCAGCCTGGAGGTAGTGACCACCGATCAGTATTTTTAGAAATCCAAAATAAATTTATCAACATTAGGACAGTTGCACACTCACTAGGTGGAACTATAAGATGACAGACTGGAGAATATACCAGCATATACCAGAATATACTAGTGTTCTAGCTAAGGACATAGACGTGGACAAAGACCTGAATAGTAGTGAGTGAATTTAATAGATGTATACTACATGCTGCTAGTAGAACCATACCTAGGGGCACGCAAAAACTACAAACCCTATTGGAATGATAAACTGGAGAAGCTGCAAAATGAGATGGAAACATTTAGACAGCAGACATAGAACAGATCTAGCCAAGAACATCATAACAAACATCAGCAAACAAAGGCTAAATTTCAAAGAGCCAAGTTACAAGCCAGATGGAGCAGCTGAAAAGAAAAAAAAACAGAATCGCTGAGCCTTGAAAGAAGCTCTAGGAAATTATGGAAACTGGTAAAACAATTAAATGATGAAGGTACGGGGAAAAATACAAGGATCACACTTTATAAAGATAGAAACATTTTAACAGGTAAACATGAAGCTGATTACTTTTCAGACTCCTTTGCAGAAGACAACAACATCAGTGTTAGCCCAGACAAACACCAGGAGGTTCGAGAAAGCCATAAAATATAGGACAAGATGAACCTATATCTGAAGTCACGGAGACACCAATCACATTGAAAGAATTTGAGTATGCAATATCCAAATTAAAAATAAAAAAAGTCCACAGAAGCTGATAGGGTGTCCAATGAAATGATAAAAAAAACCTGGGAACTGCAGCAAGAGCAAAGCTACCGCAGATCTTCAACACAAGCTGGACCACAGGTAATGTTCCGCAGACATGGAGGGAAGTAATAATGATATCACTCCTCAAATCACGAAAATATGACAACAGTCTACAATTGCTTTAAAGTTTACCAGCAAGGCATAAGACGACATCTGGAATATGGTTCAGCTGCGTGGTGTCCTGCATCAAACACCACATTACCGGATTTAGATAAAGTATAAAATACAAGCTGTTCATGTAAAATAATGGAACGCATTATTAATCTTAGGACGCAGTGGTACCATGAGAGTGAAAACCTTCTGGCATCGCAGTAAGCAGGCTTTATGTAGTGCTACTTTACTGAAGATCAGACAAATTACCTCTCCCAAGAGATTGAGGACGACTTCCAAGATAAGAAACTGGTACTAGCAGCATAGATATACCTCAGGAAAGCTTTTGACAAGGTTTGGAGAGAAGGACTCTTCAAAAAATTACAAAATTGCTGGGTAAACTCAAGTGTTCAAATAGGTAAAAGTATATCTGTATAATAGAAGAGTCAGGGTATAAATGGATGGTTTTAAGAGCAAGAAAGTTCTACTCGTCATGGAGTCCTCCAGGGAGGAGTCATGTCATCCACACTTTTCTTGATTTACATCAATGATTTAGTTGCCGAACTACGACATATGCCATTTGAGTGTTCACTGAAATTTAATCTAGATATTGTGCAAGAACGTACGAAAGTTATAAAATCTATCAAAGATCGGATAACAACAATTCACATAGCACAAGTACCAATCCGCTATCAAACAACACAACAACAGTTAAAATAATATTGCAGGAATTTAAATATCTTGGAAGCATTTTTACAGACGACGGAAAAAAGAACAGCGAGTACGAGACAAGAGTTCCAAAAAACCATACGTGAATTATGAACTTAACCAATTTTGAAACACAAATATATCATGATGTAAACCAAAAGGCAAATCATAAATTTAATCTTCATCCAACATGTTGTTATCAATGTCAAATATATTTTCATCCATCTGCAAATCTAGCATTGCCCATCACATAGGAGTCTGTCACACACACAAAATAAAAAAAATAAAAAAAGTGATGCAATGTTCACTGGCATGTATATCTTCGACAGGATGTGCTGAGGAAATGTTTCAGGTTTTCGGCCTATCCATCAGATTTTCTTAATCTCTTCCTACTTCTTGGCAGACTATCTTTCTGTCAATGTTTTTGACCCCTCTGAAAATCTAGCATTCCCTGCCACCTAGAAGTAAGCCACGAAATGATAAAGGTGCAAAGTCCACTGGTCTGTATCTCATCATTATTTGATAGAAGACTAAAAGTATAAAATTAATACAGGACATGCAGTAACGATTTTTGTCACAGGTAACGCCTATTCCTCCAAACATTCCTTAGTCGCCTACCACGGAGGCTAGAAATAAAATAATAGCCATATTCTTTGCACACTGAACTAATAGTCTATGTCCCGGTAGCCCATAGGAAGTGAGGAATAGAATGGATTATTCAAACATCACATGCACGAACAAGGTACATGTGGAACAATATATTACATAATTGGTATATGCACAACTAATACGGAAATAATCAGATTATCGCATCAAAGCTGTGAAGGTTAAAAAAGATGCCATTGAAATGGCAATATAGAAAATTAAACAAAAATATAAGAAGAAAAATGAAACAAGCAAAAGAAGCATTTCTAGAGGAACAATGTAAAATCATCAATGCGGGATTTAAACTAGGAAACAGTAAGGGATCATATGATACTTTATGAAAGATAACATAACCAAAAAGACTAAAGATATCTACGATAGAAGACAAACATGGAATGATGTTTAATGAAACAACATATATAGTCAGAAGATGAATAGAGTAATGCAAGGAGCTGTATAACTGCAAATATGATCCTGGCTATACTATATTAGAAATTTTGCATTGGGCAATAGAGAAATATGTAGCCGAAGACGGATGTGTCGGACCATTGGCTCAAATACATCGGTGCCACAACTCATTTCCATTTTCTGGATTAAATCCTGCTGGAAATCTAGTAAGACCATTGTCAAGCTACAAGAGAGATTCAGTGAGAGTTTGAGAATGAATAAATGAACACTGAAGAAGATGAAGACATCCGTATAAAAGTATACTTAGCAGTAGCGAACAGAATATATTGATCTTTACTTTAATAATGATCTTACCCGGTACTTTTCCAAATCGTCATCTCGTGTTAGCTTAATCTCATTTCCCAAGTTGCCATCATCACGTATTTGGGACCTGAGATATTTGAAGGTGGTAATTTCTTCAAATTTGTGCCGTTTAACAGGATATCCGCAGGATCTTGCTTGGTATCACTCGTCACCAATATCTTGCTTTTATCAATGCTAATTGTCATGCCATATTTCCGACTAAAGTCTTCCAACTTTGAGGTGAGTTATTGGTGTTCATATTCGGAACCAGCCAATGATATCATCGGCATAACGCAAGTTACAAAGTGGTCTATCAAAGATAGTTATATGAGGATAAAATAGGATATGGATCTGTGATAAAATATCCAAACACAGACCCAGAAGACTACCCAAAATTGTTTGGCCCATGCGGAGATATCTGCTCTAACTACACAGCAGAGATAATAGCAATTGAGAAAGCTCTGAATCGAATTATTGTGGACTTTGAGAGCGGAACTACTCCATCTGAAGACATAGTCATCTTCTCCGACTCAAAATCAGCACTCTAAGCCTTGGAGACAAAACAAAATAAAATAAATAAAAACACCCCGTGTTGATAATATCAACAGACAAATTGACCAGATGTCCACATCATATGGTGCAGAAGTCACCCTCCAATGGATACCTGGCCATACCGGAGTCCTTGGAAACGAAATGTCTGATAAATTGGCTAAGAGAGGTGCTGCACCCTCCCCCCCCCCCCACAGTCCCCCCCCCCCCAAATATCCCTACAAACATACAAACAAATTCTAAAAAAAAAAACAACTACAGACAAGAATGGTTTCAACAGTGGTCCAGCTCAAAGACTGGACGCCCACTATATGAACACCAACAGAAACCCAACCCAATGGATCCTCTGAAACAACTTGAGCGAGCAAACCAGTCTCACATTCAAACTAAGAACAGGCCACGCCCCCGTTAATAAACACCTGAACAGAATAAACCCATTACACGAATCAAATTGCAGACACTGCAACGCACAAGAAGAGACCGTTGAACACCTACTACTGCAGTGCCCAAAACTAACAGACATCCGTCAAGAACTATTACCACCACTTCCAGCTATACACAACACACTCTACACAACTGATGAAAACCTATGCATTCGCCAGAAGGGCTATGGGCTGTCAATAGCTGCCTGCTCACTGCGAAAGGAATTGAATCATCATCACCATAATCATCATCATAAAAAATAGTTATCTATGCTGTCTGGAAATCATGTAATGCCTCCTGATTATATATTCAAGATACATGTTAAAAAGTACTGGGGAAAATATGCAATCCTCGTACATTCCTATATCAATCTTGAAAAATTCACCAATGCCTTTATTTATGTAAATAGCACTACTTGCATCTTTAAATACTCTCACAAACACACACACGCGCGCCCGCACACACACACACAACATGTCATCATCACTGCCACTCGGTACGTCTTTAGGTAATCTATGCAATAGCGAAGAGTCAAAATACACAGACCGCTCCTGGCGATGGATTGGAAGGTCAGCTCTAGCGGACGAGTAAGTGCGTGAAAAATGCACAAATAAAATCCGAGACCCCCCCCCCCCCCCCCAAAGGGGTTTGGCAAAGCAGAACCCCGTCTAGGAAGGTACATCAACCCTGAGTCTAATTCAACTGTCGCAGTTACCTAACACGGCTCAAACCGAAGAAATTAGGTCTGGGACCTAGGGACACAAAAGGTGGTAATAGAAGGATCTTCTTACACGAGGAACAGCTCGTTGGTTGCGGAGCGCCTCGTCAGAGGATAGACAAGCAATAGGTGTCCCAAGCAAACTATCAGCTCGTTTCGGAACATGTACCCCTCCCCAGGGCCGGTCTTAGGCCATTGCAACCTATGCGGCCGCAGTGGGCCCCGCACTTAGGTCCATACATTCCTATTATAATTTATTTTATTATCCTCTTCCCTACCCAGACTGGGCCCCGCGCAATCCGTTTCGCATTGGGCCCCGCAATTGTTAGGGCCGGCCATGCCCCTCCCCCCCAATTAGAAGGCTCCTCCAATAGGCATTGCACTAAGCCGAAAGGTGAAGTTTCTTGCACATGAGAGAAAGCTTAGAGAAACCTCCATTTTGCACCAATGAATTTTCCCCGTGTTTGTCATAAGGTTGAGAGCGAAGTTACGGAACCACTGGAAGTGCCCGGAATAGGGAATAGACTTCGGAGTGTCCAAACACAAGTTACTACCCCTGCACAAGATCGCCATATTGAGCTGAATCATCTAAGGAATCTTTCTTCCCGAAGGTCAAACAGCAAGAGCAATAGTGGGCAGACGTGGTCAAGTCTCTCGAATGACAATCATGCGACCACTCAGAGATACAGGCATTACTGCAAGACGACCTTATGTTGGACAAAATTTGACTCACATACATCGTCAGCAGCGCCTGCAATGGGCAGAGCAACATGTTAGAGGGAATAGACTGTAGCGGAATGCTGTCCTATTCACAGACGAGAGAAAATTAAATCTCCTCTTTGCTGATGAATGTATGCAGATTTGGCGACGGCGTGGAGAGCGCTTCGAAGATTGCTGTGTTCGTCAGCACATCCGAATTGGATGTGGCAGTTTCACATTTGGGGATGATTCATATTTCACCATCACTTGCTTCTGCACGTCTTCCGCGGAAATGTTAATGCTGTGAGATATAGAGATGTGGTTCTGGGTGCATTGGTTGTTCCTGCGTTCACAAATTATCCAGACTTGCCGTTTCTCCAGCAGGATAACGCACGTGCGCACACAACATGCATTACATAGCAGCAGAACATTGTACGATTAATTGGCCTGCACTACCATCAGAATTATCCCCTATAGAGCATCGGTGGGACGAGCTTTGACGCAGAGTCTACAGGCAATATGTTCCAGCAAATTTGCAAGAGATCGAAGCTGCTATCACTCGTGAATGGAACTTTATTCCTAGGAATTTCCGCCAGAGATTTATACTTTCAATGAGGAGCCTCTGCCAAGCTTGTTTGCAAGTACACGGTGGACACACCAGATACTGAGGTTAGTGTGAAATATTTTTTTATTATTGGGTGCCATTTTGGTTTCTTCCCTTGCTTTCACAGCATGTAATGTATTGTATAAAAATCAAATACAGGAATTAATTACTAGCTTGGATTATTGGCAAATTAATAAAGATTCCAAATATGTGAACTTTGCAAATACTTATATTTGCATTTCACACTCTGTTCTGGGATTATACATGTTGTGTGATTAAAAATTTGCTTCAGTATATTATATATGTTGTTGTTGTTCGCTTTTCCCTTCGGATGAATTTTCGTGAATGTGAAAATGACTTGCACTGGGGATTTTGATTAAAGTGAGGAAGAGTTGTGCAAAGCGTCGCCCTCACTCTCTTGTCGGACCTCATTTGAAACCAGTGACAAGACGAATCGAGACGACTGGAAGTGGAGTACGATGCAGTGGATGACCATGGTTTTCTACGTGTCTCACCATGCCCGATGCCAGTATATATAAGCATATATATAAGAACTGGGCATTTCTAGGCTTTTTTGAATTCGGAACAAAACTTTTTCAAAATATTGAGTGGTAACGCTTGTTGTGAGCTAGCTCTCTGTTGTGAAAATAAAAATGGCTTGTAAGTGACACACAACAAATAGACTGCTGATATGAGTCTTGTTACGGAATATATGTACGCCCAATTACAATTGTAACAAACATGTCAGTGTATTTAGACGGCGCCACACTCGCAGCATTATTGTTTAACAATTTAAACAGCTCTGGTAGTCAGGTGAGAGTGTCTTATCAACGGTCGATAGTTGATGACTGATTCAAAATCTACTTTGAACTACAAAATCGCTTCTGAGTTTAGTACTTTAACTTTAACTTTAGTACTTTAGTCAAGTCAGTTAGTTTAAGTTTAAATATAATAACAGTAGGCCAGTCTTACTAGTAGGCTAAAACTCACTGACTTTGTTAGAATCTAAGTTAGAGTGCACAAACTTAACTAGAGCCAACATATATGATGACAATGATGCAAGATAGATCTGAATTTCGTAGTCTTATGTTTATCATTTGCACTGCTATTATTATAATTATAATATGATTTTAAGCCATGATGATAGTGAAAGTAAAGAATAGTTCTCCGCTGTGCTATAAATAGCACGCTGTTTACATTTTTAACTAGCTGATGTCATAGATCTCCCTAACACATCAATTATCCATAGGGTTGAGAAACTGTAACAATGTGAATAAAACCAGACACTTACCTTAGTCCGCATTCTCTGTGGGATACACTTTTGTAATTACAGAAACGAACTCCATGAATATTCCAGCTATTCTATATAATAATAATCTACCCTAATTCTAAATACTGAACACTTATTGTACTCCTTAACACTAACTCTAATGCAAGCGTTTTCAATTAATAATATATCATTCGACTTCACACGCTTTCTTTTCCATATATTAATTTATAACGAAAGCAAGATCACATGTAACAACACGGATGCCATAATTGTTAGATTTTGTCTGCTAATGTATACCACTGTGCATGTGCCTTAAATTATATCTTCCCGCTATTGTACATAATAATAATTTACTTTAATTCTAACAAGAGGTTAGAATTAACACTAGAAACTAATCCTAATCCTTAACCTCAGGCTGAATATTAACTCTAATGTTATCGTTTTAAACAAATATTAATTTTAAATACTACTTACATTCGAAACTAAATCATACAACAATACTAGCACTCTGCAAGGCAATCACAACACAAAGGTTAGAAAACACCTCGAAGCTAGAGTAAAGGTCACAGCGGAGAACTATACTTTACTTCAGCCAAACCTATGTATAACTAATACATTCTTCAAGCACAGAGAATCCCAAGTTCCTACCTGGTACAAGTGGTATGATTTAAACTGAAAATGCCAGATAGACTTTATATTAACCTTTAGGCCCCTATGGTCGCAACAATGCACCTTGCGTGTGCATCCCGTATTGCCTGTGGTCGCAATCACACGCCATACGATATCGCTCCATTCCCGAGTACGGAACTTCATGAAGTTAAATCTTATATGACGTAGACTTCCCGCAACACGAAGCTAGGAATACGTCACAGTTTAAAGGTCAAATTTCTTTACTCATTACGATTGTAAGAGAGAGAAAGCCGGTTGAATTTGTCAACGCATTTCTAGAGCGACTTTAGCCATTTTCGGCCGTATTTTACTATCAAATTGAGTACCGCGTGGCATGGGTAAGTGATCGTGACTACATGTTCTAATTGTTGTTTTTTGTGTTTAATATGTTGTTATTTGATAAGAATGTGTGTGTATTCATTAAAAAGCACAAAAATAATATGTATCAGGGGTGACACGTGTGTGCATGGACAATAATTACGCTGCGTGTCGGCATAGACCTAGTGTTGACCGGACGGACGTTATATGCAATTTCTTCACGTTTTATTAGTTTTTTAGTTCATATTATATTAGTTTTGATATAAAACAATACATATACAATAAGTATAGGTATTTATGAGGATTTTATCAATGTTGTCACACATTTCTCATGTATTAGGGTCGTCACGAAGATATATTTGCGATTTTGAAAATGACGTTTTGCGTTTTTCGCCAGAATTTTCAACTTCAAAACTTGCTCACAACTGTCATATCACATATAAAACAACAAAAAAAAAACACGATAATATTCACTATTCACTCCTTTATTTAGATGTGCAAAAATTATTTTGATATCTTTTAAAACAAAAAAGTTATGACGTTTTCAAAACACCCACCATCAATAACGCACATTTTCCAAAAAATAAGTCAGGCCCTGGGGGAAGTTTTGTAATTTTAAGCCAGGGCTCTAAAGGTTAAGAAGAACCAATAGAAGGAAAATAGCAGACAGAAGAGCCATACCAAACATGTGTGTAGACACCCACCATAAAATAATAATAGTAGCTGTAAAAGCAAACAGAAGGAGAAAGAAGAAAGACAACAACAAAGATTAAAAAAACCAACACAAATTAAAATACACAAACTTAAGGATGGCATGGTGCAGGAGCAATACACAAAAAAAATCACAGAAAAATTATTTAAACTACAAGTAAATACTACAAAGGAAGAATCATGCTGATACAAGAACAACAGTGTAAAGAAATAAAAAATGACAGCATGGTGGGATGAAAAAGTCACAAGAGATGAAACAGAAATATAAGAAATAGGTCAAAAGTAAAAACCAAGTCGATTACATATAATACAAGACAGCAAAAACAAATGCTAAGAAAATAATTGAAACTGCCAAAATCAACTCGTGGAAAGAATATGGAGACGCAGATTATAAAAATGCACAAAAGAGGTTCTACCTATTTATCTATCAATTTGCTAAACCCTTTGTTGCCTTTCAGCGTCAGGGGTAAAAGAGTTTTCTGGAGACAGCCCTCATGTGTACCGAGTATGTTGTGGAATTTGTTGCCTCTTTTATTTCAGTGATCAGCCTCTAGGTCTGCATTCACTGTATCTGTGTAGCATAGCTTTCTGTGGTATGCTGTCTGATGGTTACTGCAAACCATTTGATCTGTTGTCTCTTAGTATATTCCAAGATTGGGGTGGTGCCTGTTTTTTGTCGAATGTCCTCATTCCTCACTTTGTCTTTTAGCGATATTCCTAGGATTCTGCATAAGCTGTTACAAGTTTACGTTTGTCTTGCTTGTGCTGTCATTGTCCATTTTTGGCATAATAATCATTTTGAATAGTGTTATTTTGGAGTTTAAATCTATGTTTTTGTTTCTGAAGATTGGTGTCATTTTCACTAGGGATTAGCATGCTTTATTACATCTATTGTGTATTTCTTTGCTGATCTTGCCATCTGTTGTTATATTACTATATTACTTCCTAGGTATGTGCATTTTGTCAGCTGGTTAAGTCTGTTTTTCCAATATAGATATATATATATATATTTTTTTTTTTTACACAAAAAATCTTTCATGTTGAAAATTGAATACATGTTCAGAAGTAAAGAAAACCTTGGGATACAGTGTCTGTTGGCACTGTTTGATGATGAGAATAGTAAGTGACAAAACTTTGTTACTTCTCTTTGATTAGAGCAAGTCCTGTGACCAAAAGACTAAAATAAGCTCTTTAGAACATCTGGATAACAGATATGTCTCAATCCTGGTAAAGTATTCCAGAATGTGTCTTGTACATCAATAAAGTTTGCATTCCCTTGCTGTAAATATTGGACCACTTAACAAGTCTTTTTTAAACACATACTGTACTGTGTCCCCAAACACTGAAACTTTATTTCTTTAAAACCTTCCAGGCAGGAAGCATTATCTCAGAATTTACATATTGCTTGTGATTATAGAATTGACTGTCACTCCTGAACTATTTTAGACTTGGGGCATGCTCTAATTACAGAGCATCATCTCAGCTACTGAGACCTACCAGTAGCCACAATTTTAATCCATACTCCCAAGAGATATTCATGGGATTGATATGCACATTTCATTTTAGCCCATTGATTCTTTAGTCCCTGTGCTGGGCTCCCTTAAGCACATGTAATCTCTCTCTGTTGAATTTTTATGGAAGTCCTACCATCAGTCTGCTTTTAGATCTAGGAGACTTAGACATTGAAACTTGTCAATGTCTGTCAAGATAAGTCATATGGACATTTGCGACTTGCTATTGTTGGGACTCAGTAATTTTGCAGTTTTATGGGTTATGCCAACTCATGGAGCTAAACAAACATCTGCATTTTAGAAGAACTCATTCAATCAGCAGCCATAATAGAGTTTGCTCCCTGCAGTGTTAACTAAACAAATTGCAAAATGTTGATTTGTTTGTTTCTAGGATTCTGTCATAAATATAATCCAGAAATCCAGCAATGCATATGGCAGTAAAAAAACTGTGGAGCACTAATCTTGGTATACCACAGCCTGTAGTTTTCCTGACATTTGCAATATCAGGACTCAGTGCTGCTCTAAAAGACAGAACAACAAATACACAGATATCCAATTCTGACCATACAAGTCCCAACAAATGTTGCAGGTGATCCTATTCCAGAATTTGATTTTTCAATCATCTCCGCACACACTAGAGAGATACAACAACACAAGTCTGAAACTTGTCATCATCTCTGCACACACTAGAGAGATACAACAACACAAGTTTGAAACTTGTCATCATCTCTGCACACACTAGAGAGATACAACAACACAAGTCTGAAACTTGTCATCATCTCTGCACACACTAGAGAGATACAACAACACAAGTTTGAAACTTGTCATCATCTCTGCACACACTAGAGAGATACAACAACACAAGTTTGAAACTTGTCATCATCTCTGCACACACTAGAGAGATACAACAACACAAGTTTGAAACTTGTCATCATCTCTGCACACACTAGAGAGATACAACAACACAAGTCTGAAACTTGTCATCATCTCTGCACACACTAGAGAGATACAACAGCACAAGTCTGAAACTTGTCATCATCTCTCCACACACTAGAGAGATACAACAACACAAGTCTGAAACTTGTCATCATCTCTGCACACACTAGATAGATACAACAACACAAGTCTGAAACTTGTCATCATCTCTGCACACACTAGAGAGATACAACAACACAAGTCTGAAACTTGTCATCATCTCTGCACACACTAGAGAGATACAACAACACAAGTTTGAAACTTGTCATCATCTCTGCACACACTAGAGAGATACAACAACACAAGTTTGAAACTTGTCATCATCTCTCCACACACTAGAGAGATACAACAACACAAGTCTGAAACTTGTCATCATCTCTGCACACACTAGATAGATACAACAACACAAGTTTGAAACTTGTCATCATCTCTGCACACACTAGATAGATACAACAACACAAGTCTGAAACTTGTCATCATCTCTGCACACACTAGAGAGATACAACAACACAAGTCTGAAACTTGTCATCATCTCTGCACACACTAGAGAGATACAACAACACAAGTTTGAAACTTGTCATCATCTCTGCACACACTAGAGAGATACAACAACACAAGTTTGAAACTTGTCATCATCTCTCCACACACTAGAGAGATACAACAACACAAGTCTGAAACTTGTCATCATCTCTGCACACACTAGATAGATACAACAACACAAGTTTGAAACTTGTCATCATCTCTGCACACACTAGAGAGATACAACAACACAAGTCTGAAACTTGTCATCATCTCTCCACACACTAGAGAGATACAACAACACAAGTCTGAAACTTGTCATCATCTCTGCACACACTAGATAGATACAACAACACAAGTTTGAAACTTGTCATCATCTCTCCACACACTAGAGAGATACAACAACACAAGTCTGAAACTTGTCATCATCTCTGCACACACTAGATAGATACAACAACACAAGTTTGAAACTTGTCATCATCTCTCCACACACTAGAGAGATACAACAACACAAGTTTGAAACTTGTCATCATCTCTCCACACACTAGATAGATACAACAACACAAGTCTGAAACTTGTCATCATCTCTGCACACACTAGAGAGATACAACAACACAAGTTTGAAACTTGTCATCATCTCTCCACACACTAGAGAGATACAACAACACAAGTTTGAAACTTGTCATCATCTCTCCACACACTAGAGAGATACAACAACACAAGTTTGAAACTTGTCATCATCTCTGCACACACTAGATAGATACAACAACACAAGTCTGAAACTTGTCATCATCTCTGCACACACTAGAGAGATACAACAACACAAGTCTGAAACTTGTCATCATCTCTGCACACACTAGAGAGATACAACAACACAAGTCTGAAACTTGTCATCATCTCTGCACACACTAGAGAGATACAACAACACAAGTCTGAAACTTGTCATCATCTCTCCACACACTAGAGAGATACAACAACACAAGTCTGAAACTTGTCATCATCTCTGCACACACTAGATAGATACAACAACACAAGTCTGAAACTTGTCATCATCTCTCCACACACTAGAGAGAAATGCAATAACACATGTCTGAAACTTGTCATCATCTCTCCACACACTAGAGAGATACAACAACACAAGTCTGAAACTTGTCATCATCTCAGGACACACTAGAGAGAAATGCAATAACACATGTCTGAAACTTATCATCTCTGCACACCAGGGAGATGCAAAAATATAAGCCTGAAACTTATCATTACTACTGATGTACAGCAGTTATTATAATTGAAAGCGGTGGAGTACAATGGCACCATTCCTCTACATCTTGTGGGATTTTTTTTAGCCATCTCTAATAGGACCAGGCAATTATTGTCAGGGTCGCTTTCAAGTATGTTTTGTGTCACATGGTTTTGTTTGAGTACAGTATTTACTGTTTTTTAAAATTGCCTGTGTATTGTAAATTTTCCACATTGAAGTGTTGGAATTGACTGGTTTTACATTTTCCACAGTATGGATTTTTGATAGGGGAGAAGATTGAGCACATAGAGGACAGAATAAGTGATTCTCAGATACATACTTATAATGTCAACTCTTATATTTGTAAGTATGCTAACACACTTTGTGTTCTATGGTTTCATTTTGGTTTTTAATTTTTAGTGTAAATCTATACTGGTATTTTGTAAATATAATGCATTTTCTGTCAGAATTTTCATTAATTATTATTATTTAAATATAAAAAACACCCCTTATGGAAAACTATGCTCCTTTCAGCCATTGACATTGGTTCAATATTTTTTCATATTAGAGATTTTGAAATAAAATAGTAGAGGTTGTGGTTCGCTGTGGTATCTTATTCGGAGTCCATTTTATTACTATTACTAGCTAAAAGCCATAGCCTGAAAACCGATCTTCATTCAATCCTGCAATGACCCCTACAGCAAAAAGCAGAGAAAAGACAATAGATAGTTAACTAAAAAGTCAATTAGTGTGCGTTTGTGTATTCATGTGTGTGTGCTCTATGAAATTTGAGTATGTTTTGCATTGAAAAAACAGAGATTCTTTCATTTGTTGCATCTTCTGTTTATGTGCCTATGTCTATGTGTGTCTGTAAATGTGTTTCTCTCTTCATGTGTGTTTTTCTGTACATCTATAGAAAAACAGTGATAAATAGAGGCAAACACACACCACAAACCAAACAAATTTGGCTCTCTGTAAAACCTATTGTCTCTATCTTGATGAAAGACCTTTTGATTGAAACATCGATTTGTTCTGTTGTAGGCTCTGTAAAACCTAATTTTAATAATTATCTACTAGAAAATATACTGCATAGATGGGATGGTTGACACATACTGTAGTTTCGCAATTTCAGAGGGAAATTGTTTTTAGCAATGAGGGGATAGATAACAAAAAAGGCAAACTCAATACCAGTAAGAAGAGAACATATACCTAATTTATAATAAGCATTTTTAAAAGAGTTGTATCATCACCTGCTTTCAGCATTTCACCACTAATTTATGTCATGTTCTTTGAAATTGTTTAGTTTTCTAACTGCTTGTCTGATCTCATCAAGTGTAAATTCATTGCATGATACTGACATAAATGGTATGTTTGGTTTAATCAAATTCTGGAGTTAGTGCTCATGGTGGTCTATTCAACACCTTTGTAAAATGTTCTACCTTTTGCTGCATTTGTTCTTCTGTAATTATTAAGTTACTGTATTTGTCTCTAATACCATATGTACCATATGTGTTTTTGCGAAAGATGTCTATTGCATAGCTATCTTGTGATCTGGTACAAACATCTTCTGTTCCCTACTTTTGCTAAATGTTCAGCTTCTGTGGCTAATTCATCAATAAACTGTCTTTTGTCTCTATGAGCACCTGATTTTCAATAATTTCACAAGTGTGTTCAATAATGTGTTCTTGCAAGATTCATATGTAACGGGTGTTTTTGCTGCAATGAGATTTAATTCTGCTGTTTTCCGTTCTTGAATTTTGTCCCAGGTGTCATTACTTATCCACTTTTTCTTTAAACTTTGAGAGTATGCTGCAGTAGTTATTGCTGATTCTTTCATTGCTGTTCTGAAATGTTCCCATTTACTGTCAATTGAATTGATAGATATGTTGTCATTTATTTTTGGATAAAGTTTCGAAATGATTATATTTATCTTGATATTATATTCTGCTTGATAGTTACCTGTACGTACCAGTAGTCTTTGTGCATCTAATTTACTGGGTTGTTTTTTGCTGGTATAACTTGTTCAATTTTATTTTTAATTTGGCAATAGAGAGAACATGATCACTGCTAATACTGCACCACAATAAGCTTTTACATCACAGACTGATGTGTGAGATTTGCTACTAAAACAGAAGTGAGCAATCTGGTTCGTGGTTCTACCATCAGGAGAATTCCATGTTAATTTGTGGATATCCTTATATAGAAAGATGGTGTCTGCTATAACAAAGTTGGATATTTCATACAGCTCTATCAACCATACATCATTTTGATGAAAAATGTCTTTGTATTCCATCATGTTGTTTCCTACCTTGGCATGCAAATAGCCTATTATCACTATGGTGCCATGCTTTGGTGTCTTGTTGATCGTACATAGTATTTCATAAAAGGTATCCTTTGTATCATCAAGGGCATTGTTAGTTGGTGCATAATATAAAACAATTGTCAGCTTAAAATAAATCATGTCTGGTTGCAAACTGAAATTAATCTCTTGTTGGCTTGTTCCAAACTGATCAGGGAATTTGCAGCTTTGGTTGTCATTAAAATAGCGACGCCTTCTGAATGATGGCTGTCAATCCGACCAGAGTGTATTAGATGTTACTGTTCAATTTGAAGGTATTTCTTGTTTGCTTCTGTCCATCTACATTCATTAGTTACAATAATGCCTAGATCATAACTTTCTATTCCTTTACACATTTCTGAATACAAAAACGATGCAACATTTCCAAAAAACCTAGTAATGTTCACAGATTCCCTGTCTGCTCTACAAGCCCGTGAAAACTGGAATCCAGCATCAGAGAAAACTATAAGCAACATACTTCAAACTACATAGTTACACCTTATGGCATCAATACTACACTACAGTGGACACCAGGACACACAGGTATCAGCGGGAATGAAAGTGCTGATAAACTGGCAAAAAATGGAGCAAGTGTGCCCCAACCAGGAATTTTGACCAACCTTAGAGAACAGCTCAACACATTATCCGCAGCAACTGTAAACAATGGATGGACCATTGGGCCTCTGGCTGGAAAAGAAGAGTGCTATATCCAGACATGTCCCAACCAAATCCACACATCATAGACCACTGCAAAGATCAAACCACAATATTTAGGATGCGAACAATACATGTACAACTTAACAAACATCTACAACGAATTACTGCAGACCATACATCATACTGGAACCACTGCAACAATCAAGAGGAGGAAACAGTAAAACACCAGCTTATTGAATACCCAGCACTACAAGATCTACAAAAACAACTGTTACCACCAAACCCCTCCATTTTTTTAATTTTTTTATTTGACATGTGAAGTCATTGCGTGACACTGTGGTTTTCAGCCTTGGCAGTCATGCTCTGGCTGGATTATTTTGTGCCCTTCGGTCCAGTGTCTCTGTCTTCCATCTTACTTTTGAGTCAGGATGTGTTTCCCTAGCCCTTACCCATCAAAGGATTGTCCACAGGGCAGTGAAGGTTTCATTTTGGAGTTTTTCTTTAGGCAACTTGCCTACCATGGTTAACGAGCACCATCTTCCTCGGGTTTTGAAGTAGTTCCCTTCTCCTAGGATAACTTTGTTGTTGCCAGGTATTCATTATCCTTCCTCTGTGGTTTATTTCTTGTAATCTAAGGCACTCTCAGGGATGGTGATTTAAGAGCATTGCACTCTCTTGTTCCAATATCCATAATTCCCCCTTGCCCTACCCAATCCTCTAACCCTACCTAAACCCTATCCCTACCCCTCTCCCCCCTTGCACGTTCCTAGAGTGGTGTCAGTGACCCCACTCCAGCAACCTGAGCTTTTAGCGGCTCATACTCGCTTTGATGCTGCCAGTCAATGGACACATGGGGTATTTCAATGACTCGATACATAGTTCTAACATTTCACTACCGGATATTTCCAATTTTAAGGACATCTTATGGTCAAATTAAACTAGATTCAATAAAAGTCATCTGGAACTTATAAAAAAGCTCTAAAGAGCTTCTCCGTGAAAAAGAATGCTGGAGAAGCACCGATTTGGAACCAAGGTAAAACTTCACCTCCTAGCACATGGAATAAGAGTGACTACTCATACTTTCTCATGGTATTATCATCAGCATACCCTGTAGTGTTATTTGTTATAGTTTGTTGTTTTGAGCTACAAGTTGGTAATAAAGTAATGATGTTTACCTGACATTATTATAACTTGTTATTTTTGCTAGATGTGTCTTCATTTGTTCCATGGCCAAGTCGAGAGAGTATTTATAATAGAAGCGGACATTTTAGAGATGACTGGATTAAACACTTCTTTAACAACATAGAACAGGTGGGATACTATAATATACATTGAATTCTTCACATCTTCATGGACAAAAATTTGCTTAGTCATCTTTTTATTCCCCATTTAATTTAATTCAGAACTGTTTATAACATTCAGATTTAAAGGTTAAGGTAAGTTTATGAATTATAATCATCGTTATACCTCATGGTTTATTTCCCTCATAACTTCCCAAACCCAGTATATGTCCTGAAGTCATCTGACTGTTGTTCATCCATCACAAGTAACTACGACAGTTTGTTATATCATGTGATGTATTTCTTCCACTTTATATAATTCAGTTGTAGTTATGTTCTTGTCTATGAGTTTGTAGATTGATAATAAACCCTATTCTGGCTGTAAAGGACCTTGGACATGCCGGGAATGGTATGATCACTTTAGATAGTGTTTGATCTGGCTGTGTCTTTATAGCTAGTCTCCACTGTTGAGCTGCTGTATTTATCATTTTTTTTACTATAAAATACAGTGTAAATTTGGTTTGTGCGTCTTCCCAAGTATCAGTGATGTCTATAGCGAGTCCTTGAAGCACGTTTTAGGCTAACTTGAGAACATATACCCTTCTGTGTCTCACCATCTGACTAGTGTTACCTTCAGGAGGTATGTATCTCTGATGTTGAGGCCACACCCTGGTAACGACTTTGGCAAGCTGACCAGGTGAGGGTAACATAGAAGCTCTCTCCTGGAGGTAAATATGAGGCATGTCTGCTTGAGCATGTGATGAAACATCTGATGTTCAACAGGCTGGAAGGTACTTGCCAGCAGAGCGTTGTAGAATGTTAAGGGCCTTGTGAGTCACGTGGAACACTGTTGGATTAGGACAGGAGACTTATCAAAGGATGGCATAGCTCTTCCACCCTTTAAACAAATTTCAGCACTAGTCATAACTCAGCTATCATCATCATATATTTTTTTGTAACTCCCAAACAACAAGTCCTGTGGCGATGGTGAAGTGGTGAACCAGAAAGTGTGGAATTCTCAAGCTGCAGTTACAACCCTACACACAGGCAGGTCAAGGCAAAGGGTCACTTCCTGTTTAAACTCAAGGCATAAATGAAATTCAACTGCTCTCTGGTCGACTGAGCAGTCCTATTCATAATAGCTCTGCTCATCCTTATTGCATGGAGAAGGGGCTAGAAAAGGTGCCCTAAAAATAACCTGCTTTACCTGACCTGGCAAGTATGCCGCAGCTGGCAGGTGCTTGAACCACAAAAAATATCAAACCTTAATTAGTGGGAACATGAATTTCCGCATAGATATAACATCTGCAAACAGACAAGAAAGAAAAACAGTCTCATGACACATTGTATACAAGTTGGAAAGTAGAAGTTTAAAACTTAGTACTATTCTTCTTTGACAATGAAAATCCCAGATGAAGAAAAAAAGACAAAATTTTATGAGGAACTTGATGCAGTGATCTCAACTATGCCAAAAACCAACAAACGTATTGTTCTGGATGATTTCAACGCAAGAGTTGGAAATCATCATCAGTCTGGGAATGGAGTCTTAGGAAAGCATGGGATTTGTAAATGCAACAGCAATAGGGATTGCATCTTGAGGCTATATTCCACTTATGATCTCACTATCACCAATTCAGTCTTTTGAATACCCACATGCAAGAATATATGTATGTATCCACACTCTAAAAAGTTTCATCTGATAGATTATGTCAACACCAGGAGGAGGGACATGGAAAATCTACAAATGACTTAAAGCTATACGCATGTGGTTGCGTCTGTGGGTCTCACCAATGGCCCACTAGGCATACCACCCATGCAACAGAAAACCTTAGTGGATGAGCCCATGGACTGCTGGATCAGCAACCTACCAACCGACTTAAAGCTATGTTTGTGTAGAATTCTGGACTAAACACAGCCTGATAAGTGTCCAAATTTAACATTCACACTATACGACAGAGATGTCCACAAGGATATATGATAATGAAACTCTTGTACATTGGAAAAATAAAAAAAACCTTAGCACAGCAAAACTTATCAGCCTCTCCCAGGATATGAACACAAAAATAAAAGACCTGGAAGTGTGGAGGATGGATAGGCATCATTCTTAAACATCTTTAATGCCTTTCTTAATGCAGATTAGTCAACTCTGCTCACAGAAAAGACCCAGATCCTAAACTGATGGTCATAATACTTTGAAGCAATTTTAAACAAGCTCTTAGTCTACAGAGAAGAAGCAATAGATCATAAAAGCAACATCTCTATTGCTCTAACTTCCCACTTTCCTGTTTGTTTATTTTCCAAGATTTGCATTCATATGTTAGTATAAGAATTATATAGGACTGCAGAGCTTACTTGAACTCTAAGTAAGCTAAGTTATTGCATGTATCATTCATTTGTTTTTGTTTTATAGCTAGTTTAAGAGATAGAATTATCACTGATTGCAAAGGGCATATAAGGACAAATATCTCCAGTATAGATTGAAAGTTGAGACTTGCTGCAGCCATTCAGTACTCTCTGAGGCTTCATTTACTTAGTAGTTATAGCATCTAATTCTCAGTTCATGCTTAAAAAAATTAAAAATGGTTGGTGTTGCTTAGAGTGGTTGGCATCTATAGTAGCTTTCAACCTCCTGTGCATTACATGGATGTACTGTCATGGACATGCTGGCATTCACAGAACTAAAATAGCAGATAGGTGTGTGTCAAATGCATCTATAGTCTGTTAGAATGGATAATACTGACACTTAATATGCTTTGCAGTATCCGTTGAATGATGACACTGCAATAGATAATTTTTTTAAGGATGTGATCAGTAGCGTTTGATGTTAAAGGTTTCATGAGTAGGATTGGTCATCTCAGGAGCAAAATGAAGAATATGTGTTTAACCAGTAAGCTACAGGAACCACTAATATGCGTACACTTCAACATCTGCTGTTGGGACTGACTACCAATGGATTTGCTGAGGAGGGACTGACTACTAATGGTTTTTCTGGGAAGGGACTGAGTACCAATGGATTTGCCTGAAGTGCAAGGATGTCAATTCATAACCAGTAATAAATTGTTTGTTGTTCTTAATCACCACAGAAATTTTTCATTAATTTTTTTTTCAGACTGTTGTTGGTTGGTTCAGTTTTCGACACAACACAACTGCGAGGCCTTCCTTGAAGGAAAAAACACTCCATAACAATTTAACCAAATCCAAAAACTGTTCAGGTCGATGCACTGATTTTCTGTTCTTCTTATGTACATCTTCCTTCTCATCAAACATGTCAACACATACTTGTGGTTATGACTTCATGCACATCATAGAAGGGTAAGTACTTCGAAATAGCTGTCAGTCAATTCTTTTTTTTTTTTTTTTTTAAAGAACCTGTTTATTCAGTGTTTTCTCTTACACAATATCACCATATATTTATGTCATTTTTCTTCATTTTTTCTAATTATTCACAAACTTCTGCAAGTTACCAGCAAAATGGATTGTCTTACAGCTTGGATGTGGTATCTGCAACTTTGGACCTGCCCATTTTGACTTCAGCATGACTTGTGGGTCATTTCAATATTTTATGGGGTGGACTAGCTAACCTCACCCCTGAAATCTCTTGAGTTATCTCTTATGACATGCATGCTAGTTCAGTGTTTTATACTCCATTTTATGCTGAAGAATAACTAACCCCAATCTTGAAATCTCTTGAAATATCTCTTACGTGTGGTAGGTCACAGTGTTTTAGGTTTCCTCTTAGACCCAGGCAACACACACAGAAACACAAATATGGGTGATTGACACAAACATACATGCTCATGCACTCTTGTGTGTATGAACACACAAACACACATAGAGGGAGCTAGAGGTGTCAACAGCAGTATCAGTTGTCTTTTTAGAACTATTCTAGGTGCAAAACATGTTGAGGCAGATTTAGTTGATTGTCACCGCTACTGGGTATGACCATGATTTTATTAAAATTTTCTGTGGCTGAAGGCTTTCATTTTACAGCAACTATTATTATTTGAGCTTTGAATTTGTTTTCTTAATTTCACTTCCACAGACATTGTGTTAGTGTTCCAATGACAGTGATGAATTTGGGTGACACAACAAGGACAGAGTACAAAAAGAGAAGCAATGTTGCATTGTATCACAGTAAAACAGTTCAAGAATCATTGCATACATTTCGGTAAGAAACCATCATCATCATCAAGTGCCGTCTCCGCAACGAAGGTTGGCTGCAACGTATCTCCAACATCTCCTGTCTCTTGTCTTGGTGGTGCACTCTGCTAGACTGTAACCTGTCCATCGTGTAATGTTACTCTCCCACTTGTATCTCTGCCTACCTCTTGCTCGCTTCCCTTTGACTTTACCCTCAAGTAAGGTCTTCAATAGGGTGTCATGTCTTTTAATGTGTCCAAAGTATTTTATTTGCCTGATCTTTATTTCTCTTAGTAGTTCTTTCTTCATATTAAGTGTTTTTAGCACCTCTTTATTTGTTTTCTTCTCTTTCCATGATGTTCTCCCTATTCTTCTATATACCCACATCTCAAAGGCATCAATTTTGTCTTCTAATTGTTTATTTAGTGTCCATGTTTCTGAGCCATACATTAATATGGAATAGATGTAGCATTTTATAATTCTCATTTTTAACTTGTTTGTAATTTGTTTAGATATTAATAATTTCCTCATGTCATTGAAGGTACTTTTAGCCATTCCTATTCTCCTTTTAACTTCTGTTTCACATCTGCCATCATTTGTGACTATGTGTCCAAGATATTGATACTGTTTTACTTGTTGTAGTTTCTCTCCCTGTATGTTTACGTTTACCTCCTGTTCTTCTGTGTTTTTGCTGATTATCATGGTTTTTGTTTTTTGAATGTTTATATCCAGTCCATATTCATTACTTGATTTATTGACTTGATCTATTAGTCTTTGTAGTTCATGTTCACTTTCTGCTAAAAGAACAGTGTCATCTGCATATCTAATGTTGTTTATTATTTTCCCATTGATCTTGAGTCCTGGTATTTCTTCTATATTTTTAAAGATATTCTCTGTGTAGATATTAAATAGGCTTGGTGATAAAATGCATCCTTGTCTTACCCCTCTTCTTATTTCTATGTATGGTGAGTAGCTGTTTTCACACCTTATTGATGCAGTTTGTTCCCAATATATATTTCTAATCAGCCTGATGTCTTTTCCATCTATGCCTATTTCTTGAAGACATTTGATTAATTTTTGATGTTGGACTCTGTCAAAGGCCTTGCTGTAGTCTATGAAGCAAATATAGATACTTTTTTGGACTTCTATATATTTATCTATCACTAGCCGGATACTCAGTATAGCTTCTCTGGTTCCTTTGTTTTTCCTAAAACCGAATTGTTCTTCACCGACCTCCATGTCTATCTTGTTCTTAATTCTTTCATGTATTATCTTGAGAAGTATTTTAGTTAGATGGCTCATTAGACTTATGAATGACTTATGACTGGTAAGAAACCAGTATAGTTTTATTTTGTATCCTAATCTTGTCTTACATAAATAATACAGTTGACACTTAAATATGCAACGTAGATGGAAAATTAAGTTATCTGTAAACCAGGTGTATTCATGGCTTTATGATTAGAGGGATATCCTACAGGTGTGGATTGTTGGTTCCTAATTTAACTCTTAAGGGACTTGGGTGAAAACCACAGTTTTGCAAGCCTATTTGCAAGTGGACAAACATGTAGAGTCTGGGCCTGGACATGGATATTGTTATAAGCTCCCACCTTCTGACATTCAGGTACAAATGATCGCAGTGAAAGTTACTGTCCGTATTTATAGTAAGCTTCAATCGTATTGCTTCTTCTGCACAAATGCATCATAGAATACCTTCATGAGATACCCCTGTTGTCACAAAGTCTGCTATGGGTATGGCAGAGTGCTTGGCAGTACAACCAGGTTTCTCCCATTTTGTCATGTCTGCTATGCTTTCCTTATCTAATCCTGATGACTAAAACAAGGATCCTGAAATGATAATGGGAAACATCTCTACCTTGAGGATCTGGACCCTGTCCAATGTTACAGCTGCAGCAAGAGTCTTGCAAGCTGGCATTGCATCCACAGTCAGAACATGTCCTACTCTTGAGATATTGGGAAAGGTCAAGAAAGCTCATGAGAGATCTAAAATTTTGATTCCAGGGAGAACCGTGAAGGCATAATGTATTGTGACCACACAGAAAATACTCAATCACATGATGAAGGATCAAGGCCTGCCTCTTGAATGCCTGTGACTTATGGAGAGTGCATCTCTGTGAACCCTATCTGAACTCTCAATAGCAAAGTTTTTCACGGAGACTCCATTAGGGCAATTGACTGTAAAAATCATCTCCACATAGAGGAAGACATTTGCATGTCATTCTTTAAGAGGAAGATATCTGCAGCAAACAGCCAATACTACAATATCATTCAAGAAAAATAAATTTTCTATACAAGCGTATTTTTGATTTGTGTGTGTGTGCGGTGACTGGCTAACCACTGGAATAATTAATAGTATTTGCTAAAACAATAAAAAAAAAAGATTCTTTAGTATTCCTATCTTATTCTATTTCTTAACCTTGTCTAAGAAGTTAAATAAGGTGTGATATTACCACAGGAACAGTGATATATTCAGTATTATACATTCCAGTACAGGTTTTTTGAAATCTTCAGGCGAAATGGAGCAAATATCTAAGGTGAACCACTTGGCAGCATCTATAAACAAGTCATTAACGGTCAGTTTGTCAGTCATTATTTCTCACTATGTTGTTTGATATATAGGTTCTGTGATCCAACAATCATGAGTCTTGTATCACTCTGATGAATTTGATTAAATAGAAAGAGTTTCCAATATTTTTTAAATGTTGGATCGTATGAATATATATATATATATATTTGTATGTATGTGAGCATGTTTGCCAATAATCCTAGTCTAATATGTGCTATGTTGAGTTTGTAAATATGTTTCTGTATTCATCATTCAGATTTGGTACTATTTGTCAGCTTTATTTGATTTAAATATTGGAGTTAGATACATTGCACTAATTAATACTAAAACCACAAAAAGTGTTCTGAGTTTCCATCAATGACATAGTAGGGATTTCCCCTTCCATAGTGGGAATTTCTTAGGTGATGTCACACACACATGTATTGCATATTATTCAATGCATTTAACCTTTGTGTTGCTGGGACATAAAAGGGGAAACAATGAATAATGACCAAGCATGTCATAAGAGGTGACTAAGCAGATTTTGGAGTGGATTTGACTCCCATTCCATGTACAGTCAAAATGACACAGAAGCCATGCTAAAGTCAAAAACATGTGTCAGGTTTAAACTACAGCCATCGCAGCTAAGCTGTAAACCATGATGCAATGCACATCATTTTTCTACTATTTTGATACCACTCAAAGGTTATAGAAATATGTTCTACACTTCAAGAACTATATGGGGTAAAAATTAACATGAAATGGATGCCCATGCATGTTGATACATCCTTCAGCAGAGGCAGACAAGTTTGCACAACCAAGGGCCCTGTTGTCACAAGTTGAATAACCAGTAAATATAACAACAGTAAAACAATTATAAGAAAAAGAATTGTAAAGAGGAGTGGCTAAATGCATGAACGACATCAAAGGCAGGAAAATAGCTTCATTACCATTTTTTAAATAATACTCATGTGGAAGACAGGTAATGAAGTCCTACTTGATGACGACTAACACACTATCACTTGTCGATGTTAACAGGAATAAATATGGTACATACAACAAAATAAAACACAGAATAAAATCATACAAATGACAATACACAGGACAAAGTCGACTTTTCGGACCAATAGGCCTTTTTCAAGATACGCACATAACATACAAACATAAAAATACCACAAGTAGAAAAGAATGTGCTTAGATACCGGAAGGATATGAACAGGAACTACACAAAGACGATAATACAGGTGGAACAAGAGGAACAAAACAATGACATAAATGGCGGCACAAAATTAATAAAAACAACATAGACCAATCCGACCGAGAACAAAGTGAAAGACCGAGAACTATTCTCGGTCGGATTGGTCTTTGTTGTTTTTATTAATTTTGTGCCGCCATTTATGTCATTGTTTTGTTCCTCTCGTTCCACCTGTATTATCGTCTTTGTGTACTTCCTGTTCGTATCCTTCCGGTATCTACACACATTCATTTCTACTTGTGGTATTTTTATGTTTGTATGTTATGTGCGTATCTTGAAAAAGGCCTATTGGTCTGAAAAGTCGACTTTGTCCTGTGTATTGTCATTTGTATGATTTTATTCTGTATTTTATTTTGTTGTATGTACCATATTTATTCCTGTTAACATCCGCTAGTGATAGTGTGTTAGTCGTCATCAAGTAGGACTTCATTACCTGTCTTCCACATGAGTATTATTTTCAATTATATTCTACTAGCAGTACTACCTTCTATTGATTACCATTTTTTTACACCATCTAGAGAAGGACACCATCAACCTCCTTGAACACACAAACCAAACAGAACTTTTTAGAGTGTGAACATGACACTACCAGCTAAATCACCACCAAAACAGAATATACCCCAACAATAACTCAAATTGTAGACATTGCCAACCCACTAGTGAGACAGTGGAAAAGCACCTGATGTCTTGCCATTCTCTACAAGATAAAGGAATTCCACTTCTGCCAAAAATCCCAAGCATTGATAACATTTTATACAGCAATTCTGAAATACTGATAAGAACAGCATAATTCCATAATATAGCATAGAAGTCATCAGGAGCTGACGCTCAGTGACTGGCGAATCAAAGAAAAGACAATGAGCACATACACAAACAAATGATTAGTGTTAGCATTAGCATTTTAATTTTTACAAACCAAAGACATTTCATTGATCAATGATAAAAGCATACCTGCATAATAGAAGAGCCAGGGTACAATTAGATGGTCGCAAGAGCAAGAAAGTTCAATTGCGTCATGGAGTCCCCCAGGGAGGAGTCCTGTCACCCACACTTTTCTTGGTTTACATCAATGACCTAGTTGCTGAACTACCACACGGGATCAAAGTGGCAATGTATGCTGACGACCTGGTGATCTGGTGCACGGAAGAACATGCAACAGTGGCCACTAAACAAATACAAAGAGCTATCGATGCCCTAACCTTATGGGCTAATAGATGGTGCGTCAGCATTAACACAGATAAGTGCAGCACTACACTCTTTACCCTCTCACCAAAACAAAAAGCTGGTCATATCAAGATAGATGGAGAGCTCTTGAAAGAAGACAAACAACCCACATACCTCGGAGTTACTTTTGATAATAAGCTGACATGGAAGCAGCACATAAACAGAGCAACAACAAAAGCCAGGAGGAAGCTAGCTATCCTGAGAAAACTAAGTGGAACCACATGGGGAGCCAGTGGAAATATACTCAGTAAAGTTTACCAGCAAGGCATAAGACCACACCTGGAATACGGTTCAGCTGCGTGGTGTCCTGCATCAAACACCACATTACAAGATCTAGATAAAGTGCAAAACCAGGCACTTAGAATAATGTTGGGAGCAATGAAATCAACACCCATAGCAGAGATGCAGAAAATGGGAAGAATGCAAACACTTGGCGAACGCAGACACAAAAGTACTAATTCAAGCAGAACAGTTTCAGTGTATGCCAAGTCATCCAATGAAGGAAAGATTCCAAAATCTAGCAATGGGACGACTGAAAAGGAGCAGCTTTATCCATCAAGCTAAACGACTCCGTAGACAACTTACAGACCTACCTGAAGTTGACAGCCCCTTAAGGTCTGTACCAGAGCAAACCCCGTGGAGTGAAAGCCATGGAATGCCAATATACATTCAGACCCATGTGAAAGGAATACTAAGCGAGGACGAACAGAACAGTGTGCAGCGAATGACAGTCACCCTCAGTTTCCTGGATGAGGAATATCCACAAGATATATGGGTCAGAGTGTACACAGATGGGTCAGCACAGAATGCTGTGAGGAATGGAGGTGCAGGTGTATATATAGAATATCCACACAAGCCTAGAGATACAATCAGAACACCGACAGGAAAATTCTGCAATAATTATGATGCAGAAATCCAGGCAATTAGTGTGGCAGCTAAAAAACTGCTGAACTCCAACTCTGACCTACAGCCTGTGGTATTCCTGACAGATGCAAGGTCAGTGCTTCAAGCTCTCCAGTCTGGAAAACTAACAGACTTAAAAAAACTACTTAGCGAATTGTCTTACCAGTATAGGGTAACCATGCAGTGGATACCCTCTCACTGTGGAATACCAGGAAATGAAAAAGCAGACCAACTGGCTAAGGAAGGTGCTGCCGAAGACCAACCAGATATACCAATCACCTACCATCAGAAAAAACAGATGATCAAGTCAATAAGAAAGCCACAAACACCAACACAAGATGACTATCATATTATGAACAGACCAGAACAAGTTATAATTCTACGTCTCAGAACAGGACACAACCGACTCCGCAGTCACATGTATACAAAGTTCAAGATTGGCAACACGGCCATGTGTACATGTGGACAGGCAGCACAGAGTGCCAAACATATACTTCAAGAGTGTTCTGAGCATGAAACGCTGAGGCAGACATATTGGCCAGAGGAAACAACACTGGAATCAAAGCTCTATGGGACACTGTATGAACTACAAAAGACAGTGAGTTTTATTAAGAAGACAGAATTACAGATATAGACATGTTTCAAGTGAACGAAAGAAGAAGAAGAAGAATTGATCAATGACCTATGATTTGTGTGTAAATCCAGTAGGAACACTGTTTTGAGTAAGAATTTATCCAAAGAACCTTGAGTTGTACTGTTGCAGTATTAAAATGTTTAAAACACATTCATTTTGATTTTTGTTAACACACTTCTGTTATTTTACAGACTATACACAGCAAAGTATTTGAGAGTGAAGCAGTTTTAGGGTTACTGGAGACTGATGTTAACAACCTTAGACAGCGTCTTGAACAATTTGAACTTGAAGACGTCAGGATGTCTCTGATGGATGCAGATAAGAGAGCAGAAAAGGAAGAAGAAAGGAGGAATAAAAAATACCTTGGTACAGAAGAACAAGAACAGCTACAAAACATATTGATAAATTGTGGGAAATATTCTAATGATAATTCTGAAGGTGCTTCCAGCTTATACCATACAGCATTATATCCTGTTGAGAATTGCCTTAATGATCAGAATTTAATAAGATTTCAGGTTCCAGATCCAGCTCCTTCACTTTCCAGAGAGTATGTCATTGAGTGCAGTGGTGATGTGGGCACAAGCTGTGCAGCTGATATTCCTGTTGATCCGTATAGTAATAATAATAGAAGTACAGGCTGTGAACATAGAAATATTAGCTTAACTAAAATAAATAATTGTGAAACAAAGAAGCCACAGACTATCATGGAGAGAGTCTCTGAGGCATTCTCTTTTCTTGATGATGAGTTAAAATTGAAAAAAGTCACTTTCGACAAACAACGAGATGCAACCTCAATAGCAAGTAAGACTACAGGCACTGCTATGGTTCATCGTGATATAAATGTGAAACCACAACATAGTCATGGGTTAAGCAAAAAGATAGACAATTCCAGTAGGTCAGAAATGCTTCGCATAGGAACTAAAATAAACAATTCCAGTAGGTCTGACATGCTGCAAGTAGGAACTAAAGTAGTAGATAAGTGATATAACAAACACAAACAACACAGGATTTGTATTATATATGTCACAGAAATCCTCTATTTATAGTAGTCACAGATGATTATTTGCATTATTTTCTATGAGGGGATCTGAATAAATAAATCACAAATAGCTTTACCAAAATTCAATAGGATATAAACATGAAAACTATATAATTTTAGACTGATATTGTAATTTTATTTCTTCACATATTTTCCACTGACATTGATGCACCTGTCACATTGATTTATCAGTGCAGCAATACCTGAAGTTACAAAAAAACTTTTGTTTGCATTTTCAGCAATTTTTATTTCATGTTCAGCCTCTATGTCATATGCGTAAGGATTCCACCAATGTGAATTTTGAGTGGACAAACAGGTGGAAACTGCTCAGATATAGGGCAGGCTGTAAGGTGGATGTTCCAATAATTGTCATCTCATGTGGGTAATTCTGTTTTAAGATAATAGAGTTGGTATTGCATTGTCTTGATGGAACAGTATTACTTGAGTCTAAATGTTTTCTTTGAAAAGCATCTTGATGCATCAATAGCAGTAGTGTTACCATATGATACTGCATTCACATGGTCCCCTTAATTCTGGAAATTTGTTAAGACTCTCCCTGGTAATGCAATAACACTGTGAGTATAACCTTTCCTGCTGATGACAAAACTTTACATTTCTTGGCAGAAGGCAATGAAGGATGCTTCTACATAATTGAAGCATGCTTTGATTCTGGTTGATAGTGATGCAGCCATGATTCAACATCAGTGGCAATATGCTGCAACATATCTTCTCCTTTATCAGCATATTGACAGAGATGCAGCAAGGACTTGCCCATTTGGATTATATTTTTTGGGTCAATTAGTTCTCTGGGTACCCTGCATGAGCACACTTTCCGGAATTTTAATTGGTCATGCATTATGCTGAAGGCTCATGCCGAAATTGGATGTGCTGGACCGGAATGTACAAAATAATGCAGCTCAGCTGTAAAAGCAGCAGCACAACATACTTCATGCTCTGTGGCAGGAATCACATGAAATTTCATGTTAGTTATCAGAGAGTGGGTCTGGAAGAAGAAAAAGTATGCTGTAGGCTGAACTATGTGAGCATCCTATTGTGGTTGTTACTCTGTCTACTACACAAATCATTCCTCCACCTGCTGCGCAGTTGCTTTTGCTGCAGTTTTGTCAGGTGATCAAGTCATTTCATGTTCATTATTGTACAAATTGATTTACCCAGTTATGCACGAATTTACACAATAAATAGTTATGCACAAATTTACCGGTACACGATGAACATTTATGCATGAATTTACATGATAAACAGTTCTCACTGTAAACACAAACCATTTCCTTATAAATGTCATTTGCAGAAAATCCTTCTCCTCCCAAAATATACCATACAACTGCACACTGTTCATTCTTTGTAATATTTTAGAGCATGGTCACCATTTTACATGTATGCTGCTGTGTGTACAACAACTGCTGTTGCTACTATCAAATGACACACACAAAGGTCACATAACTGCATGTTGTAACCTCATAATTCAACCTTTAACCTTTAGCAAGCTAGATTAAAAATACGAAACGTCTCCCTGCCACCGGATTCTTTTTTGAAAATTTGCGTTATTGATGGTGACTGTTTTGAAAATGTGATAATTTTTTGGTTGTTAAAGATATTTAAATAATATTTGCACATATAAATAAAGAATTGAATTCTGCATATATTGGTGTAATTTATGTACGTGTGTGTGTGTGATACCAGACGTATGAGAAAGTGGTAAAGACATTTTTCACAAAAAAAACATATATTTTATAACAAATAAATAGGAAAAAAAATTAGTAAAAAAATTACTTACCTTAGTTATCGAATTCCTTGGCAACACTGTACACTAAATCACACGCAAATTTGTTGTATTTATGTTCTTTCATTGCGAAATTATCAAAATATTGCCGGGGGAACTGTATAAAACATGTAGATTTGCAGTAAAATCGCTCTTTGAGCTTAGGCCTAGAGTCAATTTTTGGTGCCACTTCAACATATTCGATATCACACATCTACAAGTCCCAAAACCAACACGGCATTCTGTATATTCACTGCTGTGAAACTAAATAACCTAATAATTCTTGATTCAAGCCACGATTCAATGTTATTTTATTCAAAATACGATGAAAGAAAGGTCTATACAACCGATCCACCATCATGGCATCGTACCGGTGTGCAGATGTGGTCAGATTAATTGCTCTTATACGTTTGTCTTCTAGCTAGCCATTTTCATCAACGATCATGTCGGATGTGGGGGATTTACCGGCTTCGATTGTGCATGTCCCCAGCTATGTGCACGGGCTGTGGTACGTGTAAATCTCACGATATCTCATCGGATGGGGTGTGTCGCCAACGGCGCGCGCCGCCATTTATTTTTTATCGACCGGTGTTAATATAGGCGCGGTGAAGGTTAAAAATCACACATTGTATTTGTATTATTTTCCTCATTCGTTTGTTATTTACTTATTGACTTCTCCTCGTATTTTGTGTCTGGATGGTGCTCTCTTCTTTGTCCAGAAATATTGTATATGGGCATGTGGAGATGATTATAAGAGTGTCTTTTTTATGTAATTTGAGAACTGGTTAATATAAATATATATTGCCATAATAATAATAATATGATGATGAAATAATACCTTTAGCTGTAAGCAGGTAGCACTTGACAGATCATAGCCTTTCTGACAAAACTACAAGTTCTTCTCATTTGTTAAACTGTGGTGACACCCAAACTCATAAGGTCTCAAAAGGCATGGATGATGTGTAAAGGTACTTTATGGATGCATGTTTAGTTCACAGAAGGTGGCATTTCAGTGCGCCAGAATTACCATGTCTTGCCATGAGTACAGCATACACTTCTGGGCCAACTATCTCATCATTCTTCCATCATATTATTTTAACCATTCGCAGTGACGGCATATCTAGCATTCCCCATCACCTGGGAGTTTGCTACAAAGGGACAAAAGTGCAACGTCCGCTTTGTCATCCATGGGGATTATTTGAAAGAATGCAAAAGCAAGAAATTGAGACAGGATGACACAAATTTCACAGGTGACCGGTTGTCAGCCCAATATCGCCAAACTTTCCTTAGTAACTTCCCATGACATTCCTGGAAAGAAGACAGTGTCCCTATTCTTTGCACCCTGAACTAGAAGCCCAGGATGTCACATGGTCAATACAGTACAATAGAAATAATGAAAATATTTAAAAAGTCTTCATTGTTAGCGTTTGCATGGCCTTACAGTTTGGGGCTGTAGTGAGATGATTCAATTGATAATTTAATGAGTACATATGATCTGGTTTAAAGATAAACACACCTCATTTTTCTTCCATACATGCACCAGCTTCATTGAGGCCGAATAGAGTAAAATACTGGTGAATAGTATAGTACAATCTGTGATCTTACTAATATCTGACTTAGTAAGAACACCCATTAGAAGTTTTTACCTATAAGTACCTAAAATAACACATTAAAAGTTTTCACCCGTAAGTACCTAAAATAACAGAAGTTTTCACTTGTAAGTACCTAGAATGATAGACATACATGAGCTGTAGCTGTATGTAGCTGTAAAGAATTGAGTAATATAAAAACTGTAGGTCTATTAGTGAACCACAAAATATAAACTGATTAAAGTATGATCAATGCAAACTAAAACTGATATATTGGTTATTGGTTCCTTAGAGCTTCGTTATATTGCCGTTATATCAGGAAATGATCCGGAAAGAATTAAGAAATGGTCCAGACTTGTTTTTACACACGTTTGTACAGCTGAGATTAGGGATGTTTTTCCAGCTTAATTTGTTGATGAATCCAATGTTGTACCCAAACAAGTTACAGGTTTTATTATTATTAATTTTCAAATGCAAAGGAAGGTTACAAAATTATTATTTTCATCCTCTTTAAGCCTGCCTTTTATTATGTCTCTACATGACATTAGACCAAAGATAAGACCACAATTTTAGCTATACATTTTTTAATTACCATGATTTTTTCTTTGCCTAAAACATTTTATTATAAGGTACACACAATTCAGTATTTTAATCAATATTAAGGCATCCATTCTTGTCAAATATGACTAACTTGTACATAGAATAGACTGCACGATGTCAAATTATGTTAAACCAATTAATGTGCACAAATTCCCTATTTAAACTAGTTATGTTTCTTCATCCAATGTTTATTATTTCACTTTACATTTAAATTTTCTTATATGTCAGTCCACACAATTGTTGCTATCTTCATGTCTGACCAATACATTTTTTTAAAATATAAAATATTTGTAAATATTTGCACCAAACTATGAATAGTTCTGGTTGTTTGTCTACAAAGTGCAATTTTAGGCTGTTTTATTGTATACTTACTTTTTATGACCAATATTTGCATAATTTATGATATTTATGTACTTAATACTTTACAGTATTCAAGTTTTAAAGTTGATATAATTGTTGAATAATCTGGTATAACATTAGTGTTCATGTGATTTATTTCACAAATTATCCACATAATTGCATTAGAATCAAAATAGGAACTGAGCATTGAGGTTGTATCTGGAGTGCATCAGTTTATTCTGTTAAGTAATTAACAAAAATTGTTTTATAATATGTACATGTTCATTTTAAGTGCATTAAAATTTAACTTTGTATGCTTGATCTGTGCAATATATCAGGTGACAATTTTCACTATTGTAAAGTTGGCAGGCAGAGGTCTTCAACTGTTTTGAAACTATACTGTTAAAAAAAAAAGAAACGCAACATTATTTCAAAGGTGTACCAAATATTTATTTTACAGAAATGATGTTTCAACCTTGGCATGAAGAAAATTTCAGACTTAACTAAATCAAACCCGTCTCCAGTCATTCCCAATGGTCCATTGACATTGCTGGTTCTCCCACTGAAGTCGCTTTTGGTAATGAAGGTCTGTAAGAGCAGGACCTCTGTAGGGTCTTCTAGCCCAAAAACCAGCTCCATGCAGCCGGCTCCTGACCTGAAATTCAATGAGCTGCTGGCATTGACTGGACTGGAGGATGCAGATGTAAATCGATTCCTGAGGTGACACAATCATATGAAGCAGTCTTCTGCAGGAGTAGTGACAATGGGTTCTCCACTTGTGGCTGGTCTGCCACTGAGCCAGTTTGTTGAAATCACCTCCAAAGGTGACTAATGGTGCTTCCTACCACATTAAATTGTCTGTCTACTACACTTTGTGATTATCCAGTCTGTAAGTATCCAATGATGATGCATCATTGTTCTATAGTGACATGAGCCATACTTGTGCATTGAATTTTCAACTGAATTTATTTGAGGACCGTCAATATTTTATCGGCATTCAATAACATGGTCAGAGAATTTTTGTGTTCAGTAAGTTTCACGGGATTCTCATGAATCTATCTTTAGCTATTGCCAAAATGTCGTTTTTACCTTAACCTCTTTCATGACTTCACGAATCATGAGGTCAGTACAATTCAGGTAATGACCAGTTAGACACAGTCGATAGGTTGAATGGTGTCCAATCAGTGAATATCTTTTATAAAATTACTTCAAAAAAGTTGATTTTCTTTTTTTAAACAGTATAGTAACAACCGTTGTCTATGTGGCTAAGTGGTTCAGAGTGTGTCTGTGACAGCCAAGGTATCGAGTTTGATCCGCACCCCAGGCAAGTTTGCATCCGGACTGTTCAAAAAGCAATGGCAAACTACTGAACATATTTATATTGTCTGTAAAATCACTACAGCCCAAAAATGCTGGGTTGTGGCTACATATAGTGAATCAATAGTAACAATTGATTTTTTTAATTGGATATTTTCGTGGATTTTTGCTTTGAAAGATATTTCTATTCTAACTCAAGGTTAGTAATTGTGAGGTAAGCCACAGAATGCAATGAGTCAGAGATCTATACCTCCAGAAAGACAAGTATAAATGGAAAAAAAGACTTCCTCAAGAACTGAGGCTTAGACTGGAACTGTGCTAAAGAGAGATGGCTAAGATCATCATGATGCATATTCTCTGGCTGATCCCTGCAATCTCAAAATGTATCTTCTGTGATCAGTTAACATAGGTCTTGTCTGAATTTGCAATGTGTATGGTGGTATGATTTAGGACATTGTAGGTTCCCCACCACTAGGTTTGCAGAGAGATGCTCCTATGAATCAGATTGATGCTCTGTGAAGTTGAGACAGTTCTGTAATAAGTGCTATGTCTGTGTTGTTGTTAACCCATAGATACAGGATGTTGTTGATGCTAATTTGGTATAAGTGTACTTTTTGAAATTCCCTGTTCTCAGTCTCAATATACTGATGTAATTTTGTGTTTAGTTTGTTAATGTTATATTGCTTATGTATTGTTTCCATTTAGCTGTCTCGACTGCAGAGATATATAGATTATTTTAGCAGTAACTTCTTCTGGAATAAAATATTCCCCTTATGGTGAGGTATGCTCCAACCATGGAAAATATTCCATTTTGGTTACTGGTATATCAGAGCTTTACAGCCATCAAAATATAGTGAAGGTTCCGGTTCTGGTAATCTCATCACCACAACTCCCACAAACATTAATTATACCATTTTTTTAAAAGCAGTATCTTTACTCCCTTGAAACTTTACGATTGAGGTAGGTTACCTCCCACTTTTGCCAGTTTGTCTGCTTTTTTGTTGCCAGTATGCAAGTCAGTGGGCCTGTATCCACTGTAGAGTATATCTTTTTCTTCAGAATATAATTTGACTTTATTGATTGGAAGGATCTTCAATTCATGTGAAATAAGTCAATAGATGCACCTATATATTCTAGAATATATATCTACATGCACTGGGCCACTGACTTCTTATGTTCACACCATGACATTCATGTTTAGTTGGAATGAATTTCAATTCAAGTTCTTGCAGTCACAACACTATCAGAGAGTTCAAATAAAACCTCACATCCCCTTTTCAGTCTATCTTTGAATGCCTCGTCTATCACTCTACCATTGACATTGGTAGTCACACTTACCAATCTGTGCGTGTTCGTTGCCCCTGACACCTAAATACATTGGCACAAACGTGAAGTTATTACTCTGCAACTCGGACCACTTTACCTACACAAGTCACTAATTATGAGCACATCCTATTTAGGCATGACACTCTGTGCTTCCAATTATAACATTGTCTTATTCATGGCGACAACTCCCACTGTTCAAACACTCCCGTTTACTTTTAGTACTAGGAATGTAGCAAAAAGTAAGGAATTATTCATTTTTTTAAATAAAAGAAGGTAACCTAACCTACTGAAGACAAGTCTATGATCCTGACGTGACGTGAGATGCAATGTACAGATCAGTGTTCTGACCCTATGATCAAGGTGAAAACATTGTACATACATTAGGATCATGAGGAGCAATAAATAGCAGTCTCTATGCTGTATACATTTACTATTACTGTACACCTTTGTAATTAAGAATAATTATTACATTTTTGTAACTAAAAATGATCATTACAATTTTGAAACTAAAAATGATCATTACAATTTTGAAACTAAAGCTGATTACAATTCTGTAACAAAGACATTATTACAATTTTGTAACTAAGAATGATTATTACAATTTTGTAACTAAGACTGATTGCAATTCTGTAACTAAGAATTATTATTACAATTCTGTAACTAAGACTGATTATTACAATTCTGTAACTAAGACTGATTATTACAATTATATAATTAAGACTGATTATTACAAATTTGACTTTTCCAACAAATAAAACAAGGAGTCAGACAGGGATGCATATTTTCACCAGACCTGTTCTCTTTATACAGTGAAAATACATTGCGTGCAATAATAGATATCCCAGGAATATCAGTGGGAGGTCATAACATAAATAATTTGAGGTAGCAGGTGACACTGTTCTGATGGCAAAAAGTGAGGAAGACCTTCAAGATTTAATTAATGTAGTAGTCAAAGAAAGTAAAGAGAAAGTCTTCCTAAATATCAAGAAAACAGAAGTAATGGTTGTTTCAAAGAAACAAAATAACACACCTTGCAAGATCAAAGTGAATGATATAGTATTAAAACAGGTCCACCAATTCAAATATTTAGGTACAACAATTACAGCAGATTCAAGAAGAAGTTCAACAGAAATAAGATGCAGAGTAGGACAGGCAGAAACAACATTCAGAAAAATGAAAAATACACTGTGTAATAAGACGTCATTAGAGGTGAGAAAGAGAATTCTGCAGTGCTATATAACCCCTATACTAACCTATGGGTGCGAGTCTTGGACAATAAAGAAACTGTAAAGTGGGAAATTAGAGGCAATAGAGATGTGGTTTTATAGAAGAATGCTGAGAATACCATGGACTGCCAGAAAAACTAATGTAGAGTTATTGAAAGAGTCAATTGTGTAACAGACCTTAGTCAATAATATAAGAAAAATGCAATATTTTTTTTGGCCACTTCATGAGACAGGCAGGTTTGGAGAACATAGTCACAACAGGCAAAATTGAAGGCAACAGAGACAGAGGGCGACAACGTGAGAAAATATTAGTTTGACAACCTGGCACGGCAGGGAAACAACAACGATATGATACATAATACTGTGGACAAAGAGCTGTGGAGAGCTATGACCACCTATGCCAGCCGGCATGGCACCTGATGATGATGATTACAATTATATAACTAAGACTGATTATTACAGTTATGTAATTAAAATTGATTATTATTCTGTAATTATGACTGAATATTACAATTATGTAAATATGAATAAGTATTACAATTTTGAAGTTAGAATTGATTATTACAATTCTGTAGCAGAAGAATATATATCAGGTAATATAATATTTCTTATGGCTGTTCTGAACTCTTTGTGAACTTGGGCTGGCAGACCTGCTCTGCCAGTGACATCTTCAAACATTCTGATATGTCTGTTTTCTCTTTCCACACAATTATGTCTCTTGATATGTTCAAAGAATCTCTGTAATGTTATTAACCTTTAGCATACTGTCACAGACTACAGTCAGCAGACTATTTTTTTATACAGCTGTTGGTGATTTGAGTTGCCTGCAGCTATGCACCTCTTTTGACAAGGAAATCAAGATTGCAAACTATCATTCATGCGGATAACACGGGAAACTTAAATAAACATAATTTATCTTCCTTTTCTGCTAGTATTCACAGCAGAAGGTGGTACAGTAGCTTTGTAGTTAATATTATTCAACCTTCTTTGTAATCTGTTAAAATCATTTGAAATAGCAGCAATTTTTGAGGATTAATGTTTAATTCTGACTATGAAGAATTTCTTGGTTTTATGGCTGTACATAGTTTCCCAGCCTCTGGTAACTGAGGATTTGGACAGCAGTTCTTTGTCGAGTGTGTCCGAGGAAGAATATAGCATGAATATAGTTGATTGTTCTTCTTGATTAGAAACTGGCTTCACAGCACACGGGACATTCCCATAAGTGCTAAGCCCTCCGCTCAAGCAGTCATCCCAGTGTATGTAGACTCAGAGTCTCGGTCAGGTGTTGATTGTGTGATCTTCGAGACTTTCCACAAAATTCTTCTTCAGGGTACAGTCATTCTTGGCTTTACAACTTTTTTGTGGTGGTAGGACCATTAGGCCTAGCTGATAACAAACATTGGCACACACAAAAATCAGTAGTGTGTGTGTGCCTATGTTTGTTTCGTATTATTAGCAAAACTTTATTACCTCATTTCAAGCTTTACCTGAGAAAAAAAGACACATACATTAGATATGGAAAAAGATATGGAAACAATTTTTTTTAAATGTGGAATATGAAAATAGAAAATTTGAAGATTAAAAAGAAAGTGATAAATTTTAAATGAGAAGAATGTAGGCAATAGTAGGCCAAAGTGTATTAGCATTTAATAAATATATAATACTATGACATTTATATTAAATATATATATATATACACACACAGTGCAATCCCTCTGTAACACATACTTTTATAACAAATTTCCCTATTAAGAACATTCTAAAATCCCCAAATGTATTTATTCTTTATTATCTATAGCGAGTTTCAGTAATTTCACATACATAATTTGTCAGTCCAAAACAAGTTATAATGGGATTGGATTCTAATTATATATATATATACACACATATATATATACATACATATGGAATATATATACCATTGGATATTAAACATTGTTCTAATAGTATTATTATATAATATTAACAATTAATGATTGTATTTAATACTCTACATTCCTATATTTGATACTCTTAATTGTAAACTTTACTTTCTCATTGCCAATTGCTATATTGAACTGTCTTTTCAGCCCAAATTTTTTTTTCTTCTGTTTTTTGTATTCTAGTTTCATTGTTTTGGCTGTAAATATATTGAATTACTAGCCAAATTCTGTCTTCTGACCATGATCAAGCTATGTAAGCTTGATGGGATATCTAAAAAAATTATTTTAGTACTTTGATCAAACACTTTTGCTCTGATCTTTCTTCTTCTTTTGTTCGCCTGGAACATGCTTATATCTGAAATTTATTCTCATCTATAAACTTAACTGTGTTTTGCAAATCGTACAGACGTCTGTTGAGTTTTCCTTCTACTTATTTCTCTGGGGCATTGTAATTGTCTAAGCATTTCATATTCTGGGCATTCTTAAAGAATATACTCGCCCATGTTGCCAATCTTGAACTTTGTAAATATTTGGTCACGAAGTCAGTTGTGTCCCATTCTGAGGTGAAGAATGACAACTCTGATCTGTTCATAATTTGGTAGTCATCTTGCGTTGATGTTGTCTTTCTAATTGCTTTGATCGTCTTTTCTGTTGATGGTACGTTATTGGCACATCTGGTTGATCATCACCAGCTCCCTCCTTAGCCAGATGATCTATTTTCTCGTTTTCAGGTATTCTACAATGCAAATGGTACCCACAGCATAGCTACTTTGCACTAATCACTTAGTTCAGTCAGTAGTATTTTCAGGTCTGGTAGTTTTCTGGACTGAAGTCGCTTGGAGTGCTGATCTTGCATCTGTCAGGAATACTACAGTATGTAAACAAAGGTTGGCGCTCAGCAGTCTTTTCGGTTGCCATCTTCATTGCCTAGATTTCTGCATTGTAATTATGACAGAATTTCCCCATTGATTCTTTGTATCCCTAACATTGTTTGGGTACTCTGTACACCTGCTCCTCCATTTTTTCACTGCATTCTCGCTTACTCATCTGTATATACTCGGATCCATATGTCTTTTGGATATTCATCATCCAGAACATATTGTACACTATTCTATTCACCTCAATCTGGATATGAATAAATAATCCACAATCTCTCTGCAAGGGGTTTGTTCTGGTGCAGACTTTAGGGAACTGTCAACTTCAGGCAAGTCTTAAATATTTCTATGAAGTCGCTTGGACTTCTGGATAAAACTACTTCTTTTCAGTCACCTCATTGCTAAGTTTTGAAATCTGTCTTTCATTGGATGACTTAGCATACTGCCATTGTCAAACTTTTCTGCATGTAATAGCACCTTTGTGTCTCTTTGTTCACCCTGTTTTTGTTGTAATAGCACCTTTGTGTCTCTTTGTTTACTTAGTTTTTGTATCTCATAGGTATTGATTTTACTGCCCCCATGATGATCCTAAGTGCCTGGTTTTGCACCTAGCTCCTGAAATTCAATTTTTGATGCTGGAAACCATGACTTCAAATATGATTCCATCTTGTTCAATGTTTTCTCGCTTCTCATGAATCTCCTGTTGATTCTCTGGGTTAATTTTGTGAATGTTGTCTTTATCAAATGAGTTTGCAAAGTAGTTAGCTAGAGTTGGACCCTTGCGACGCATAGGACCAGGCACCATCCCTGCCTAGATGTCCATCACAGGGCAGGCACCATAACATACATCAGATATAAATATATTTCCATTGCGTGGGTTAGTGCATTGCATCCTGATTTTTGAGGTGCGCCTCTTGGCTGGTTGCCTCCATCTTCAAAACACTGTGGTCTTGCTGCGCCTTTTGGCTCAACACATCCGAGTACAGCATGGCTTATGAGTCATGTTGACTCCCTGGTCAGTCTTAGTTTTCAGCCTCTGTTGGCTGAACTAAGCCCCATCTCCACAGCAAGGATCTGGCTTCAATGGGGACTTGCTCTGTTCAAAGTTCAAGATTTTGTTGTCTTCCACTTTCATCATAAGATGTGCAGTCAGATGCTGTTTCTCCAATAACTTACTTTCATCGGTTTGTTGTCAGGACCTGAAAGTGGAATAATTGGCAACACTGTGACCTGTCATGCATGTTGTCAGGACCTGAAAGTGGAATAAGTGGCAACACTGACCTGTCATGCATGTAAGAGGCTACTAAAGAGATTTGTCAGTAGAACTGATTTCCAATGCATAGATCAAAGTGACCCAAAAGGCATAATGAAGTCTTATCAATCTTCAGTAGTCTTTATCACTGTTTAGCAACATTATTTACAGCTTGGTTGTGATTGCTTATTATTTTAAGTTTATGAGCTCAGAGCATATAGTAATTTTTAATCTTCTTGAAAAATGATTTGATGCATTATATTTTGCCAACCTCTGCCTAAAGGTATCTTTCATATAGAAGACAGAGGCTTTTCCATAAAATCACTAATTTAGTTTGTTACTACAGTTTTTTTGCTAGCATATTTTTTTTTCATTTACAGACATTGAGTAATATTGTATGGTATTTTTGATTTACTTCAGATTTAGCATATGCCATAGTTAGTTAGTCGTAAGGTTAGCTTAGCTTAGGTATGTTGATTATCCTCTTCACACAACGGACATGTGCTCAGATCTCTACTTCAGTAAATCTCGGGGTATAACAGCGGATGGTTCTGGTTTAGTTAGTAATAAGATCATCATGGCACTCTGAACATATCTCATCTGCTATTCAGTATGCCCTTCAGCATGTGGTAACTGTTGTGTTCTGCGTTGTTTGATAATTCTTATTTTGATTCCTAATTGCTGCTCATTCTTGCAATTGCACACATCATTCCAAGGTCCTGCATTCTGTTAAGACACACAAGAAATACACCCTGCTCTCCAACTGACATAACTCTTGATTGCATAAAATAGCATTCTGAATCTATCTGCACAGATATATCATTGTCCCATTCCCTGGCAAGTGTGATGGCCACTTGAATGGAAGTTGTAAACTTTATTGAGTACAGAGAAGAGTGGGAAATAAGTCTATGTCCACTAACACTTGCACTTGTTTTATAGCCTCATCTGCTCTATCAAGCCATGATGACTGTCTCATTTAGTCTGTTCCCTTTGACTTTCGAAATATCATCATGTAGTGGATAATTCTTGTCTGCACTGATATGAAAGTCCACAACATATTTCTTATCTGTACATCATAGTAAGATAGTCATAGAGACATCGAGCTTAAATCTTTTACCAACTACAACTGCTGGCATTTAAATAACTGGCACTTGCTTCACCTAATAAGAAATTCATAAATATTAAATCTGTTAAATATTTTCTGCTTTTGTGTAATTCATAAAAGATTGAGTTCCTCATTTTGTACTTGCTATTGTGTTATTTATTTTATACTTGCTATTGTTAGTTTTTCATTTTGTACTTGCAATTGTGTTAGTTTTTTATTTTATACTTGCTATTGTTAGTTTTTTTATTTTGTACTTGCTATTGTATTATTTCTTCATTTTGCCATTGCTATTGTTAGTTATTCATTTTGTACTTGCTATTGTGCTAGTTCTTCATTTTCCATTGCTATTGTTAGTTCTTTATTCTGCCCTTGCTATTGTGTCATTGTATATATTTTCATCTATACTTTGGTTTGTGCCTTGGTGGACATAAATATTCAGCACAATATTGTCTTACATGTGTAATTTGTCAGAACTATGGGCGATGTATGGATCATAGACACTAGAGATGAATGTTTACATTTAAAACAATTATTTAAGACCAATGTGAGCAATTTTAAGAAACATACTTTTCAAGGTAGCTCTCACTATGAATTGCCTAAGAGGTTTTGCGACCCCATGTTGTAGGTCAAAGTGACCCACAATATATGTTCAAGTTGGCCAGAACGGTGCAAATATCACAGCAAATTTGTAAAACAAATTCGATTTTATCACACTAACTAGCAGAAGTTTTAAAACTAGTACAGAGGAAGAAAGACCCCAAAATAGATGTGCGGAGAATTCCAAAAATAGATTTTGGAGATGCAAGTACTGAGGAGCAGTTCTGTTCAGGGCATGACAATTGTTTTTGAGAACACAGAACCTAAGCGTGTATTTTTTACAGATCATGATAGAGAATTTCTGATGATGGTAGAAAATGAAGAGTATGCTAACAGTATGTCCTCCGTTTTTCTCCCATATGACTGAAAACCAGATATGAAAGTTCCGATCTGAGAACCAGAGGTAAAGGTCCTCCCTATCTGACAGAACCTGAGGTGAAGGTCCTCCATATTTCTTCCTGACAACTTGAGGTGAAGATTCACTCTTCTCTCTATTTACAGGTAAATCATCTGGTTGAAATACCTGGACAAGAGTGATGTCCATGACCTCCTTTCATAGGAATATGCTGCAGAATTTCAGTAAATGCACATGTGTATTTGTATACTTTGTTTTTCCAGCTAATGAAAAGCATAGGATTAGTTAGATCAGAAAAGATAAATGATGTTTTGGATCCATATGAAGAATTATTCTGGAAAAAGACTTAGGTAAATGGTTAATTGGAAACTAGATACTGGTTTTGTTTGAAAATGTATGATAACCATTTTATGGGTGGGAGGGAACCTGAGATTGATATGCCTGATTTCTACTGGTGGGGCCATAATCCTTTGTTAGTCATCATGCGCTGCATTCCTTTGTTCATCAACATTAGTAGACTTGCCGGCTAATTTGGGATGTTGTTGTCGATATTCAAATGCTGATGAGTAATCTACCCTTGTCAGCACAATGCCATTCATAAAAAAGTACAGGTCTTCTGAAGTATTGGGTGAAATGCATCACTTAAGAAGGATGAATCTCAAATAGCCAGCAGAAATCTGGGCAGGTTTCTGAGCTAAATTCTTAAAAGTCAATATTATTAATTTCTGATCCAAACATCTCCTCCTCTTCTCCCCCCCCCCTGGTTTGAACCTTTCAGTGTCCCACTCACATAAGTAAACTGTGACCATTTAATTGTTGTTCACTTTTTATTCATGGTCCTGAGCAATATATATGGCCCACTGATGGACCGTATGGCTCCAGTTGAGAACAATTGTGGTATACAGACACAGAATACAGTTTGAAGCATGTACATTAATAACTTGAAACACAAAATAGAAACCTTGCTTCAAACAATGAACATGTCTTGGTGACGTTATCATAAACACATTCAGCTTGGACAATACAAATAAATCCTATTTATAACAACTTCATCTTGGTGGATACAATTTTTATGTATTAATATAAATTTACTAAATACAGTATATACATATGTATGTATGTATATATACACACACACACAGTGGAATCCATCTATAGTACATCCTTTTATAACAAATTTCCATGTTTAACAAGACTTTCCGAAATCCCCAATTATATTTATTATTTATCATTTGTACTGTATATAGCAAATTTCTGTTATTACATACATATTTTATTGGTCTTGATCAAGTTGTTATAATGGGATTTGAATGTACAAGACTGACAGTTTAAAAAAAAAATATCAAGAAAAGTAATGGTAACAAAAGTTTTTTCATTACTGGTAACAGACCAGGAACATTAATTTCTAGGGCATGTTTTATTGTTCAGAAATTGTAATATATAGCATGGTGGTATAAATCTATTGCATGTACCAATGCATATATGGAACAGAAATCATATAAGTGAAGGTGACCTAGTAGTGCTCGTTGCATTGAAAAAAATGGATGTTAATATTGAATAATGCACATGTGTTAATTTCTGGTTTCATCAAGGAAAAACTGGTTCTAAAACTTTTGACATGCTGCAATCAGCTTTCGGAGAGTCTGATCTAAGCTGATTTAAAACATTTGAGTGTTCAAAAGTGGTCTTTTGAATATGATTCCTGCCAAAGCAGACTGTACACCTCCCACACCGGCGACATCTAGCACATTTGCAAGAAATCATGCTCTTTGACTTCCAGTTCACAAAGTAGTTTTTTGTGTGGAATATAACTGTTTTATATTCCTTCAACATGACCCAGTCATATTAATGTTCTGCTGTTAATTGTCCCCAAGATGGATAATATAGCAGTGTTTCTCACACTTGTTCCTGCCATCGGTCTATTGTACAAATTATATAATCAGGAACCTTACCCAGCATATCCCAATAATATTGTTTTTGTATTCTTTCTCTTCTTCTGTTACATTCATTCTTAAACTGCGGCTATATGGATACTGCTGCAAACAGGATATAGTCCAGAAAGTGTAATGAATTGTTTCAAGGTGTACAGCATGTCTGTGATACCTGGCCTTTTCGCCCAACACATCTGAGTATAGTATGGCTTATGGGTCATGTTGACCCTCTATGGGATGGGCCAGCCATCTTCACTCCCAAAAACTCCTTAGTATCTTTTATGACATTCATTGTCAGGTAACAGTGTCATTATTCTTTGCTTCCCATTCGGATTGCAGCAACACAGAAGTGTTTTATTCTCTATTACATACAGCAAACAATAGAAAATCAAAGACAAAAGCGAAGACATAAATTAAGACATTTTAAAAGTAATATGTTTATTTTTTTTAACATTTAAAAAAATATGTAACAGCTAATAACCATAATGTAAAAAGATATCTTTACACTCCTAAAAGAAGCTTGCTGCTTCTGCGAATAAATATAGTAGTAGTAGGGCTTCAGCCAGTTAGTTTGAGTCGTATCAATAAAATGCCATGATTTTATCAACTTTTCTGTACTTACATAGTAGCAAGTAGCTTCGATCCACTTAATTGATTATGTTTCCTAAAGCTTCATTACCCTTCAACCTTTCAAGTGCCTACCTGAACTGTCTTAGTTGAGAAGCTCGGACATAAAATGCTGCATTTCAAAATCTCTGTGGTTTCCTACTTGTTTATTTGTTTATAAGTGAAAGGAATGACATGCGTAGTTTGGGTACATGATAAGGTATGATTAACTTTTCAAGACTGTCCTACAGGGAACAGTTGAGGCTAGAAGAAGAATAGGAAGGAACAGGAAAATATGTTGATATTATTATAAACTGGCCAGCATTAAGATTCTGCACACTCAAACAAGACACTGAGATCAGAGAGGATGTTTGTGTTGTTTCTAAAATGGCACCCTGAGGGGTTATGGGTTTGATGATGTAAATATTAATATTAGTAAACATTAAAATATTTCATGTTAATCTGAAAAATTTGTCAGCATAACTAAGCAAGAGTGGTAAATGAATTTGTGACAGTTGTTGATAAGGGGGAAGGTGGGGATTTAAAAAAAAATTTTTCACAAAATGTATGGACAGCCCATGAAAGAAATTGTTCACAAAATAATAATATGAAGTGATATTTAAAAAATGGTCAATAAAGTTTCAAAACATATAAGAGAACTAAAATACATAAATAGAATATAATTTTAATGTAAGTTTTTTGTAATAATGTGTTTATTTTAATTACCATACAAATAGAATAGATACCTAACAAATCCCAAATATGATTTGAGCTCACCTCAAGATCAGTAGGCTAAAGTTATGAGATCTGTGTGAAATTTTTGTCTACTGATGAGAGATTTGGTTTTAGTCACAAATTTAGTCAGCTCCATTCTCAAATCTCATTTAGTGATATCCGGCCAATTGCTTTCTTCAGTAGCAAATCATTTAACAGTGCACTAAAGCTGCACTCAGCTAAATGTGAAGATGGAAATCTTAACAAGTCTTCTTGCAACATCTTATCACAAAACCATAACATCATTTCTTTTATATTCAATAAAGTTTTAACTGGCTCATCATTTTGCATTTATGAAAGTTCTTGGTACTGCATTGAAACATCAGATAGATGATCCACTAGTACTGACTGCATCATACATGAAAAATCAATTTCTTTAAAATCCGAAAATCTTTCTTTCTTCTTTCATTCGCCTGGGACATGCCTATATATGAAGTTTTGTTTCTTCTATAAACTTGACTGTGTTCTGTAACTCATACAGAGGTCTGTAGAGTTTATTTTTCTTTCATATCAGAGGCCAATATTCTCAGATGATCTACATTATCATGTACAGCAGCATATGTCAGAACACATTATCTGCTAAATACGTTTACCATCAACCAGTTAGCAGGTGCTCCATTTCAGACTTATCCATTGCTACTAGCTGACGATTGTGAATCCTGATTTTAATTTTAAAAATATGTCAACCACACTATATATTTATATACTCTATATGAGGCCACTAAAACAATAAGAAAGGCAAACTTCAGTTAAAAACTCATTTTTGAATTGAATAAACAAAATTGCACTGCCACCCTTGTGCCCCATGTTGGGAACTAAGGCATTACAATGTAAGGCATTACTATGTTTCCAAAAAAGCTACCTTTAGTATTGTTTGGATTGTTCTTCTTATTGTTGTTCATCCATCACAAGTGATGATGACCATTTGTTACATCCACTTTTATGAAATTCAGTTACAGTTATGTCTTCAACTATGAGTTTGTTGATGGCTAATAAGCCCTTTACTGGCCGCAAAGGTCCTTAGACACACTGTGCATGGTATCGTCATTATAGATTGTGTTTGAACTGCCTATGTCTTTCTAGTTGTCCATGCAGTGGCATTTCTCCTTTTTTCACAATATGCGTCCTTTTTGACTGTAAAACATCATGTGGTCTCTTCATGAAGCATCTTCACATGTCAAATGCTTTCAGTGAGGTCTTCAGTAAATCCATGTATTGCTTCCTTTGGTCACCTTGAGACTTGACCATCTGTATTTCACCATGGGGATGTATTTTTACAATATTTGGCATAGGCATACTTATCACCTCACCTGCTCAATTAATATGTGACTGTATCATAATATTGTCAGTACTAAGAATACAAGTTTTGTCATGTACAGTGTTATCCAAAATCTTGTCTTGCGACTTATATTCATCACATTTCTAAGACAAGTTGTATGGAAGTGATTGAGCTTTTTCACATTTGTCTATATTCAGTGCATGAATATAGTTTTATTTATTTTCTTAGTAATGTAATATTTACGAGTCTCCTTATTAATCTCCTTTCTGGGATGATTTTCTCTTGTTTGAAGAAGTTTATGTTGTTCTGCTGTGGCAACAAGTAAAAGAGCCAGACTTTTGTGACCAATTTGTTGAATGATCTGCAGTTTTCAAAAAAAGTTATTTTAATTTTATATTCACAACTCATTCTTCTATAGTGTTTGCTTCCTTATTGGATGTATAGACATCCTTCATTAAGTGTTGATCACCTACGCTTTAAGAAATGGATGTCTGGTCTAATTGAAAGTTTGTTCCCTTGATGTTCTTTAACTTTGTTTGTTTTAGAACCCCAGGAATTGTGAGTGCTTAGCTCTTACTTCTTTTTCTGAGTTCTCTTTCATATTCAGACTTCAGGAGTCTTCAGCTTTTGGCTTAGTGCAATGCCTATTGAAGGAGCCTTCTACTCAGAGGGGTCTATAATTGTATAGATGACATGCACACAATGCACCATAAGAGTCTCAACATAACGGCATGTCATCTACTAAGGTTTACTGTTGTATGGGAGGTTATAGTGGGCTATTGGTGAGACCCACAGATGCAACCACATGCATTTATACTTTAGTTAGTTTATACTTTGATAGTCAAAACTAAATGAAAGGATTAGGGTATTTTAAGTAGTCTGATCACTACTTGCTGGGAATTGGGAACACATTTGGTCAAACCAAAGCAACTCTGCAGTGAAACAAATTATATAATAATCAGGAAAAGTTATAAATAAATTTTTTTTAAACCATGAAAAAAAGAACATGACTTGAAAATACTAAAATTTCAAGGTTGGTATTTGACATCTCAGATTTCACCACATTATTAAAGATTTTGATCATCTCTAAAACGTTAATTTCCCTCAAATCTTGCACCACCTATAGTTGCAGACAATGGTTAGGAAAACACTTAATGTGGTGAAATATGTGGCATTATCGTGCCAGGTTGAAATCAACATTAAGGAAAACAAATGGAAACGTTCAACACAATTTTAAAGAAGTTTGATAACACATAATTTGATAACAAAATACTGTTATGTTTTGGCATTATATGCCTCGATTCTCTGGTTCATAGGATTTAGAGGTGACTTCATCCACTCTTTTTTCAGTAATTGTTTCAGCTGTGATAAACGCATATTTGGATTTTCCTTTTTCACTTCTGGAAGACGAGATTCCTCAAATTCTGCATAGGCTGCCTTCATTCTCTTCTCTGGATGTCTGTCTGCAGGTGACTCACCTCCAACACTATTTTCCAAAAAAATATTTTTAGGTAATATTTAGTGCAATCAAACATGCAAATACAAAATCTTAGAAGGTGTGTTGCCTACATACTTTAATTTTGATACCATAAAAAATGTTAATCAAGTAGCATCATTTGCAATTTGATATAGGAGATGTGTATATGTTGATTGAATGAAAAGTTTGCATTTTAATGTAAAACTGTTAAAAACGATGAAAAAAAACAGATTTGTTGACAATTCTTGAACATGCAGGAAAAGCAGTAAAGTAAATTCATGTTTGTTGTTTATGGGAATGTCTTCCCTATTTATGGAACTTCAAAGCATTTGGGAAAAGACACTATAAAATTAAAAACAGCAGTGTTCAAGACAAGCAAAATTTGAGTAGGCTATCAATTGTGGGTGTTGCTAGACTGAAGGTCCAGGTCCACTCAGAGAGACACATAATCATCAAGAGTTGTGACTACATCATAGGAGTAGATTGCAAATCTTGCATGAGCTGTTTCAGATACCCATCATGTAGCTATGTCTACTAAAGTCATGCTAAAGGGAGCATCAAGCCAAAGCATCATTAATGATGTTAGATGTTTGCAGTGCTGATGAAGATCACCTTTTCCATAGACTTGTTAACTGATAATGAATGTTGGGATGCATTTCTGATCGTGAGACTAAAATTCACCAAAAGAATGGAAGTGTTCTTGAGATACCACAAAATAAGGCAAAGATTCTGTGGTGAAGATCATGTTCCATCATTTTGAGGACCACTCAGAGATTGAGCACTTATTCATATGTACATGCATAAGTCTAAATATAGACTAGCAACATAAGGCTAGTTAGCATTAAGTAGTGTAAAAATAAGAACATGATATAATTACGGTGTTAACAGAAAACAACAAATTAGTTATGAATAATGCAAGAACAGCTGTAGTTTTAGTTAAGAGTAAGGGAAATGATATTGCTACTCAATGAATGCCTGTCTGTTACATGGTGATACAGTAATAAATGAAATGTCTTGGGTCCACCAGTAATTGAGCATCAGTTCTTGATAACTTTAATGCCACAATATGAAACTGTGCTGTTATTTTCAGTTGCTTAGGCTTGTAGTATAGAATGTTCTAAATGCTTTTGGTTTTTTTGGTAGGAGGGTATGCCTTATATTTTATAGAGCAGGACAGAATATCAAGTGGTGTTCCAACTGTTTTGCTAGTGTATTTTGCCTGCATTATTTTTGGGACCAATTCTGTTTTGATGATGGTTAAGCAGGCAGTCTAAATATTTCTCTTTGCGACCAAGGAGGCTGATGGTGTCTCCTCTAGATAGTGATAGAATTGTGTTTCTGTTTGTGCACTTGCATTTAGCTGCTCCTCTTTGCAATTGATTTTTTTTAATAATTTGATTTACTGTTGTCATGAGTACTGGTTGTTCGATTTGTGGCCTTGGACCTTTTTTATCCTAATTTATCTGCATCTTCGTTGAAAGGTATATCAACATTCCCAGATAACCACTGTATGTTAGTTTCAACCCAATATAGTTCTTGAATTTAATGGACGTATTTCTATAATTTTGTGGGTGGTATATATGGAACCAATTCTCCATTTTTGGACATCCATCACTGCAACTTGTGAGTCAGAAAAGACTACAATATCATTCGGTTATATTTCCGTTTTCAAATAGTCTATAAATTTTGAGTAGTTTTCTGGACCTTAATCAACAATATAAGAAAAAGGCAATCTTCTTTTTTTTTGGCCACTTCATGAGACAGGCAGGTTTAGCGAACATAGTCACAACAGGCAAGATTGAAGGCAACAGAGACCGACAACGTGAGAAAATATTAGAGTTTGACAGCCTGGCACGGCAAGGAAACAATGACCTTGATACATAATACTGTGGACAGAGAGCCATGACCGCCTACGCCAGCTGGCATAGCACCTGATGATGATGAGTTTTCTGGATAACAACCACCACCATTTAATTGATATGACCAATAGGCTCCACAGGGACCTGCAACTTTGATTAGATTTATCACATCAGGAGGACGATGATGACTCCATATCCTGCATTAATTGTAATTTTAAATGCTGATCCATCAGTATAGGCGATGAATGAAATATGTGGCTTTATATTCAAGTACAACATGGCAAGAAATAGTGCATGAGAGAATAGATAAGTCATGAGAGTAAAATAAAAGGGAAATTAGTTTAATAACAACTACCAGCTAAGAGACATATGGTTCTGTCGTAAATGGAGGTCGAAAATGTGTTTCAAAGGCTACTAGAAGACATCCCTCAAGCATTGCAGCCTTTAATTCTGCTCTTTGGAAAATAACTACTGATTGCCTATTCTAGTTGGCTACTAGACCCATGCCAGTATTTTGAGGAGTGTTGAATCAGGCACGTAATTCGGTAGATTAAAAGAGAATAGCCAACCCTTTTCCATCTCAACAAGTCTATTAATGCTCTCATTTTAACAGATTTTTCCAAGCCTTGGTTGAATTTTCCATTCATCTTAGGATTCAGCCACCAAATTGAGCAGAGTTGAAGCCATGATCATCCACATGTGTGCAGCAAGAATATCCTCATGTCCTTACCAATGGACAATCAAAGCAAAGGCCATCATATATCTTGGAGTCTTATAGAGTAGCAACAAACTCTCTTAAACTCAGCTCATTCCACAACCATCATTCTGAAAGTGCACTAGAACTGATTTACTTGTCACTTCTTGGAGTCCACTTTTCTGCACTAGGTTATCTTTGGTACACATCCTTTCCAAATCTACAAATTTAGCAGAGATGAACAGAGCCGAATATAATATAGACCTGAACTTAAAATGTACATAAAGAAAAGACAAAGAATAAAGGATACAATCAGAATATATCATCCATTTGATATTTGAATAAAGTTTGTTATTTACATCAGGATATGAAGTGAAAAAGTATTTTTACCGTAACATTGAAATAGCTTCATCTACTGTTCTAGCCTCATCTCCGTCTACCTCCAGCTTGTTAATATTCTCCTCTATTGGGACCTCATCATGTGAAAGCTTTTCCTTTGCTTTTGCCGCTGTACATGTTTAGAGTTTGATAGTAGAAATTTACTTTCACAAATATCTCCTTAATGCAGATTATATGAACATACAACATAGAATGCAACGTGCATATATCTTTGTAATATATGAAATCAGTTACTTATTTGTTAATCTCTTTTTCTGCATTCGCTTTAATATAACCACAGATTTTATAATTAAAATGTAATCACTTCTCTATGATCTGACCATTTCTATTCTAATTTTACAAGAAGAATATACTCAGCTTAATGGTGTCTATTCATTATTTTCTCAAATGTAATGGCAACCACATTATGACATCTTATCTGTCATAGCAACATCTAACATTTTTAAAACACAAAACTCCCCTTATAATAAAATTTTCTTGTCGTAAATTACTTCAATAACATCATTATTAAATATTATAAACATCTCTCTCAAACACCATACATTGATCTACAGTAACTGAAACAACAAAGCTTTAACCTTTAGCAAGCCAGATTAAAAAATACGAAACGTCTCCCTGCCACCGGATTCTTTTTTGAAAATTTGCGTTATTGATGGTGACTGTTTTGAAAATGTTATAATTATTTGGTTCTTAGAGATATTTAAATAATATTTGCACATATAAATAAAGAATTGAATTATGCATATATTGGTGTAATTTATGTATGTGTGTGTGTGATACCAGACATATGAGAAAGTGGTAAAGACGTTTTTCACCAAAAAACATATATTTTATAACAAATTAAGAGGAAAAAAAAATAAATAAAAAAATAACTTACCTTATTTATCGAATTCCGTGGCAACACTGTAAACTAAATCACGCAAATATGTTGTATTTATGTTCTTTTACTGCAAAAGTATCAAAATATAGCCGGAGGAACTGTATAAAACATGTAGATTTGCAGTAAAATCCTTCTTTAAACTTAGGTCTTGTCATTTTTGGTGCCATTTCAACATATTCGATAAACGTTTACATGTCTCCAACCAACACGGCATTCTGTATATTCACTGCTGTGAAACTAAATAACTCAATAATCCACGATTCAATGTTATTTTATTCAAAATACAATGAAAGAAAGGTCTATAAAACCAGTCACATCATGGCATCGTACTTGTGTGCAGATGTGGTCAGATTAATTGCTATAAAATTTGTATCTTCTGGCTAGCCATTGTTACAACGATCATGTCAAATGTAGGAATGAACTGGCTTCAATAGCGCATGTTCCCGAATAACCAACCAGGCTGTGGGGCGTCTATTATAACGATATCTCATTGGATGGGGTATGTCGCCAGCGGCGCTAGTCGCCATTTTGTTTTTCGGCGGCCGGAGTTGATATAGGCGGTTGAAGGTTAAAATTTGTCCTTTTCTGAATCATAATCGTGAAGAAATAGCGAAAAATGGCAGCACCGAAGCTAGGTCTATGCAGTTTGGTTTCAAAATGTGAAAGGTCAAATAAATTACGATTGCATATTTATATCGCTTAGCAAAACTAAGGAACAATCACTCTTACGTACTATTACACACACTTACTATAAGAGCATGATGGGAAATAAACACAGACGATTGTTGTCCCTGACTACCTCGATGTAGACATTTGTTGACGTCAGATGTCTTTCTCTAGATGACATTTGTAGGCTACGGGTTTCTACAGGATAACTATAACAAGGTAATTTTTACTACGATTGAATGGCATCTTTAGCTACTTCCAACCCAAATGGTCTCATAAAAAAACTGCCCTTGAAATCACACTAGCATTTGTGAGTAGATATGCTAGCATTGAAGGCATCTTAAGTTGGGGAGTTGAAGATGGATGAAGTTGAGGATGCACATGTGCTGTATTGGGATCATTCAATGTAGAACAAGTAGAACTGGGGGTTCTCTAAAATATTTCATGCCTGCATGAATCAGATGGTTTGAGCAGCTACAAAACTGCATATCACTTAAGGTGGAATTTGAGGACCTCTTTAACCATTTCAATTCCAGCCTTAAGGAAAACTCAGGGCAAGGGGAATAACTAAGCACAAATCAGAAGTGATTTATCTATGTTATTTTACTGAGCATCTATGGGTCTTCTCTGAGAGGCTGTGACATTGGCTATACTTACAAATGTCACACAGGAATTTCAAATATTATGAAAATATCTTTAAAAAGCATGTGCAAACTGTTAGAATAGTATTAACAAAACAAGTACCTATAATTGAACCAAGTTACACATCACTATCCAACATTGCATAGTTTGTACTGAGATTATGGAATGGGTGGATCAGTTTTCCTACAGTACTTCTAAGATCACTTGATTTGTCTAAACCGGTTTGTATAAGTACTCACAATAAATGACTGATAGTGAACTAACCTTCAGCAGCTGCAGCAATTCTCTCCTGAGTTTCGATTATCTGTGCTCGAGTTAGTCTCGCCATTTGAGATTTAGCTCCCTTAATACTATCCATTTCCTCCTCATGGAGTTGTTGCAGTGTCTTCTTATGCTCAAGCTGTTCCAGCCGTTTCTTCTCCTTTTCTTCCTACAACAGAATTAACATGGATTTTAAAATGTTTATCAGATATTATGTAAAAAGCAATGATGCAAGCCATCAAGCTTATTCTGATATTCAGATGATCTTCCATATCCTGCGTCTATCGTAGTCTTGGTCTGCCTATTGTTGACGTTCATGAGAATGTCTCTCCATGATTAATCTTTCCAAACCATTGCCTTTTAATGTCTAAAATATGTTACCGTACATGCCTTGTTAGTTTCGAGGAGCCAATCTTCTATGCTCAGGTTTTTATGAATGTCTGTGTAGGATCACCTTTCTGTGAAATGGTCAAAAGTGATTTTTATCTACCGGGCGGTATATATCCAATATATATACTGGTATATTGGATCCAAAAATTCTGGGATTTAAACAAAATTAAGCTTCCCGGAGATACCGATTTTTTTGTATTTTGACTTCACAAAACAGTGCCCCTTAATAATTATTATTAATTAATTGATTTATGATATTTATCAATGATGCATTGTGGGATAAAATATCCAAAGATTTAGCAAAATGGTTGACCATTTGTTGACAAAATCGTGTCTATGATAATTATTTTTGTTAAATGAAGCGACTTGCTGAAAATCAGAATTTTGTGTGTTCTAAAACACTAACAGTTGAAGAAGTTGTTTAGCTAGAGTTGATGATTCAGAGGACGATGAATTAGATTAAGATTGTAATTATTCTGAAAGTGATATGGAAAATATATCACTGACTGAAAAAAAACTCACAAGAAAATACAAATATACATGGTTAGAGAACATTCATACATGGTCAGCAATCTTCCACAGGACCCCATTCTAAAGCTAAGCAGATCACAGCAAACCACACTTTTTAGGCTCCATAAGACAATGTAGACTACAAGCACATCTCCACAAAATGAAGGCTGTTGGAACTGACCAATGCCCATGTCAAAAGGGTTCCCAGATTTCTGAACACATTCTGCAGACTCTTCAATGATGTGAGAACTAAATATGGCTCCAAGAAACAGATCTGAAACTGTGAGGACCTTCTGCTGATGATTGAATACATGAAGGCGGCCTAACTTCCTGTATAGACTTCTGAGCATAGGAAACTGATCACAGAAGAAGAAAATATGGAAAATGATTATTTAGTGAGTGAAAATAGCATTAGAATAAATCATGATAGTAGTTGTAATATTTCTTCTGGTTCATCTCTGGGTCAAGCTACATTCTGTGGGAGTGAAACGGGGGCGTTGCCAACATACTTGATCCAATAAATTTAATTCATGTTGTTCTCGGCTAATATGTTTGCACTCATTTGTACACTCGGTGAAGGAATCATGTTTACATATAAATAAAGTAAAAGTGTTCGACCCTGTGGTACATAATGAGTTTCAGATAGCCAAGGTATCAGGTTTAAACCCAGCCTCAGGGAACTGTGATCTAGACTGTTCAGAAAGCAATGGGAAATTTACTGAACATATTCATATTGCATAGGAAATCACTGCAGTAAAAAATAATGGGTTTATCACTATATCCTGAAAGAGATATGCTATCAACAACTATTGAAAGTACTGATTCTTTTGGATTGTATAAATCTTTTATGTCTTATATACACATTTGTCTCATATTCTTTATAGGAAATGTGTAGAATACATCAATAACACCCATGTTCAAAGATGTGTGCTCATCTCTCTCTGTCAGCAGTGAGTGTCGAACTCTACAGAATTATTGAATTATACATTTTATCATAAATATTTGTTAACATAATAATGAAAATATGAATTCACCTTTCTCTGTTGTTTTCGAGCAATGTGCTTGTCATCATCTCTCCACATTTCATCTTCCTTTTCTTTCTCGGCTTTCTCTGTTTCTGCTTGGTTGGCTGCAGCTTTACGTACTCTGGCTTCAACAGCCTTAGAGTTCTCCCCTTTAAATTTCTTGGGCATGACTGATGTATTCTTTGGTGACAACACTGACTTACTGTAAAAAAAAGATATTAAAATTACAATTTTATGATAGAAATAATTTTCCTACTGGAAAAAAAAAGATAAATGTCAACAGCAACATTGTTTGACAGCCTTACTTCAGTGTATTCCAATTAAATTACCCAACACAGTGGGTTGGTACTCAATGTCTGCTTTAATACTTTTCATATTTTAGAAAAAAGGTGAAATATTTATAACAGCAATGATACACCCATGTAAGTAAAATAACTTTTATTCATTTTCTAACTCCCACTATATCTCTCTTGTAGCAGGATGATCCCACTAGATTTCCAGCAGGGTTTAGTCCAGACAATGTAAATAAATTGGGTCTGTTTTATTGCAGGATTAACACTTTTGACTTTGACTGTCACTGATTTACCAGTGTTTTTTACAATGAACAGTGGATGTCTGAAGCCCCATTGCTATAGGCCAGGAATATGCTGAGAACTGCTGCCTCTACTGTGCTGTGGTCACCAACCTCAATCTTAGTCATGGTCAAACTTGTGTGTCCTTTTTGCTGCTGTTTGTGCCGCCATCCACATAGCCAAATATGCCCATGTTAAATAATTTTTAGTAAGTTCAATGTATTAAACAATACATATTTTTAAAGAAGAAATATGGTATGCCATTATAGAGAAATGAGCCAACCAACATTTTCATGATGAGGTAGTCTGCTGTATTCTTTGCATATTCAGAAAATGGTCACATTGTCCCATCTAAGGAGCTGATGGAAGAGATAATTTCTTTAATTTGTTTTTGGTGGTGATGTTCCCATTTGGATTTCAGAATGGCTTTAACTGTTGCTGTGGCTATCTCATGAATGGTCTCTATGTCACTTGTAATATCCCAACTTCTTTGTCAAGTTTGTCTACTGCTTCATTTCCTTGTTGTTATAATAGGTTGGTATCCACTGAACCTTTCATGTGAGAAAACCAGTGAAAAGCAGGTGATATTCTGACAGAGTTGAGGTTTTTTTTTACTGAAAGGACATCTGTGAATACAGCATTTAAAAAATATTCAGTGAGGGTGTTTACTGCATGTCTTGAGATGCTGCTTCAAAGTTATTATAGCTATTTCCTGTAGTAAATGATAGTGAAAGATCATTGCCCTTCAGTTTTATCAGAATGCTGCTTCCCCCATTTCAACAGCATTTCTAGTAGATCCATCAAAGTATACGTTTCCAAAGTGATGGCGGAAAGTTTTGGTAAATGTGCTTGGTTGCTTTCAGCATTCTTTCTTTTTCAGATTGCAGTATAATTTTGCTTTCAATGCCTGGAATGCTGTGGTTAAGATATGAGAAGCATTTTCTTGTACAGGATGGGGTGATTCAATACATGGGTACTGGCTTTGCTATGAGTTCGCTAGAATAGAATTTCTGCAATACCACAAACCATTACCACAATGAATCACAAAAGCATCCCAAAAACAGCTGATGTATGGTGAGCTCCGGGGAAAAAAACTGCTGAATGGTCAGAAGAAACACTGCAAAGACCCTCTCAAAGTGTCTCTAAAGAGCTTCAACATCGATGCCACATCATGGGAGTCTATCGCTTAGAACTCAGAATTTCTCAGTGTGGCACAGTATCGCAGAGAAGCAATGAATATATTCATTGTAGAAATGTAAGATATATATCAGAGGTACAGGGAAAATGTGAAGCACAAAAAAAAAGAGACCAACGCACACATTTAATTCTGATCACACATGTCTCAACCTATGCCAGGATTGGACTTCTCAGTCATCTCTGCACACACCAGAGAGATGCAACAACACTAGTCTGAAACTGTTTCCATCATCGTCTGCAATGGATGACTTTTGCCATGGTAGAACTACAAAAGGAAAATTTGATCAAGATTGCAATAATGACAGATGAGCTCAGTCGTCAAATAACTAGTAGTTAAACTACCTAAAACAAAACTAAGTGTAGACTGTAGTAAGTGAAATAGTAATTACTTAATTACTAATAGATAGATTAGTTAGTAAACTAAGACTTAAACTAGTAATAGTTGAACTTGATAATGATGAAAACAATTTTAAAATCTGCCATGCAATTACTTGTAGGCGGGGGAACCTGAATAATGTACATGTAGGCCCTACACACGATAGGCCTATAGAATATTATATTCTAAGTATTGTTGTGAATTAGGCCTAACTACTACTACTAATAGTACAATTGAACAACTACCATCCTGGAGTCCCTGCCTACTGCTACGGCTACTCGTACTAGACAGGCTAAGCCAAATCACAACAAACGGACAACTACTAGTCTAAACTGTAAACTCTCAACGTTTGATGATAAAATAATGCAGACATATTTACTATAAATACATACAATATTAGCTAGCTGGATTGCAGATTAGACCTAATGTTTAAAGACAGGCCGAATGATAGCAGCTATTATTTACCAACCCAAGTTACTTCTATTTCACCGGAAACGTGCAATATCAAAATTTATGAAATGGAAGAAAAATGTACCGACTTAGTTCGATACTGAAATAATCGATTCCATTGTTTAAATACGAGACTCCGGATAGCCATTAATTTGAATTACTATTATACATTGTGGTCTTTGTTACCTCTAATATTTTATGGTAGTGTGTCCTGATATAACCTAATTGGACTTTGTTGTCTGCTGGTTGAAAGAGGCACGCCTCTCCAAAAGAGAGGCAAACTCATTAGCTACCAGCATAGCCATTAATCACAATGTTTAACATCAAATTAGGTAAAGGGCCTACATATTTTCCTTTCTCCATTCGGTGATACCATGCAATTGCCTCTACGCGGTCTTCGTGAAAAATAACATGTTTATATGCGTTATCGAAAAAATAAAAAGGAAGTTGTTGGAGGGGGTGGCGTGATCACCTAAACCACGACCTAAACACGGATACATTTTCTGTAAGGATAGGGTTTTACCTAAAGAAAAAAAGAAAGAAGGCTAATTCGCTAGTTTTCATATTTCCCTCCTTTTAATGAGAAATGTGATGACCTCTTTAAAAAAAAATAGCAAAGGGAGGGATTTGAACCACATTCTTAGTACTAAACGTCATTGACTTATCGTGCATTTTTCTAGTGGGTACGCCGAGTGTTTATCTGAGACTCAGGAAGACCTAAAACAACCCTTAAAACACATTTTCCTATTCTTAAAGAAGGGGATTTAATAGGCTGTAAGACCATCCAGGAACTAAAACTGCAGGCAGCGGACCGCAACATATGGAGAATCAAAACCTCTGCCCTATGTGTCGCTTGCTGGACGAAAGGAACTAACTAACTAACTCCGAGTGGCCTTTTTTAGTAGGTAGGTAGCTCTCCTCCAACATTTTATTCACACCAGAAACACATATTTACTGTTCTAAATAGTTAAAAAAAATACTTTATATAATCTTGCAATGAAGATCCATGTGTCTGTTCTTCCTCTGCAAAAATGTTCAGTACTCAGACCCACAGATAAGTGGGGGTGGTGTGGGGTGTTCAACCCCCCTCTCTCCAGCAAATATAGCATAACTTTGAACACTAGGAACTTCAGAAAAAGGACCACACAGAAAACTCCACTCTAGGCTATTTTTCACAAATATGTCTTCAAAATTTCCTTCAAGCAGCGGGTTTTACACAAGATAAGAGATTCATTTTTTTTAGGTTAAGCACCGTCCTTGATGTAAACATATCTACGGCGCTGTCAGTACCCTCTCAATACATGTTGATTCTGATGAAAGGGCACGTAAGAAGTTTCTTCCCAATCGCCAAGGAATTAAAACACGACAGACGATCGTTGTTCGTGGAATTTCTGAGATATGTTTTTTATTCTCTTTCGGATGCTCATACGTCTTTCACTACTGGCTGTATTGGCAGGTATAGACAACACTAAACGAAGTAGTTTTGTTAATTCTTGCTAGAATGGGTCTATGTAATTTACAACCAAAATATGCCAAGCAGGTAAATGCTTTGTTTCATCTGCATTTCAAGTTTATTTTCTAGTAGGTTGCTATAAAAGAATCGGTACTGTTTTATTAAACTATTCAATATATTCTGAGGGAATTCTTAAATTTACTGTAACATTCTAATTCATATAATAATGGGATATATTATAACACGGTTTAACCATTTGGAGCCACTGAAATAAAACTGTGACTGGCTTAGTAATCCGAAAGTATAAAAACTAGTACTAAGTAATACCGCTCGTAGGAAATAATGGAGAGCTCTCAGAGCCATCTCCAGCGAACTCTTCTGCAAACCCCGACTGCAAACAAGGGCCACAGCGCATAGGTAGATAGATAGGCCTATATTCTAATTCAAGAAACTTTAGATGCAGAAGATCTTCAAATCTGCATTTCATTTGTGTAGTTATACCCTACACACTTAATGAAATAAAAATTAATAGTTTGTGCTTAAGCAGAGATGAAATATTGTAATAGATATAATATGTCACTTTTTCGTCTCATCATCATAAATTATTTCTAAATGTATGACTGGTCTGAAGCCAGCATACTGGCTATCTCTAAAAGACAATTCGGTAGATATTAAAAGATGAACGGGTTTTCCCAACCGGCATTTAATAGGCAATGACGTGGCGTCATTGTCATATTATGTACATCATAATCATCAGGTGCCATACTTTCTGGCGTAGGCGGTCATGGCTCTCCACAGCTCTCTGTCCACAGTATTATGTATCAAGGTCGTCGTTGTTTCCTTGTCGTGCCAGGTTGTCAAGCTGTCTAATATTTTCTCACGTTGTCGCCCTCTGTCTCTGTTGTCTTCAATTTTGCTTGTTGTGACTATGTTCTCCAATCCTGCCTGTCTCATGAAGTGGCCGAAAAACGAAGACTGCCTTTTTCTTATATTGTTGATTAAGGTCCGTTTCGCAGTTGACTCTTTCAATACCTCTACATTAGTTTTTCTGGCAGTCCATTGTATTCTCAGCATTCTTCTGTAGAACCACATCTCTGTTGCCTCTAATTTCCCACTTTCCAGTTTGTTTCTTGTACAAGAATCGCACCCATATGTTAGTATAGGGGTTATATAGCACTGCAGAACTCTCTTTCTCACCTCTAATGACAAGGTCATATTACACAGTATATTTTTCATTTTTCCGAATGTTGTTTTTGCCTGTCCTATTCTGCATCTAATTTCTGCTGCACTTCTTCCATCTGCTGTAATCATTGTACCTAAATATGTGAATTGGTGTACCTGTTTTAATACTATATCATTCACTTTGATCTTGCAAGGTGTGTTATTATGTTTCTGTGAAATAAACATTACTTCTGTTTTCTTGATCTTTAGGAAGATACCTTTCTCTTTACTTTCTGTGACTACTACATTAATTAAATCTTGAAGGTCTTCCTCACTTTTGCAATCATAACGGTGTCATCCGCATATCTCAAATTATTTATGTTATGTCCTCCCACTGATATTCCTAGGATATCTACTATTGCAGGCAATATGTTTTCACTGTATAAAGAGAACAGGTATGATGAAAGCACGCATCTCTGTCTGACTCCTTGTTTTATTTGTTGAAAAAGACCACATTGATTTCCTACTCTTATTGCTGCTGTTTGTTGCTAGTACATGTTCTTGATGATTCTTAAATCCTTACTGTCAATGTTCAAATTCTCTAGCATGTGTATAATTTCGCCATGTTTAACTTTATCAAATGCGTTCGTGTAGTCTATAAAACAGAGGTACAGATCTGTTTTTACCTCTATAGACCTCTCTATTAGTGTTCTCAATATATAAATATCATTGTTGGTACCTTTGCCTTCTACAAAGCCACATTGTTCTGAACTTATTTCTGATTTTATTTTGTTTCTCACTCTCTTCATGATGATTCTGAGAAATACTTTGGTTATTTGGCTCATGAGGCTGATTGTACGGTGTTCTTCACATTCGGTGGTCCCTGGTTTCTTAGGTAAGGCTATAAATATGGACCTCATTAAGTCATCGGGTATGTTTCCACTGTTTTATATGTCATTCAGCAATTTTAGGAATATTTCAACTCCAAAGTCATCTAAAGCTGCTAATTCTTCTACTGTGATATTGTCTGGACCTGGAGCTTTGCCATATTTCATGTGTCTTAGTGCCTTCCTTACTTCTGCTGTGAGTATTGATGAACCCTCGCCGTTATCTTGTATGTTTATTTCTGGTCTATTGTCATCATAAAGTTCTTTGATATATTTTGATCATCTCTGTACTATGTGATCTATTCCCATTAATACCTGCCCTGTCTTAGATGTTAGACACCCTAAAACTGTTTGCATTCTCCGTTCTGTTTTAACTGTTCGCAGATGTTATCTGCGCCTTTTTCGTGTACCCAATGAGAGCTCCCCATATAGCACTTGTTTTGGAATACCTCTGAATGTAGCCTAGCCACTTGAGTCTTTTATGACCAATTGTGGACATTACTGTGGACATCTTGGCGCTTGAGAACCTTAGTGTTAGTAATGCTATTTTGCCACTTGATATTCAAATTTTTTTCTAAGCCAGCATAAGTGAAAGCTAGTCAGCCTTTATTTTTGCATTGAGTAAAGTGTCCATGTTTCAGATTCAACTAAAAAATGGACACTGCTAATGCACGTTTGGTATATCATGAGCTATTTTAGAGCTGTCAATTTTGTATTGCTCCATGCTTCTTTGAAAGATAGAGAAAATGGTTGGGATGCAAACACCTAGTTAACACAGAAACACAAAGTTGCTAATGCAAGCAGAAACGTTTCGTATTCACTATATACATATCTTATAAGACTATCCTCAGTATACAGACCCGAGGAGAAAGACGTGGCCCACCTCAATCATCGTCGAAGAGAAACTGTATACCAGGGCGGAAATTTCGAAATAAACATCAGCCTATATCATAGAGTAGAGTCCCAACCTGACTGAGGGATGATCGTCGAAGAAGAGGTTTTCACTGCAAGCAATGTCATCCAATAAAAGACAAGACTTCAAAACGGCAATGGAGCGAATGAATAGAAGTAGTTTTTCCTATCCAGTAGAACAAACCATATCGTAGACAAATCTCAGACTTGCCTGAAGTTGATATGTATCACAACAAATCTCAGACTTGCCTGAAGTTGATATATATCACAACAAATCCCATGGAGAAAGGACAGTTGATTATCTATTGATATCCAGACTGAGGCAAAAGAAGTTTTCAGCGAGAATGAACATAACAGTGTGCAGCATACGCCAGTTATTCCACTAGATTATTAATGTCCACATGACATTTGGGTCAGAGTATATACGAATGGGACAAAACAAAATGCAAAGCTGGAGGAGCAGGAATATAAATAGAGTATCCAAACAATGCGGTCATAAACAAACACATTTTGTCATAATTGCAAAGTAGAACATAATGAGGAATGTAGGAAATGATTAAAAGAGAAACATATTCGACCTACTCAATATCGGAGGTCACAAGATACCAGATATAAGATATGCGGATGATACACAATTATTGACACACAAACAGGTCTCGAACACCCCATTAACTCCATTAACAAACAAAGTGAAAAACAAAACTTATTTCTGAATGGAAACAAAACCAAGTTTATGGCAAGCAACAAAACCACTAGCAAGTTCTCAATCAGTATCAGCAACAGCGAATTAGAAAAAGTCAGCAGTTTTGAATACCTTGGTTCATTTATCAACAGTAACGGTGATTGCTATTAAGAAGTAAGAAGGAGGTTGGCTGTCGCGTTAAAGAAGCTGATACGAATGAAAAACATATGGCTGAGTTGCTACAAAACAATAAAATTAACATTTCAGAACTAACTGAGAGAAATGAATGTTAAAGAAAACTGACTAAACACCATGGTTCTTTCCATAAAACTACAACATTTTGCCCATATAAAACGCCATGACAGCCTAGAAAAGACCATTCGTCCGTTTTTGTGTGTATATTTCACTATATGGTTGGAAATTTAAAGACCCTTCTGTAAAAACTTGCTAAGGGAGGAGTTTTTACAAATCTTTAGGTTAGGTTCTAGCACTAATTCATATTTGCTTGGGTGAACAAATTTGACAATAGAAAGATGAACTAATTGCTCCAGAAATTTATATAACCTTCCTGACAGGGTGTGCTAATCCTGTGAAACTACTGCTCTTGAATGCCTCCATCGGGGACAATATATGCTTCCATAAGTCCCCTAACGCATCCTTGCATTTAAAACAACGAATATTATTGTCTGAAAGTCCATGAGTTGTCAAGAGCTACCTACTCAATGACTACATTATCATCACCATTATTATGAAATAAACTGAAAATGAAAGTAGCACTTGGCTGCTTTAGATATTATATTTATACATTGTTCATAACCGAAATACAAGAAACAATAGAGAAGATGTCGTGTTGTATTGGAAAGATCCGTATCAAGTAGGGACCTACTTGTAATGATTTTTAAAGAAATTGTAATATATTGTGTGTGTGATAAAGGTTTATAACAAAAAAAAACAAATGCTCATTTTCACAATTATTTTAATGTGTACACACAGTTTTAAACAACATTTGAGAACACATTTCTAATTAACCTACCAGGAGCACATATTAACTCAACTCATCACGCCATAATCCCTGTCGTATAGTGTACACACTTGCCCGTTCGTCACTGCTTATGTAGTCAGTCAGTCACCTTTTGGTATCAAAGTACAGTACAACATTGTAATCGAGGATTCTGGGTAGAGCGTCTTGCACAGCTCCAGTCCTAATAAGCACCGTTCTGTTGATGACCTCACTCATTTTCTTAAAGATAAAAAGTTTCAAAACGGCTAACAAACGAATTATATTTATCCGTCTTGGGAAACAAAACAAAATGAAGCTGTATAATACATTATGTCCATCATTAATGTTTGCACAGTCCTTTTTTTGTTTTAAAAACAAGTTGATTTGTAACTTATGTATATTTTATGTATAATATATATTGTGCAGTATATGATAAAAAAAATATATGGTACATTTTATAAAATATCCAACGAGTATGTAAACCTTTGTCAACCGCACGTTGTGTTAGCCGAGAGAAAAACATAATACAAATTAGTGTGCAATATTAATAAACAAATTTCATTCTTGCCTTCACTCGTCCTCGAAACTTAGTGTTATCTCGTGCCGCGTTGAAGAGGTCCATTAGAAAGGTACGTCAACCTCATGTCAGCTGCAAGAAATAACTTTTAAAATATATTGATTTTAACGATTTCCTGACGAGTACTGCCGTGTCACACTGTAAGTCGGAAACCTTTTATACTAAATACACTATTTCGTTACACAGTCTTGATCAATCTCGTATTTAAGCACAAACACACCAACAACACATTTTAGAGTAGTCCTCGGATCGCCTACAGTCGTTACGTCATAATTCGTTGTAGATAGCTTTCCTTAGACTAATAATCGAAGATTGCCGAAACAAACAGGACATATAGAGAGTCGTCAGTCGTTGTTGGATATATGCAGCACCAAAATCTGGAACCTGCTGCAGGCGTCTTAGGGAATCGAGGTGTGTTTAAAGATTCTAATATTCTTCGCCTTCACCTTCGCCCTCTTCAGCGACAGAATCTAAACCGACTTCCTCGTAATCTTTCTCTAGGGCGGCCAAATCCTCGCGAGCTTCCGAAAACTCTCCTTCCTCCATACCTTCACCGACGTACCTGAAAGGAGTTGCAAGAAAAGGAAACGAAAGTTACAGCAACCATAGTGTTCTTTAGATATTTGTTACGTAGTAGTAGTTGTAGTATATGTAGCAAAAGTAGTAGTAGTAGTAGTAGTAGTAGCAGTAGTAGTAGTAATGGAATTAGCAGTAGCAATAAATGTAGAACCGTCATAACCAGTAATAGTAGTAGTAGTTGTAACACAAACAGCAACAATAGTAATTGCATTAGTAATGGTAAATGTGGTAGCGGTAGCAGTAACAATAGTAGTAGCAGCAGCCGCAACAGCAGTAGTAATAGTAGTAGTAGTAGTAACAGTAATATTAATAATAGCAGTAACAATAGTACAGTAGTAGCAACAATGTCACTAATAATAATAATAATAATAATAATAATACCAATAATAATATAAATAGCAGTAACAACAACAGTGGTAGTATTACTAGCAGTAATAATATCAGCAGGAATAGGAGCACATACACTACTGTAGTAATAGTAGCAGCCCCAATAGTTACTTGGATATAGTGACGTTAAAGATAATAATAGAGTCCCAATGGAGAACATGTTTGCGTCTTCTCCAAATGGCAGGTGCAAGAGGTTTACTTTCAGTTTCAGATTGGCGTTTCTCTGGCATTGTTTTTGATAAGGAAATTTTCCAGGGTTGCCAAAAGTCCCAGATGTCTATTTAGCTCAATGTGACTATATCAAGCACTATCACAAGCTCTTCTACTTAAGTGAGGACAATACCACAGACTGGGTCGGTTTCTATTTAAGAGGAGACAATACCACAGACTGGGTCGGTTTCTATTTAAGAGGAGACAATACCACAGACTGGGTCGGTTTCTATTTAAGAGGAGACAATACCACAATCTGGACTGTCTTCTACTTAAAGGAGAAAAATACCACAAGAAGGGCTGTCTTCTCCCTAAGGGGGAAAACACTAGAACTGGGCTGTCTTCTAGTTAAGTGGAGACAGTACTACAAGCTTGGATGTCTTTTACATAAGAGGGGACAATACCACAAGCTGGGTTGCCTTCTACTTAAGAGGGGGACAATACCACAAGTTGGGTTGCCTTCTACTTAAGAGGGGACATTACTACAAGCTGGACTGTCTTCTATTTAAAAAGGGGGAGGGTATATCACAAGCTGGGTTGGATTCTATTAAAGAGGAGACAATAGCACAATCTAGACTGTCGTCTACGGGGGAAAAATACCACAAGCTGTGTTGCCTTCTACTTAAGAAAAAAAGGGGGAGGGGGACAATACCACAAGCTGGGCTGTCTTCTACTTAAAGTGGGCAGGTGGCAATAATACAAGTTGGACTGTATTCTACTTAAGGGGGGAGGATAATATCACAAGATGGGCTGTCTTGTACTTAAGAGGGGGACAATATCACAAGATGGGCTGTCTTGTACTTAAGAGGGGGACAATATCACAAGATGGTCTGTCTTGTACTTAAGAGGGGGACAATATCACAAGATGGTCTGTCTTGTACTTAAGAGGGGGACAATATCACAAGATGGTCTGTCTTGTACTTAAGAGGGGGACAATATCACAAGATGGGCTGTCTTGTACTTAAGAGGGGGACAATATCACAAGATGGTCTGTCTTGTACTTAAGAGGGGGACAATATCACAAGATGGGCTGTCTTGTACTTAAGAGGGGGACAATATCACAAGATGGGCTGTCTTGTACTTAAGAGCGGGACAATATCACAAGATGGGCTGTCTTGTACTTAAGAGGGGGACAATATCACAAGATGGGCTGTCTTGTACTTAAGAGGGGGACAATATCACAAGATGGGCTGTCTTGTACTTAAGAGGGGGACAATATCACAAGATGGGCTGTCTTGTACTTAAGAGGGGGACAATATCACAAGATGGGCTGTCTTGTACTTAAGAGGGGGACAATATCACAAGATGGGCTGTCTTGTACTTAAGAGGGGGACAATATCACAAGATGGGCTGTCTTGTACTTAAGAGGGGGACAATATCACAAGATGGGCTGTTTTGTACTTAAGAGGGGGACAATATCACAAGATGGGCTGTCTTGTACTTAAGAGGGATTAATGTCGTGATGTTCTTGTAACTTTCAAGACATAATGCATGAAAACGTTGCTTCCTACTTTGCAGTACATACATAGGTCATTAACAGACATAATCACATAGGGATTCATAGTGTGTGGTTGACAACCAGCGATGAACCTTCTTAGTTGCCTCCTATGACATGCATGATACGTGGAAGTGTGACTATTAATTCTTCTTCTTTCAGACAGCAGTAACTGGTGTTTGTGTACGGGTAAAAACTACAAAGGTGGATTTATAAGCAAAGAGAGAATTGACTATTGAATATCAATGAAATCACTTTCCGAAAATTGAGAAAAAAGCCCAATAAATATTATGCATAACAGAACTTAGGGCAAACTAGCCCACTTGCATAAAACAATAAAATTTGAAACTTACCAATGGACGAAAGCTCTCTTAGCGTAAAGCAGGTCGAACTTATGGTCGAGTCTGGCCCATGCTTCAGAAATGGCTGTTGTGTTGCTCAGCATACAAACAGCCCTCTGTACTTTTGCGAGGTCGCCTCCGGGAACAACTGTCGGAGGCTGGTAATTTATGCCGACCTTGAAACCAGTGGGGCACCAGTCTACAAACTGGATTGTTCGTTTAGTCTTTATGGTCGCTATAGCGGCGTTAACATCCTTGGGCACAACGTCGCCTCTGTACAAGAGGATACAAGACATATATTTACCGTGCCGAGGATCACATTTCACCAATTGATTGCCTGGCTCGAAGCATCCATTGGTTATTTCTGCAACGCTGAGCTGTTCATGGTAAGCTTTTTCTGCAGAAATGATTGGGGAGTGGTTGACTAGTGGAAAGTGAATTCTGGGATAGGGAACAAGATTTGTCTGGAATTCTAAAAGGTCGACGTTGAGAGCACCGTCAAACCGTAAGGATGCTGTTATGGACGAAACGATTTGCGCTATCAATCGATTTAAGTTGGTATAGGTTGGCCTTTCGATGTCTAAGTTTCGTCTGCAAACATCATAGACAGCCTCGTTGTCAACAAGGAAAGATACATCTGAGTGCTCAAGAGTTGTGTGTGTAACCAGAATAGAATTATACGGCTCCACGATGGCGGTTGATATTTGCGGTGCTGGGTATATGGAGAACTCTATTTTAGACTTTTTTCCGTAATCAACAGACAGTCTTTCCATTAAAAGTGAAGTGAATCCAGATCCTGTGCCTCCACCAAAACTGTGGAACACAAAGAATCCCTGAAGACCCGTGCAAAGATCTGCCAGTTTCCGTATTCTGTCTAACACAAGGTCCACCACTTCTTTCCCAATAGTATAGTGTCCCCTCGCATAGTTGTTTGCAGCGTCCTCCTTACCTACAAATTACAATGTTATTATTCAATGTAATATTTGCAGATAATGATTAATTATAATGGCGATGATGATAATGATCAAGTAGTTCCTTTAGCTGTGAGCAGGTAGCTCTTGACAGCCGATATTCTTTATACAAAAGCACAGGTCCAATGTTGACTAAACGAGGATACACTGGATCTCGTATTAGTTTTGTTATTTTAAAGGCGTGGTTGTGTTAAAGGGTTTGTGGATGCATGTTTAGTCCCAGAATGTAGACATGTAGCATTATCTGAGGATCATCACGTCCTGCTAGGATCGCAGCACACTTTTCTGGGTCAACTAGTTCATCATTCTTCTGTAAGTTCTGTTGACCCATCTGCAGTAATGGCAGACTCAGCATATCTAGCCACCCAGGAGTCTGCTACACAAGGACAGAGGTACATTATCCTCTGGTCTGCATCTCTTCGTCATTCAGAGGAAGCATGTGACAGAAGACAAAAGTTAAGAAAGCGAGACATGACATGCTTTTATCTTTTCAAAGGTGGCACTTTGTCAGGCGATTCCCTCAATTTTCAATAGTTTCCTCCTACGACATGTCAGGAAAGAAATCATTGACCCTATTCTTTTCACCCTGAGCCAGAAAGGCGACGATTGCTACACGGACAAATTATATTGATAAGTACATTATATTTATTCTAGGTTTGTTAGAAAACTATTAGTGATCTGGAAAGAAAGTAGTTAGTGATCTGAAAAGTGTTAGTGATCTAGGAAGAAAATAGTTAGTGATCTGAAAAATATTCGTGATCTGAAAAGTGTTACTTATCTAAAAAGTGTTAGTGATCTGGAAAGCGTCAGTGAACTGAAAAGCATTAGTAATCTGAAAAGCGTTAGTGATCTAAAAATTGTTAGTGATCTGAGAAGTATTAGCGATCTCAACAGTGTTGGTTATCAGAAAAATATTAATGATCTTAGAAGAAAACTTTTAGTGATCTGGGAAGAAAATTATTCGTCATCTGAAAAGTATTAGTGATCTGAAAAGACGTTAACGTTAATCTAACCCCAGTCTGCTCTCACACACAACTCTTCTAACCCTAACCCTAAATAAAGTAATATTTAAATAAATAAATAAATACATATCCTTTGTTTGATAAACATAGCTAGGGGAAATAAACAAAAGAGTTAGGCACGCGACCTGAGATTGAACCCCCATTGGGTGTTTTAAAAATGTAAGATTGCAATGTTCGGGCGAGAACATAAATGTTAATGTTTCTTTACGCATGTGGTTGCGTCTGTGGGTCTCACCAACGGCCCACTAGACATACCACCCATGCAACAGAAAACCTTAGTGGATGACATGCCATTATATTAAGGTTATCTTCTAGAGAAGCTTCATGGCACGTCATCTATACAATTATGCTAAGGGTCAAAGGGCATGAGCACATGGACCGCTGGATCAGCAACCAACAAATATGTTTCTTTACAATAAACCCACATACTGAAAAAGAAGGATTTCTCTCATAGCATTGTATATAAGCCGACATTTCGAGTCTTCTAGAATTGAAAGAAAGTTCTGGTTAAAACTTTCCCATTGCTTAATCAGGAAAAAAGGCAAAGAAAAGTTTCGGTGTTTGAAAAACATCCATCACAACTATGGGGTAATAATTAAAATACATTTCTAGTATTCTAGTAAACATAAAGAGAAATCAGAAAGTTTGTATAATTTCTTCTTCCGAGTTCGTTCTCAATCTTCTGCAAATTAGCAGGATGAAGCCGAAAGAGTGGAATGTCTTATGTCATGGTTTATAGATTGTCTGCGATATCTGCGTTTGACATATTCATCATTGCTTCGTATCACTTGACTTCATATAAGATGGGACAGTCAACCCAGTCTTAAAAACCATCTCAGTGGCTTCTTACGACATATATGTCAGGAAACATTGCTATTATTTGTTCCTCTTTCGGGTCCCGATAATACAAGTTCAATTCATAACAATGTGTGGATTAAAAGAGTTATTAAAAGCGATGAAATACAAAAAATAATATTATGAAGAAGCAAAGGATGTAATAATAAAATGATGAGTAAGAGAGTTCTGAAAAAAAAAGAAATACAAAATGGCAAATCAAATACAAAGATGTGAGACGAGTAGATAGAGGCATTTTTTTAAAGCCATATTGAAAACACAGGAGGAAGGAAGAGCTAGTAAATACTGCAAGTAGAAAGGAATCACCAAACGTTGAACAAATAGTAGAGTGTCTGATAATAGCACTATAGTGACACGTATATTTTTTGAGTACCCTTTTCATATAAGATGGCACTTGATATGACCTTATTTTTAGTCAAAGATACTGATATGTAATATGTCTACATACCTGATATGAGCTGTTCTGGATGAAACAACTGTCGATATGTTCCGGTTCTCACTTCGTCGACTACTGTAGGTTCCAAATCAAGAAATGCCGCTCGTGGAACATGTTTTCCTGATCCTGTCTCACTGAAAAATGTATTAAAAGAGTCATCACCACCCCCAATGGTTTTGTCAGATGGCATCTGTCCGTCTGGTTGGATGCCATGCTCTAAGCAGTAAAGTTCCCAACATGCGTTACCTATTTGAACCCCGGCCTGACCAAGATGGATGGACACTACCTCGCGCATTGTGACACTAGACCTAGCGTTGAGTTATATTGTTCGAGCACCTGATCTTCACGTATAGAGTAAGGGCTAGTTTATTTAAACTACTTCACATATACAGGCCAGTCATCGTTTCTTGCAGTTTATGTCAACACAAGGAAAACAGTTACTATGCATACACTTTGTGACGTCAGTTGACTACCGCAGAATGACATTAGCACAAGACAACGGAGAATAAAAAAATGCTTTTTAGATTGACGTCATCAGTTTATGAACCTTACTTAAATATTATCTGGTTTTATATTTACCCTGGACACATAATTACAAATTATAGCAGATGTGAAACAGAAGTTAAAAGGAGATAAGGAATGGCTAAATGTACCTTCAATAACATGAGGAAATATTGTCATCTAAACAAGTTACAAACTAATGAGAATTATAAAATGCTACATCTATTCTCAAACTCTAACCATCGGTCATCAGATCCTAGAAATCAGATACGCAGACGATGCAGTCCTCTTAACAACGCACGAGGAAGGTCTAAGACAAATGATTCTATCAACGAAAAAACACAGCGACGCTCAAAATCTGTTCCAAAATATGAGGACAATTAAAATTATGATAATTTATAAAGTACAATCTCAATCAAAAATAATAATCGTTACATATAAACTTAATTTTTTGGGGATGCGGTTAGTCAAGTACGGAAGAACGCGTGTTCAATAGTTGCTAGGCGATTTGGTGCCGTTGAACGGACTGGTTCAATTCCCGTTAGTCTCAAGAACATATAAACTGGAAGACGTAGTAACTTTCAATTATTTGGGTAAAAAAATAATTAGTTCAAGGAACTGCACAGTAGAAATTAAGAGAAGGATGGCAATGGCGTTTTCGAAACATGTCCAAATGAAAAATCGCTGACAAGGAATCAGTAGCACAGTAAAACTGTGTATAATAAGAACATACGTATTACCGGTGGCAATATACGGCTGTGAGGATTGGACTCTAAATAAAACAGTGGTACATAAAATTTCCGCCTTCGAATTGAGATGCTACAGAACATTTTTGCATGTACCATGGACAGCAAAAAAGACAAACAAAGAAGTATTGCAATCATTACACATCGAAGAGGACTGGCTCCTAAATAACATCATAACAAGAAACTGATCATACAAAAAACAGAAGTTATAAAATTGGCAAGTCTGAAACACCAATGGATATAACAATAAATAACACCAAAGTGAAACAAGCCAAATCATTTAAATATCTAGGCAGCTTTTCCCCCTAAAATGGAAGACTAAAAAGAGAAATATAAACAAGGTGCCAGAAAGCAAATATAGTGACCTACCAAATTTCACCATTACTGAAAAGTTTTCACCCAAAGATCAAGATGGAAATAGAAAAACATATAATATCGACAATTTTTATACCAACACTGTGCTACCAATGACAAACACGGTCTTTAACAGTCTCGCAGCAAAAGAAAATCGTTATATGTTCTGTGAAATGAAGTGTCTGAGAAAAGCTGCAATGGTTACTATAATAGATAAAATAAGAAATAAAGAAATTAGGAAAAGAGTTGGTATAATGTCATGTATCGAACATATTGAAAGAAAGCAAGTATAATGGTTCGGTCACATTATGAGAATGAATTTAAACCAAATATATAATACCACTTCTTTCTTTAATGTGTCCATTTGGGTTAATATATCATTATGCATCCTATTTAGTCCAAGAGACTGTTACAGAATAGATAATTATATGATTCCTTGAACGAGTTTAAAATCAGCTTTGCCAAAGTTCCTGCTAGTTTCTTGTTTGAAATATGTTCTATCGAGGAAGGGAGAATTGCGGGAGGGTATCTATAGTGTTAAGGAAAGGTCTATGATAAATTCCAAAGACAGAGAAATGTGTAAATCGTCATCATTAAGTGCCGTCTCCGCAACGCAGGTTGGCTGCAACGAATCTCCAACATCCCCTGTCTCTTGTCTTGTTGGTGCATTCTGCTAGACTGTAACCTGTCCATCGTGTGATGTTACTCTCCCACTTGTATCTCTGCCTACCTCTTGCTCGCTTCCCTTTGACTTTACCCTCAAGTAAGGTCTTCAATAAGGTGTCATGTCTTTTAATGTGTCCAAAATATTTTATTTGTGTAAATAGCAATAGAATGTTATATCACATGAACATATAGTCAAGTCAGGTCGGCTGAGAGATAGGTGGCTCAATGTAGAAATATATTGCAGACAACATCAAGGAGTAGACATATCAGAATTTTCTCTCACTCATCCGCATCATTGAAGATAGAAATCGCTGGAGGACTATGTGTGTTGATGTATCCAATATTGATGCGTATCTACGACTCCAACGGGTCGTACTGGCTGATGGATATGGATGTAGAAATGAGTGTACAAACTTTGTATCCTGAAAGACTGACAGGTTTGTTGTTCCACATAGTTCATCTATATATTTTTCGTTCTTTCGCTATCCTGATAATCTCAATGAGGTGAGTGGCCATCACAGCCACCATCAAGTATTGTTTTGTGGTGCTGTGTCTAGTGGAATTCTTGTAAGTTCCATTTTGTCTGAAGGGGAGGAGGATGTATACGTTGTATATATTGTATTTTCTTTCAGTGTAACTGTCTGCAAATGTGTGGAATGAGTTGTTATCTGGTTGACATTCCTATATGTCTCATCATCAGGTGCCGTGCCAACTATCGTAGGTGATCATGGGTTTCAACAACTCTTTATTTCCAATATCTTTGATCAGAGTCGTTGTTGCTATTTCACGATGTCAGACTATCTAATATTTTCTCACTCTGTCGTCCTCGATCTCTATTGACTTGTATGTTGTTTGTTGTACCTATATTCCACAGACCTCCCTATCTCATAGGGTTTCAAAATATAAAGATTATCGGCACAAGTTACGACAATGTGACCTTATCACGTGATAGGAGTGCATCTTTTTAATAGTTGGTTTGATTTCTTTGAGCTTCTGTGACGCTTAGATTAAAAACGCTAAGCGTCTGCTAGCGCTAATTCGATCTTCACGTAACTCACTGAGAGTTTCCCCCTCAAGGGTTACAAAAGAGTTGAAGGGGGTCCTCTCAGTGCTGTGCGAAGATCGATGGATGCTGCGTTGTATGCGCCTTAGCGAAAGTTTGTTTCATTAAATAATGTATGAGATTAGTTCCGTATAAACTAGGCTACATCTGTTTAACATGAAGCAGAATGTCTCTTTTTGACATTATTGAGTAACTAGCGTCTCGCATTTGACTCTTCCAACACATTCTTGTTAATTTTTCTAGCTGTTGATTATACTCTCAGCATTCTTCTATGGAACCACATCTTTACTTGGATTTTGTAGCTGTTGATTATACTCTCAGAATTTTTCTATAGAATCATATCTTTTTTCCCTCGATTTTTGATTAGAAACAAGCGTCACAGCATTGTGGGCATTCCCATATATGCTCTGCTTGCCGTTACGTCAGCCATCTAAAAGTGTATACGCTCAGTGTCCCAGTCAGTTGCTGATTACGCGTTCTTCTGATCTTTCTGAAGAGGAAGCACTTTCTCCCATCACCTCTAGTCACTCCCATTTCTACCATTCTCTGAATTTGTACATTGTCACGCTCGACTTCCTCCTGTCTTCTCGTAGGATATCCATGACTGCTCTAATCAATTAAATCCTGTCTATTCTTATCTCGGTGTCGTTCACCCAAGCTTTACCAGCGAACACATCGGCTCTTTCGTTTCCCCTGACCCCAGCATGACCAGGACAGTAAATCCATGTAATGCTCTGCGCATTGTCGAGAAGAGTGACCCATTCAGTTCTGATCATACACGTTTCTATCTTACGCAGCATACTTTGAAAGTCCGATAGAATCACCGAGTCTGTTCGTGGTTGCGTCGCCAGCCACGTGAGAGCTGCTGTCACCGCTTCTATTTCCATTCTCATACTCGATGTTGTAGTTGGATAGGCAGCTGACTTCTCAACTAATTTCTTGCCATTTTGGTAGGCCACAAAACCGCAGCCACACCTGTTTGTTTCTTGCGTTACTTGCCGTCTGTGTAAATTATTGTATCGTGTGGCTTCGAGTGCTTCAGTATGAGTTTGTGGATCATTTCCTCTGTTCTTTATGCAGCCCAGTCGTGGCACTCTCTTTCCATCTGTATCACCACTGTTGTCAATAATGTTCTCTCTTTGCCAAATATCACCCATTCACAGTCTCTTCCTACTTCCTCCAACTTACAAACTCTGAGTATGGTATCTTCTGCTTCTGCCATCCAGGACCGTCCTCTCTTGATTCGCTTTTCTTTTGTACTGTCTAGAGAATGGTGTAAGACGTGATGACCATTATTGGTGACCTTGAAGTATTCTTTAACCTGGGCTATTGTATGTCTTGATTTGATGCTAGGTAGGTCTAGGAGAAACCTCATGACCACGATCTGTTGTGCATCCTAGAACAGCTCTCATGTCCTCATTTTGAACTTTCTCCACCTGTGTTTGCGACAGTGTCAACAAACATAAACCATAGTCCAACACAGATAATACCACTGCTTGTATCATCTGAAAAAGGGTTCGCTGCGGCATCTCTGCAGATGCCATGATTTTGACTGCACTGAAACCCTTCCCAGCTTTCTGAATGATATTGTCCACATGTTTCGCGAAAGATAGACTTCTATCAAAAGTGATGCCTAGATATTTCATAGTCTGCTCCCTGTCAATGTTGATGCCCATGCAGGAAACTGCTGGTAATGTGTCTGTGACTATGTTGTTGTTCAGTGAGAACCATACGATGTTTGCCTTGGTGGGATTGATAACTGCCTTGTAGTTAGTACACCAGAGCGACAAATCTTCTATATCACGCTGGATGTCATCAATCATGTCGTGCTTGTACAGCAAGAGGTCATCCACATATGTTAGTATCCTGCCGAGGCCAGGGTCTTGAAGCTGCGCTATTTTGTATGTGTAGATGTTAAAGAGTATATGTGATAGTGAGATCCCTGTGGTAATCCCGGTGATATAGTTCTGATCTCTGATGTCCAGGATCCCAATCTCAGAGCAACAGGTCTGGACATTAACACCATTACTATCCATCGAATTATCCACCAGTCGATGCTGAGCTCGCTTTGCAGATGTATTAGCTGGCCAAATCTGACTCTGTTGTAAGCATCTTCTAGTCTTAATATGATTTCAGATGAGTCCACAAAATTATATAATTGACAAAAGCTTAGGACTGTCTTTTACCTTTACCGACGATGGATGTGTCGGACCATTAGTGCAAATAAAACGGCGACACAATTTCCATTCTCTGGACTACATTTTGTTGGAAATCTAATAGAACCATGGTCCTGCCACAAGAGAGATCCAGTGGGAATTTTAGAATGAATGCTGAAGAAAAAGAAGTCATTCACCAGCCAACAAGATGACCTTGGTTTTCTGTGCAACTGCCTTTTCTGAAGCCAGCCTATTCATGGCAGAGAATGTTTGAGCTCTCGAGGAACCAGTAAAATCGTACGTTAACCATTCGTTCTGCTAGTTTCACAAGACATGATGTTAGAGATATGGGGCGGTAGTTAGACTGCTCGTTGTTGCGGTAAAGGCACCACTGGCTTCGTGTACTGTTCTCCCTTTTGATCTGACAGTAAAGGCCCATGCGCTTCGCTGGTGTTTTTTGTGGTTCTTGATCAGGTGGTTCTTGGCTTCCACTGGTTAACTAGCTGAGTACTTTTTTGGAAAAAAAAACACACTATGTTCTATAACGTTTCACAATCCAATTACTTACCGATAACGGACATGCAGATTAATGAGGATGACAATCTTCGTCTTCTTCTTCATCGTTCTTCAGTCAGATATCAGGTTACAGCACCAATAACTTCAATAAATTGTGTGATTCGCTTCAGGTCATCCATGGAATCCCTCACGTCTGGAAGCAGTGCCGTCTCAGTAGGCCATATTTCCCACCTCTCTTCTTGGTAGAATTGACAGGCATGAAGAATATGTTCTTTAGTCTCTGGGCTCAGTCCACAGTTGCACAGGTCTGTCTCGCCTGTATTCAGTTTTCGGAACATGTGACTTCTCAGTCTGTTGTAGCCAGTTCATAGTCTGAAGATGATGGGTTTTTCCTTGCGTGACATTTGATGGTAGGGGTCATTTAGTTCTGCAGTTGGGTGCATCTGCTTCCATTTTTTCTTATATTCTGCTTCTAACATGGTCTTACATTCATAGTACGTGTTATCACTTTCTATTTGTTACAGTGATCCCCCTTTCCTTGCCAGGAGATCATAATTTTTCATTTCCAGGTATGCCACAGTGACCAGGGATCCAATGTAGTACTGTTTCTTTGGTAGTTTCTGCTGATGTGTAGTAGGCAGGCCATAAGTTAATTCATGCTCATGTTCTTTGGATCTTTCAATGCCTGCAACACTGACTTTGCATCTGTTAGAATGACTACATGTCTGTTCTGACTCGGCAAGAAATTTATGAGCATTTTGGCTGCCTCTATTATGGCATTCATTTCTGCTTTGAAATTTGTAAAATGTTTGCCTGTGGTTATGGATTTTTCAATTTCTTTTCCATCTGGTGTTATTATATATATTCCCAATACTCCATCTAATACCGCTTCTGATCCAAGGATGACAATCACTATCGGACATTTCCAAAAACACTTTAAGAAATACATTATAATGCAGTGCTAAACACTGACCGCACCAAAGTCAACGTCACAGTCAGCGGTGACGTTGAAGTTATAGCAACACCTGTTCAGCTGCAAGCTAATGAATTGAACTGCCAAGATTTGGTGTGAAATCCAAATGCGGGTAAGCCTTCCATACACATTTTATTATGGGAAATGCCATTTTAAAAATGTATATCTATATATACTTATGAAAGAGTCGGCGGTTTGACTTTGAAAGTGCATAATGTTCCCTGCATCTCTTAGTAAAACGAGTAAATAAGGTTGGGTTTTTTGTTGCTTACAAGAATCATTTTTAGAATGGCAGGAAGGTGCTCGAGAAATCGTCGGCCTACTCAACTACAACATTGGATATGAAAATAGAAGCGGTGAGGGCGACACTTGGTTGGTGACTGAAATGTCAACTTACACGATGACACTTCTACGTACATATTTTATATGATAGAACAGTGCCTGTTAAGAGAAGAATGTGCCATATTTCTAAACAACTCAGTTGTCCAAAGTATGCTCGGGTCATGCATGGGTCATATGCATCGAAAGAGCAGACTGGCGGGCAATGATGTGGTTGATGGAACAATATAGAAAGAGATAGGGTTGATCTAATAAGCCGTAAAAGACTGTGATTGATTACTAAAGAGCAAAGAAGACGACGCTGAAGGTGACAATGTGCACATGCAAATAGGAATGACCGGAGGTGAGGAGAAAAAGTGTGTCCTCTCTTGAAAGATATGAAAATAACGTAACCAATAACTGACTCGCCTTTGAGTCAATATATTTTTAGATAGCTGCTGGAACGCAGCACGTATGGGATATTATTAGGTATTAATATACCTAATACCTAATAATATATAATATCCCATACGTGCTGCGTTCCAGCAACGTATGGGAATTCCCCGTGTACCTTGACGCTGGTTTCCAATGCAAGAATCAAGAACCCATTGAATAAGGTTAAAAAGGATATATTGAAATTCTTTAAGAACCGAACCAAATATTCGATTATGACACTGGCAATTATATGGTTTAAACTTATACAAGGAATACCAGGGTTCAAAATCAATTGGAACATAATTTAAAAAATCTACGATATGCAGATGATACTGTTCTCTTAGCAGAGAGTGAATATGACCTACAAAGTCTAATATCTCAATTAGACAAATCAACCAGATATTGTTGACTAGATATTAACATCCAGGGAGAAAAAAAACCCCACGATAATCAGCAAAATCAAACAGAAACAAACGTTAAACATAAAAATACATCAAGAGATACAACTTCAAGCATAACATTACCAATATCTTGGACACACAATCACAAATGATGGTAGATATGAAACAAGTTAAAAGGCGAATAGAAATTGTTTAAAAGTACATGTACTTTAAATGACATAAAGAAAATATTAACATCTAAACAAATCACAAACAAATTAAAAATGAAAATTATCAAATGCTACAACTTTTGCATATTAAAAATGTATGGCTCAGAAACATGAATGGTGAACAAAAGGCGCTATCCCCTAAATCTCCCAATTAGCTTGGACACAGAAATAATTGGAAAGGAGCGGGGGAGGGGGGAGGGGCAAATTTTATTCTGTGACTTTGTGAGGTGGAATATAATCTGATATAATGTCCGCCGGGTACGTATAAACAACGTTTACTTTCATTAACTAGATATAACGCCTATGATAAAACATTTTTGTCACTGATTACCGATATAACTAATCAGTAGCTAAAATAATGTCAATGAGAAATAACAAAACACACACACACACACACACACAAAGAAAGAAAAAAAAAGAAAACAAACTAAACAACAAAAACAAAGAACCGAGGACGTGTTGCACGTTACATACGGTCCATTAGGGACATTTATCACGAAACAACGAACCCGAAATGAATACACAACACTGTCAATACAAAGAGATGATCCTACATTCGCATCTTATTGTATTTGACGAAAAGGTTTGTTGGACATATAAAAAGATAGGACATGATATAGTCTATTAGAGTAGAGTGCACCACCAAGACAAAGGATATTGGAGGTCTGTTAAGTCAAACCTCATTGTGAAGACTGCACGTGATCATGATGACGAACTGTATGCAGTGGCTAGAACAAGTCGTGGTTACTACTAATACTCACAAGTTTTAAATATGTCATTTATGAAATATAAATATATTTTATGTTGAGATGACTTAACAGACGGGAACTACATCGTTACTTATATGTTGAGTATATCATAGGTTGTAGTTAGTAATAATCTGAACAGACGGGAACTACATCGTTACTTATATGTTGAGTATATCATAGGTTGTAGTTAGTAATAATCTGAACAGACGGGAACTACATCGTTACTTATATGTTGAGTATATCATAGGTTGTAGTTAGTAATAATCTGAACAGACGGGAACTACATCGTTACTTATATGTTGAGTATATCATAGGTTGTAGTTAGTAATTATCTGAACAGACGGGAACTACATCGTTACTTATATGTTGAGTATATCATAGGTTGTAGTTAGTAATTATCTGAACAGACGGGAACTACATCGTTACTTATATGTTGAGTATATCATAGGTTGTATATCATATGTTGTATATCGTAGGCTGTATATCATAGGTTGTATATAGTAGTTTGTATATCTTAGGTTGTATATCATAGGTTGTATATCATACGTTGTTGTTAGTAATTATCTGAACAGAAGGAAGCACACACTATGCATAACCATAGAGTTACGTCTCTTTCAAAGGATGGCGACTTGTAATGCATGCTGATAATACCCGTGGCGCATTTGATTGTTTATTTTCCCAATCCTATCCATCAATTATGGATTTTATATGCATTGCACTATGGCACGCCAGGAAAACAACAACAATCTTGATACATAATACTGGAGATAGGGAGCTGTGGAGAACCATGATGCCTACAACAGCCGGCATGGCACTTGACGATGATGACCCATCAATTGTGCACCTCTATTATCTCCTCGGGCACTTCCAAAATTTCTTAATCTTTTAATAACAATGACTAGCCAGTAACAATTGGTGTCCTCGTCCAACAGACGCATATATAGGGAATCAAGAATGTCTCCTGCACATTGACATCTATTCTGACACGTGTTTTTGACGGTAGTCTAACGGCTCTCTCATTACTCTTAACTTCAGCGTGACCAGGGCAAAATATCAGTCCCAAGGTGTGACACCCCACTATACTCCATCGACTAGAGATTAGAACAGTGAGCATGAACGATATTCTCGGTTATAAGACCTACTAGTTAATCGGAAAACAGCCTTTTACAAATACCGAGTTGACTTTTCCATTACTTTTCATTGGCTGTCGATAGAAAGTATAAATAATAGACAATAGAGAATCACTGTAAAAGTCAACAGAGTCACTGTAAAAGGCTTTTTCCAAATTAGCCAACAAATCTTATACATATTGAAGATCACAGTTAAGAAGTGCCACTTAACGTATAATCTGTGTCGCCAACCAGTGGAAATCAAGGATCAGTAAAAGACTGACCAGTTCGAAGCCATTATATTTTGAACTGGCTACACTGTTATAAACCGATTCTTTCTTGGGTTTAGAGCAGCGTTTCGCAAACATGTTTTAAACAATGCCCCACCAAAGTCTTTCTAAAATTCTGACCCCCCCCCATAACATATGCATATTTTTTATATTAAAAAAATTGAATTATTCCTAAATGAAGCCTTATTACAACTTGTACGAATTGTTGAAACCCCCGGAAAAAAATTGTCCCCCTCCCGGTGGAGCGTGGGCACCACTTCGGGAAACACTGAGTTAGAGTGATAATTGCTCATATACTTGGTTTCAGACCTCGGGCAGACTTATATATCTGTCAAAAGATAGGTGTAGGGATTGATATATATATATATATCAAGTGACATATTCTGAACATATCATGGATATTCTGAACGCCTTTCTGTTCCAGGCAAGCAGACCCGCATTGGCCAGAGGCATGTGCATGACATCCTGGTAGAATTGCTTCTATTACGTAAGCTTAGAAATTCTGTTTCGACTTTACTCCACCCCGGACTGACCCGTCCGATTATAATATTACGCCATATCCCCAGCAAAATCTGGCCCTCGAATACATGTTTACTGACCTGCCAAACTAATTGTAAAATACTATATGCATTGATCCTAGAGTACACAAAATATTAAATCCAAGCTAGGAAAGGCAAGAAGTAAATCACGACGTTAAACAGGAAAAGAGATTAAATTACAACCTAAAATATATAATATTGCGAGTACAGCATGGGCTCAGAACTAACGAAAAATAGACTTGGAGACAGAAAGAGTCTATCGGCACCATTTAATGCTTATAACTGGTAAGAGTGTGACGAAAGCGTTTACATCTCTGGGTAATACTTTTGATTACGGGACTTCAGAAAGGCTGTTCGTATAGTCTAGCAAATAAGTGTGAATATCTCAGTCGTACTAACCTGATTTTGGAATTCCTACCAAGAAGTTGACAATCTATATTTTATATTCTGCTTAATTTCGATTGCCACACTTTCTTCCTTTCATACCAAGAGTGATGAGCTTAATCCGATACAATTTATCAGATACAAAATTTTAATAAAAAATAGTGTCGTTTAAAGATGTCTTATTTTCCTCACATCGTGTAACTTAAGCAGTCCAAAACAACATTTTATATCTAGGAACGTGGCTTGCACTTAACAATACACTCTTCAAGAATTTGCATGTCAGAGAAAGCCTCAAATGAAGCTGGTAAAAGCCTAATGAAGAGAATCCCTGCATCAATGTCTAGAAATTCCGAATGTGCTGCCATAGCAACAGCAACAACGGAACATGTGATCTTAAGTAAAAACATGCATGACAGTTATCGACATGATTGTCCTTGGGGAACAGAGCTCAATGAACCGTGAGTATCAGAGAATGTGTATGAATGTACATAGATTTTTTGTTGTAGTCATGTGATGAACAATGACAACAAATAAATGGATTTGAACAACTAATGAGAATGATTCACAGCCGAATACCTACACAAATATAGAAGCCTGGTGCAGACAGTAGACAACATGAACAGTGTGATAACGATTCGTCCAAATTGTACCATATAATGATTCAATTTCTTACTTCCAACGGATGGCGACCAACCAAGTACAATCTATTCCGGTTATATAAAAAAAATAGCAAATTAAAAAAATTATTTTGAAATTAAAATTCCTTTGAACAGAAACGGGCTCAACGTCCATCTGATACTAGATGACAAATTAAAGCTGTCACACAAACACTTGACGGCAAGCCTGGATAACACATCTCCATTATCTGTCTTGGGTTAGACATTGGACAATAGATAGAATTATTGCTCTAGCGGCAACACATACGGATAATGTGAATCTGCAATATTAGGTACATATTAATTGTGTACAGTTGAGCATGAAGTTTAAATATAAAGGATTGCTAATTGTTATCTTTTTGCTGTAGCAGTTTTTTTTGCGACCTTTTCTGATGTCAGTGGCATTAAATAACTTTTGACAGTGGTATTGTCTTAACAGCCATACACTGATGTCTTTTAATATTATTCAATGTCTATTGGTTTCTGATAATATTGTTTGTGATCTATTGATATACCGTTTATGATTTTAGAGTTGAAAAATATATTATATTATAAAATATTATAATTGCATAACTCGATAAAAGGTGGTCAGTTAATTCTTGCACTACATTGGACTATATAGCGATTACTTGACATATGGAGTCTCGGCATAGTCGCGTGTCGTCGACACGATTTCAAATGCGAAAAAAGAAAATTCACAAACTTTCTAAGCAGTAACGACTTTCGTAGCCCTGTCTTGTGTTGACACAAACATATAATTATTACATGTGATATCTCTATTTATTTTTGTGTGTGGTTAAAACAAGGATATAGTTAGTCTATGTACTCCTAGTCATCACTCAGCATTTTGACAAGAGACCAATTCTGAAGACAAAATCTAGTTTAACCATTTTTCAATAGCACTATATTAAATCACATATTCAACAGTATTACTTCTAGAGACTTATTCTTGTTATGACCTATTTTGTCAATGACCTATTTGTTACAACAAGAAACGGTAATTTTAACGGCGTTTTAACCCACCTGTAATTTGTGTGTGAAGTTATTTCATCCATACATCCAGATAAATCTGATAATGCCAATATGACATAACAGAAACAATCCAACTTCACCTGAGTAGTGTCCATTTTTGATTAACACATATTTGAACAGGAAAAACATTTCTTGCTCAATACTAGTCATTTTTCTAAGAGGCTATTAAATTTAGCAGCAATTTCCATTCATTTCATACATTGTTCAGTTCACTAAGATAACACATAACTGCGGATAACATTTAAGCAACTGGATTTAAGAAAATTACACTAATGTCAGTTGCTGATCCAGCGGTCCATGGGCTCATGCCCTTTGACCCCCACGAATGTCAAATAATAAGAATGACAAATATCGACAAACATTGTGAGTGAATTGGTTTTAGTTGTGAGCCAACATCTTCGCACTTTGGCAGATTAGTAAAAGTTGTCTGTTCCAGCAGATTTCAAAATACAAACAATTGTGGTTCCTATGACTCAATGATTGTACACACTTCTAATTCTCCGCAGTTGGTGGACATTTCTACTAGCGCCAAATTTAATACCGTTTTCTCCTATTCGCTGTTAGAAAGGGAATAATTCGCAGTGTCTTTCTCCAGATCTTATATTAACTTTCTGTCTATAGATGCAAGTCAGTTTGTTTCTAATTACGGTGTAGGCATGTGTGTCAATAAATATATGTGTTACGAAGTTGATGGAAGTTTCACACAGCGATTGCCTTAGTAAATAAATTCCCAAAATGTTTTGTGTATGGTGGCTGTAATATCAACCTCAATGCATTGTCTTGTATTCTCCGCTAGGCTTTGAAACATTTATCAACAATTTAATGAAACATTGAATGAATAACATTATATTAATAAATAAATAGACAAAATAGCTTAGATTCTTGGAAAATATCACAAGGTCTGATAAAAAAGACCAGATGTGGGGAAAAAAGTTAAGAAGTAGTAATACTGCACGTAAACTGTTTATGCCAAAGCAGTAATATAATTAGTAGGTAGTAAATAACTATCCATATTTCTTTATGCTACCACAAAGATATCACTAGTACATAGTACATTAATGCTGCTGTTTCTTATAATGAAAAAAAATTTATGAATAAATTTACTATCCTGTTTCTTTAAACTGTTACAAAGATATAAATGAACACAGCGTGTTACTTGTGTACTGTTGGTGCACATTCAATACTACAAATATCTTTATGTTTAAACTGGCAGTGACAAAGGTAAATATTCAGAGACAAGTCTTATCTCCAACTCAGAAGCTTCAAGTGTGAACGAGAATGAAGATGTTGATTGTCAGGTACGTGTCATTATAGGCGCTTAATAAATACATGTAATCTGATTTTTTGTAATATGACCTTGTCATTAGAGGTGAGAAAGAGAGTTATGCAGTGCTATATAATCCCTATACTAACATATGGGTGCGAGTCTTGGACAATAAACAAACTGGAAAGTGGGAAATTAGAGGCAACAGAGATGTGGTTCTACAGAAGAACGCTGAGAATACCATGGACTGCCAGAAAAACTAATGTAGAGGTGTTAAAAGAGTCAAATGCGAAACTGACCTTAATCAACAATATAAGAAAAAGGCAATCTGCTTTTTTTGGCCACTTCATGAGACAGGCATGTTTAGAGAACATAGTCACAACAGGCAAAATTGAAGACAACAGAGACAGACTGCGAAAAAAATATATGCGAAAATGAGAAAATATTAGACAATTTGACAACCTGGCACGGCAAGGAAACAACAACGACTTTGATACATAATACTGTGGACAGAGAGCTGTGGGGAGCCATGACCGCCTACGCCACCCGGCATGGCACCTGATGATGATGATGAATCTGATTTTGTCTTTATAAAAAGTGTTATGTAAGATAACAATTTTAGTTAGTTAATATGTGATGATGTTCCTCCTTCGCATTCAAAGATGAGTGAGTATAACGTAGAAAGAATGGTTCATCAGGTGTTGGTGTTCGTAAGTTTGCTGATGGTTTGGGAAATTCAAAATTCAGAAAAGCCTGATGCCATGTGAACGGTATATAGAATATCTTGTAACAATCATGTTCTATTGATCCTACAACCGTCCTTTCAATCCATGTATACGGACTTTTACCTTCATTTAGTGCTGTTTCTCACAGCATGATGCTGTTATCTTCACTTACCACATTTGCCTTCAAGATTTTTGTCTTTTTTACACATGGATCTTAAAACTTTTCACGGTGCATACCATTTAGTTATTTTTTTTCACATTCCATCTTTTCTATGGAATATATCATAGCATAATTTAAGAAGAATATTGTATATAGAATATTACTTTTCAATTATATTTAAATTTTAAGACACAGCTCACACTGTTAGTATTATTGACTCCCACTAAGTTCACACATTCACCTAGTTCGCACAGGTTAGATAGTGATGGTGCCTCACGAAATATCCTCTACCACAGAGGCCAACTATTATGAGATACAAAGTTGTGCTCGAGAAGTTGATGATATATAACTATTCATATAAAGTTTTATGAAGAACTTTGCTAACATCAGCTGCAGCATCCTCATTTAGAGATACCACGCAACTGCCTAATCCGGGATCTGACTGATATGAGATGTACCTATACATTACCCTGTAGTCCTGTAGTGCATATATTAATATGCAGGGCCGTATTTAGACTTGATAAGGCCCTAAACTATTTGAGATATGGGGTCTTTTATACGACATTTATACGTAATATATGACAAAAGCTCACTGGAACAATTTTGTGGTGTGCCCCCAAGAATATGGGGGCCCTAGCTATAGCTTGTGTAGCTTATACGTAAATCCTGCACTGTTAATATGTACATTTTAAAATTTACTTTTACATGAGACGGTTGCAAAAATATGTAAGTGCTATTTTCTACAGTAAAAGTAACAAACTTGTCTACACAGAAAATCTTCGGTTAAAGGATAACTTGTTATTGTGAAGACAATAACGGTGTATATTATATAACCATAATAGGATTATAACTTGGTTTTGTTAACATATTGTGGTATTTGTTATATTTGCTCCTTACATTTTACGAACCTTCAAGAAATGCATACCCGTTTCATGTTTCTGCTGTATTCTTCTCCTATTTATGTCTAATTTAAATGGATTTTTGTCCCTACCGTTTCTGAAACTGAGAAAATATGTTCTTCTCTTACAGCTTATCGACACTATTAGCTCCCAGAATTTTGCATGCTTGAATGTAAATTCGAATGGAAGGAGGACAACAACTGAAGGAGTGCATTCAGTAAAAGATGCAAGTACTGCGCCTGAGAATAATGATTCAGTTAAACAAATGAAGCAGTTTCTCGTGGGGCAGTTCCCCTTCGAACCAGTGGGCTTGTCGTTGTCCAGTTCTGGGGTACAGCTGTACATGATGGTCGACTACAATGAACAAGAAGTCAGTTTGTGTCATTGGTTTGAATAAAGATTTGTCAGATGTTCTCGTCGGAAAGCTTTTAATATCAGTGACATTTCTGTCTAAGTTCAGTGAAAATCTGTATACATGTATAGTATAATCGTGTGAGTGACGACGTCAGTTCTGTCACTACTAAAAGTCAACGTTACTTTGGTACATAATCGCCTGCAATAGAAGACATCTGCACAGAATTAATTAGGCTTTAATTCGTTGCTTTTTTAAATTATTGCCGTGATTTCCGTTGGTCACTATATACTTGAAGCTGTATGCCAAAAAATAGTCAAGATGACTCACAAGTTTATAAATAGTGACCAACGGATCCACGACAATAATATAAAAGGGAACGAATGAAGTCCTAATTATTCTGTGCGTAAGTCTTATAAGAATTGTAGAGGGTCATGGTATTCATTTGCACCTGGGATACCCATATTGTGAAAATGATATTTATGCTGGGTCTGCCATCATTATATTCCAGCCATGAATTCGCGCAAACAAGAGTTTACAGGGACCTCATTAGCTTAGTAATTAACCTGAGTGCATTGTGCTTAAGAAGTAGCAGGTTAGAACCTATCTGGATCCTGACCACTTCTTTACAATTTGGATATCCCTGTAGATTATCGTTTGAAGCAATGCAGTTACTTGCTATGAGTAGTATACTCGGAAGGCAATCTGCCACTTCGTTGAGAGGGACGAAGTACATATGGTGAAACCTAAGTACAATTAGCTCACTTCACCATAACTTTAAAAAAATCATACAAGCGTGTCTTTTTAGACCAGATACAGCCACTAAACAATAGTATTAATGATCGAAAGAACACACAAACTTAGCGCGACATATTGTGGATGCCACACGCTGAACAGACATTTGAGAATTGTCACCGATGTTGTTGTTTGTCCATCACAAGTGATGACGACCATTTATTACATCCAGTTTTGATATTCAGTTATAATTATGTCATTGAGTATGATGTCGTGGATGGGTAATAAACAAATGTCATTGGACAGTTCTGAGCATGGAATTACCAATGCAGATAGAAGGTTCTTGATATATCCATAACTTTTATAGCAATCACCCGCTGTTGAGCTGCTGCATTTTTTTTCTCTTTTCATAAGATGCTGCGCCTTCTATTACTATAGAGCGCAATGTTGCTATATTTTGAGTAAGTTCTTCACATATATTTTTATCTACTGCAAAGGCTTTCAGTGAATTCTCGAATGTGTCATTTTAGTGTTTATTTTGCCACAATGTGATCGTATATCCTTCTGCAACTCAAAATAGATAAGTATTTTTGGCAGACAATGATCTGGCATGCGTACCAGATGACCTGCCCAACCAATCTGTGTCTGCATCAGAATAGTGTCAATGTCTGCGATACCAGATCTGTCAAAGACAGTGGTATCTGGAATCTTGCCTTGACATCTGTTCATAACTTTTTTGAGACAAGGTGTGTGAAATTGGTTGAGTTTCCTTATATGTCGTCTATACACAATTTCATATTTCACAGTCCATAACAGCACTGGATGTACCACTGCTCTGTAAACTTTGATCTTAGTCTCTAAGTTAATGCCAATTCTACGCCAATCTGCCGAAAGTGCTATTTGTCTTGTGTGCACTACATTATCAACGTTGGCATCTTGTGATAATGTGCTACCTAGGTATGTGAATCTATTCACAACTTTTATTGCTTCACAATTTAATTTTATGCAAGTCTCGAGATAACTTCTGTTAAGTATTGGTTGCATGATTTCTGTTTTCTCCAATTTGTAGTGTTTACAGTAAGCCCAAAATTGGTACAGACTTTGGAGAATCTGTCTATAATAATATGTAGATCAACTTCAGAGTTGACATTTACGGCACAGTCATCAGCAAATAGAAGATCGTTGATTGTGTGTGATTTGACTTTGGTGTTTGTTCGGAGAAGTCGAAAACTAAACAATTTTCCATCACCGAGATATATGACATCTATTCCAAAGTCCAGATATCCGAAAGCATCATCAGACATAGCAGAGAACATGATGCTAAATAGGGTAGGTACTAGTACATATCCCTGCGTAACTCAATTTGAGAGAGGAAACGTTTCAGATAACTCTCCATCATCCTGAACTCTACCTTTCATTCGAACATGCCCTATCTATAGAAGATTATTTCTACAGACCCCTCTCCTTGCTGTTTCAAATGCTTCTGTTATGTCTATGAGTGCCGTGTACTAGTCACAAGTGATGTTCTTAACAATTTTCTGGAAGTTGTCTGTAAGTAAAGACCATATCAGTTGTTCCACGTACTTTTTTGAAACCACAGTGGTTTTCGGGCAACAATCCTTCATTACGATGGGATGTAAGAGGGTTCAAAAGGATTCTGGAAAATATCTTCCCAACGATGAATAGTAGAGAAATGCCTCGATGCTTTCCATAGCGTTTATACAGGTATATAATTGTTGCATCCCTGAAATTTAAAGGAACAGTTTCACTTTTCCATGACGGAAATTTATATGAAGTTTCTCAAATTGATTTTTCGCTGAGAAGAGATAAAGCAAACATAATTAAGGCAGTAATAAATTCATTTCAAGATGAAGATGATGTAAATGATGCTGAGAACGTACACATAAAGAGAATATTAGAAATGGGAGTATCTAGAGGTGAGGGAATGAAAAGTTAATTTTTGGAAATTTCCGAAAATCACACAATCAACACCTGACCGGGACTCTGAGTCTACATACACTGGGATGGCTGCTGGAACGATGGGCTGAGCACATCTGGGAATGTCCCATGTGCTGTGAAGCCATTTTCTAATCAATAATCAAGAAGAATCATTCTTTGAGAGGAACTCGGGGTAACCTGACTGCGATACAGTCAATGTGAAGTCATTGCGTGACACTGTGTTTTCAGCCTAGGCAGTCATGTCCTGACTGGACTATTTTGCACCTTTCGATCCAGTATCTCCGTCTTCCATCTTACTTTTGAGTCAGGATGTGTTTCCCTAGCCCTTACCCATCCAAGGATTATCCACAATTGTTGCAGGCATTGAAAGATCCAAAAGAACTTGAGCATGAATGAACTTAGGCCTGCTTACTACACATCAGCAGTAATACCAAAGAAACAGTACTGCTGTGGATCCCTGGTCACTGTGGCATACCTGGAAATGAAAACGCTGATCTCCTGGCAAGGACAGGGATATAAATAGAAAGTGATAATACGTACTATGAATGTAAGACGATGTTAAAAGTAGAATACAAGAAAAAGTGGAAGCAGATGCACCCAACTGCAGAACCAAATGACCACCACCATCAAATGTCACGCAAGGAACAAACCATCATTTTGCAGACTACGAACTGGCCACAACAGACTGAGAAGTCACATGTTCCGAAAGCTGAAGATTGGCGAGACAGACATGTGCAACTGCGGACTGAGCCCAGAGACTGCAGAACACATCCCTCATGCCTGTTAACTCTACTAAGAATAGAAGGAGAAAATATGGCCTACTGAGACGGCACTGCTTCCATACTTGAGAGGTTCCATGGATGACCTGAAGCGAATCACACAATTCATTGAAGCTATTGATGCTGTAACTTGATATCTGACTGAAGAACGATGAAGAAGAAGACAGTCAATCATCTACTCATGTTCAAACTATTTTAAATTCCATATCTCAGTAAACACTTTCAGTAGTTCTTCTGGGAAAACATTACATTTAATTTCTTCGTATGCTTCCTTTATTAATTTTAGAAACTTGGGTAGAAAGTAATAATGCTTCGTTCACTGTCATTAGACTCTAACATGTCAAATACCATTTCATATACATATATTTGTGCTGTTTACTGTTTCTTTATATTGTATATGGCTTGAAAGTTGTATAGAGTGGCATAAAATAAAACCTACAATAAATTCTTATTCATAGATGACTCTTGTGACATACATGACAGGCAACGACATGTACTTGTTTCATATCTACAAAAACAGTCTATACAATCCTTCCAGAAGTCAAACAGAAACACATGTAGTAATGCAAGTCAAAAGCTTTTAACGCGTGGTTGTTTTGATGTCCGAAAGAACTGTTATGTAATTTTCTTATACTTGGTGTATATAAACTTGCTGAACGCTGACGTCATACAGCTCATCCATAAATACAATTCATATCACGCGGTGTCACCACAGTTGTAACTGAGTGCGAAATGAATTTGTAGACACCATGTATTTTGACTATTACATGTTATTACAATCAAATTCATTATAACAACTTGGTCCGAAACGACAAAATATGTGTGTAATAACAGAAATTAACTACTTACAATACAAACAATACATAATAAATATAAATGAGGATTGTGAAAATAGGCGAATTTGTTATACAAGGGCCGCTATAGAGGTATTCAAACTTGTGGATAAGTGGAGGGTGTTCAAACTACTGTCACCTCTTTAAGGATTAGTCATCCACTGCCCCATGACAAGACGGATTTTCTAAAAGTAAAATGGGCGAATGACCTTTTTCTACGTAACCATTCTTACTGAAGGACGTATCAACGACCACGACTTGGCTCCAGTACACACCTGTGGACTGATGACCCATAAGGCTGATTGTGATTATTTCTGTGCTTTTCATCGATCGACCTTTGCTATTTTTGGTGGGTGACTCCATGTATATAAATAGTGATCAACAAATAGCAATACAATAATCATAAACGTAACAAATGAAGGCGCATTTACTTTCTGCAGTTAGATCTGCTATACAGTCCACGGTCGCACTATATCCCCTTTGGGGACATCCATTGCATTTTGCTTTGCTTTTATTTAGCTCCAATTCTAGGTTATAGTATGCGTAATTTTTTTTCTGTAGCTCTCTTCTCCTTTCAATACAGTCCTAGTGAATCACATTTCGCTATAGTTATAAATGCGCATTTAATGTGGTACCTATAATTTATGTTTAAATCTATCTTTTCTATTATGTAAATTCTATGCAGAAATCAGTACCCAAGGTTGAATCTGAAACAATGATTTCGACATGCAAAAATCTAGGAAAGACAACGAAACCAAGCAAGGGGGATAATAAGGTAGTGAGCGCATCCAATGTAAATGTCACCAGGAGCTGCAGAAATGTGCATGATTTTAAAGACAATAAGGTTGACATCTCATTTAATAATGAGTCGCAAAGGTGAGATTAGAACTTATAATATCTGATAAAATACCAAATATTATCACTATTTTCTTTTCATCGTTATTCCTATACAGTAAGTCATGTTCAGGACTGCCCAACATACAAAGAGCAGAGACAGCAGACCTGGCCAGAGCTTACAGACTTGAGGCAAAAGCTATGGGGCAGCCGCTCTAACCTGGTGAAGACAGTGGACTTCGTCTTAACGACAGGTCTGACAACATAGCATGACCACAGATACTGAACGCAGAAGAAGAAGAAGATTGTTCACTTGAAACCAGTAAAGTTAATTAGTTAGTCAGTCGTCGAATCATTATCACTGTAAACTGGACACGTCCATAGTTGCTCCAATTTCTCCCTGGGTGTACTCGCCATTATACTTCTACTGACAGTACCGGTTCTATGTTGGTTGACCATCATTCTTCTGCGCCCTCCAAAATGTTCACTTCTAGCAACACCGCATTCAAAAATCATGATATTTAATCCTGGCCATCGAAAAGGAATCATTATCCACACTAGTCTCACTCTCGCGTGAGCTAAAAACGTCAGCTCGATCCATTGCGCTGTGCCACAATCACGCATGACGCCAGTTGATCTGCTCTTTCATTGCCTCAAACACCCAATGCCCTGGCACGAAAATAAATGTAAAAACTTTCAGCCTTGCCTAAACCAGTAAAACACTGATATAATCAATTGGACCGACATCTACGGTTGAAAGAAGCGTACCCCACTATATGAAATGCCTTTCATAACCAAACTAAACCAGTAACCACGGCAGACCCAGTGGCGTAACATGGAAAACAGAATAATAAGAATTATTGCAATAGCTATATAATTATATGCAATAAGCTAATTATAATGCTCTAAACAAAATGTACAAACTCTAATTAGTGACATTGTCGCTCCTGTCTGTTACCTGGACATGAAGCAGGAACATAAAATAAAAACCATGCATGTCGTTCAAGTGGTTTTGGGGTTGGAGTTGGCTGTCCCATCCCATAGAAGGAAAACGTGGTCCACAAGCCATGCTAAAATCGGACGTGTCAGACCTACAAACACATATATCGTACTATCTGCAAACCATGACATAACGCATTCCGGTCTCCTAACAAAATCCTGCTAATCGGCAGGAGTTTGAGAATGCACATGAAGAAGACGTTTTATTATATGGGAACACTAGGGAAATGTACACACTCACTTTAAGTGCCCTCATATGGGAACACTAGAGAAATGTACACATTGTAAGTGACCTCATACGGGAACACTAGAGAAATGTACACATTGTAAGTGACCTCATACGGGAACACTAGAGAAATGTACACATTGTAAGTGACCTCATACGGGAACACTAGAGAAATGTACATTAAACATACTCAATTACCTCCTATGGGACACTAGAAAAATATGCACTAACTATACTCAATAGCATCCTTTGAGAACATTAGGAAAATGTACACATATTATTCACCAGTTAGAGCTATTTTCTGTGGCAATATTTTAATCATGTTTCATATTTCCTTATATTTAAACACGACTATTTATCCTGACTTCAAGATGTGGACTTAAAACTACAGATGAACCTTTAAAGGTACCACTGTTTAACTATTTACGATGTCTTGATATTAATGTAGTGTTGCAGTTGTAGGACATCGATAGTTTTTGAAGTAAATATATTTTCTTTATTGGGCTAGTTAACAAAACGCAATAGTCGAACAAACAAGAGAGTAAAGAACGTTCCTGAAAATAGAAAACTAGAATAGCAAAAGTGATGAACTGAGTTAATCACTCATGGTTCGCTGTGTTAATTTGAAAACATTGAAGTACTTAAGATGTAGGATTTAAACAAACTCTAGGTTTTCAATTGTCAGCGTGTTGCAGGTCCCGAAAGAAAAGAAAAACAAATAAATCTCTGACTTGTAATGAATGTCGCATAAGGCACCTGTGCAAGTTTTGTTTTTAGAAAGATGAGGTTTGCTGTCCCATGCTATGTCAAGTTCAGAGTTGCCGTCATGAACACTCAAGACAAACCCATAGGTACTCAGTCTATTTAGGATTATCTCCCTTTCCAATGCGATGAGTTCCGCCTAGATAATAAGATAGGTGGAGTTCGTACAATTTAATTACCGCGTTAGTCATTACTAATGGATGTCAGCTGTCAATTGTTGATCATCACTTTTGCTATTCTAGCTTTCTATTTTCAGGAACGTTCTTACTCTCTTGTTTGTTCGACTATTGCGCTTCGTTGAATTATTGGCATATCTGCAGATAAAGTGTTATCTCTTTTAAGAATGATTAAAGCTTTCTTGTGTGAAATATATCTAGTTGTTAGAATAAATATGTTTGCTCTCTACACGATCATGCATACACTCCACCCACTCACTGCCTAAACGCTGTAACACCTATACGAGCTCTATACGACCGGCGGAACGCAACACAAACTTCATGACACCCGTTATTGATTAACGACATTTCGCATGAGGACAATATCCGTGGTATCACGTTGTACTGGGTTCAACCTGTTCGGCCCACACACCCCGGCTCGCTACACGGACCCGCCTGCATCCGAACTCAGACCCGCGTTTATTGTTTCTTGAGCTATATATTATCATGATAAGAAACATGGCGCCACATGGCTCCACCTTTGCACGACCTCTCCACATCGAGTATTTTGTTATATGGGCTTAGTAAACCACAGCCGGACCCGTTAGCCCCACATGGCGCCACCTCTGCACGACTTCACCTTGACCCATATTTTGTTCTTTGAGCTATATATTAACGAGATGCGCTAGTCACCATATTGGAGTCATACTTGATGCGTACTTACGCATCCATGTCTTGAGTTGCTCGAACAATACTACTTCCGTCGTCTCTGTTTTCTTGGAATTATAGTACAGAATTAAACGAAATGTAAAATCGATTCAGGCAAATACCTTTTGAAAGCCAGCGAACTTCTGTGTGAGGCAGCACACTATTGAAATCCTCATCGTTTTCACTACAAAGTTAACTAAACAATCTGACACTCAATGAATTGCTTCTAATCTTGTTGACTGCTCTAATAACATAAATAACCAAATGGCCAGAGGGTGTCCGACAAAGTGGATGGTGCCGCAGTAACCTAATGAACAAATAGTAATGCAAAATGATGTAAAAAGGTTACTAAACACTTACCTAGCCTATTAATAAAAATATATTTTTAAGAAAAAAAACAAAAAACATACAATAAAACTAAACAGGACAATTCTCAACGTATCGGCTCAAATTGAACCTTTTTCAAGAGACAAACAACAGAAAACGACAAAATAAAAAAATAAATAGATGTCTATATTTCATCAAGCCCTCGTCTCCATAATAGCGCAGGGATGGCAACGCATCTAGTCAAGGTGAAAATGCGTGCATTCATTATAAACAAACCGAAAGTGGGAAATTAGAGACACTAATGATGAGTGCAAGAATAATAAAAGAAAAAGATAAGAAAAATACCCCTTTTGTCACTCTATCAGACAGGCAGGTTTTAAGAACATAGTCACAACAGGCACGACTGAAGGGAACAGAGACAGATGGGGACGTGAGAAAATATTCATGTGACAACCTAGCAAGGCTTGGAAACAACGATCCTGATAACAATACTGTGAACAGAGAACCATGGTCACCTACGCCAACAAGAATGGCATATGACAATGATAGATGAGTAATGATGAGGTTGTGTGGTGGTGGGGTGAGTGGGTTTGGGGAAGGAAGGATAGAAGAAGAATCAACATTTGAAAAAGCATGGAATGAATGTGAAACCAAATATAGACATAAACATATATATAAAACCAAACCTAAACATACATAGAAATGTAAACACACACCAAGAGTCAAGAAAGAAACACATAACAAGATGGACACAGATGTGTGAAGGATACCCACACAAAATGCACAGGCATGTAAATGTATCCACACACAGGAAAGGGCTCACACCAGAATAGGTATACACATTGACACAGAATGGAGATACGTGCATTAACATAAAAAAGCGCTCACATAAATATACATATATATATGTATACACAAATATGAACATTCATGCACATAAACACTTTCTCGTATAAAGAATAACATGAACATTCATACACATAGAAACATATACATATATTAATGGAAATATAAACGTTCGTTCACATAAAGATAATGCTATAACAACTGCATATGTATACATACAAATGTGTGGCCCAAAGTAATTGTGTGGATACATAGAACCATGTAAAACGAAATGCATATACAAATAACTATATATGTGTGGGCACCCATCAAGATAAGAATAATATCATCTGCTGATATTATATGATCAAGATATCATCTGCTGATGAAATATCCGTTCTCAGCAAAGGTCTTACCTTTATCCCGCTCCGCCCCAGCTGTGATCGCTATTCCTTGGAATGTGATGTCAATCGATTTTACCGTATTCTTCGTCTTAAACAACACTTTTATTACCACCCTTCGTCCTCTGAACCGGTTTCACTTGATGACCCTTTCTCCTCTTACCATCATCACAAACATGATTGGACCCCCCCCTTCTTCTCCTGAAACCAAAACACTTGATGCCTACATTGACTTTACCCTTCATGCTATACAACAGTTACGTTTTCCTAAACTACGTCGCTCTAATCTCACTAGATCAGAGTCACGGGCGCTCTCCAAACTTCGCTCACGTGATGACATCGTGATTAAACCGGCTGATAAGGGTGGCACTGTAGTTGTGTGGCAGAAGGACCTATATATCAAAGAAGCCACGCGCCAGTTAGAGGACGTGGATTTCTATCGTCCATGTGCCAAGGATCCAATTTTAGCACATAATGATACAGTGGACAAAACTCTTAAACAACTTATTAACAGCAATCAACTCCCCGTTAGTGCCCTCAAACTTCGGATTATTAAAAGCAATCTGGGTTCTCCTGCTCTGTATTTACTACCTAAAATACATAAACCATCTAACCCAGGTAGACCAATTGTTTCCGCCTGTTCTTGTCCAACTGAATTAATTTCTGATTTCTTAGACAGTGTCTTCCAACCTCTTGTCGCATCTCTTCCATCTTACCTAAAGGACACTAACTATGCTCTATCCATCTTTTCCTCTATTGCTCTCGATCCTCTTCACACCTATCACATATTCCTTCTAGATGTTGTTTCCCTCTATACATGTATTCCTCATAATGATGGGCTTCTGGCGTTACAGTTCTTTCTTAACATCAATCCGCATAAGTCTATTGCTACTGCCGCTATTCTTCGACTGGCAGAATTAGTTCTCACCTTGAATTCTTTTGAATTCAATGGACACTTTTTTGATCAAATTAGCGGTGTAGCGATGGGTACTAAAATGGGACCTAGTTATGCCTGCCTATTTATGGGTCACCTTGAACATCTTATCTTTACCACTTTTCAGGGCCCTGTCCCTTCCATATTCCACCGCTACATAGACGATGGGTTTGGGGTTACTGATATTTCTCTTGATAACCTCAACCTTTTCATTGACTTTGTGAGTGGTTTCCATCCAGCTATTAAATTTACTTCTCTTATTTCCTCCACCTCTGTAAACTTCCTTGACATTTGTGTTTCCATAGGATCCACATCCCTTACCACTTCTATACATTATAAGCCTACGGCCTCTCATAGTTTTCTTCTTTATACATCATCTCACCCAAGGTCTTGTCGGCATGCCCTCCCTTTCTCTCAGCTGCTTCGTCTTCGTCGTCTCTGCCAAGACGATGTAGATTTTCAGGTTCAATCTCTTAAGATGCTGGATTTTTTTCGCCGTCGCTTATACCCTGATGATATTCTGTCATCAGCTTTACAACGTGTTCGTACTATTTCCCGCTCAGTGGCCCTCGAACCATCTATTAAACATACCTCTGATCGCCCAATACTGGCTATCACTTTTCATCCTCATAATATGCCGGCACTACGTATCCTATTACGACATTTCTCTATCCTCCAGTTAGATCCCATCTCCAGTCCTGCATTTCCCTCTCTTCCACTAGTCGCTTTTCGGAGGGACAGAAACCTTCGGGATCTCTTAGTTCATTCTCGTCTGCGCACTTCTGCAGGTCAACTAGGAACTGTCCCTTGTCATCGAAATTGTTTGACTTGCCCTTTTGTTATTCTCACTCCTATTTTACAGTTTCCTAAATCACACTTTGATATTCATGATTCTTTTTCATGTGTGTCCCGTAACTTAATATACTCTATCATATGTAAGCGTTGTGATATGAAGTATATTGGTGAGACTGGTAGACGTTTAGCTGATAGATTCGCCGAACATTTGAGAGATATCACGAATCATCGTGACTCCCCAGTGGCTAATCATTTTAACAGCCCGTCACATCATGGTAGCTCTGATGTCTCTGTAACCGGTTTGTTACGTTGTTATACCGGTGACCGGCAACGTCAGTCCTTGGAATATCGTCTCATTTGTCATATGGGAGTCTTGCAACCAAACGGAATGAACATTAATCACCGTTTTGTTTGAGTTACCCACCTTTTCTTTATACCCTCTACTCCCGTATTGCACTGATTCTTGTAATTATTTGTCTTTGTACACTTTCGTGAATAATTATTATTTTTGTGTTTGCCGTTCTTCTATATAATTCCTTTATGTCTTCTTTCGTTTGTGTATGTCAATATGTGATTATTTTGTACTCTGCCATTTTGTTATTGTTAAATCATTTACATATTTAGATTTTGATTTCCTCGTTTTTATTGCAGTTGTCTCTTTGATGGGTGCCCACACATATATAGTTATTTGTATATGCATTTCGTTTTACATGGTTCTATGTATCCACACAATTACTTTGGGCCACACATTTGTATGTATACATATGCAGTTGTTATAGCATTATCTTTATGTGAACGAACGTTTATATTTCCATTAATATATGTATATGTTTCTATGTGTATGAATGTTCATGTTATTATTTATACGAGAAAGTGTTTATGTGCATGAATGTTCATATTTGTGTATACATATATATATGTATATTTATGTGAGCGCTTTTTTATGTTACTGCACGTATCTCCATTCTGTGTCAATGTGTATACCTATTCTGGTGTGAGCCCTTTCCTGTGTGTGGATACATTTACATGCCTGTGCATTTTGTGTGGGTATCCTTCACACATCTGTGTCCATCTTGTTATGTGTTTCTTTCTTGACTCTTGGTGTGTGTTTACATTTCTATGTATGTTTAGGTTTGGTTTTATATATATGTTTATGTCTATATTTGGTTTCACATTCATTCCATGCTTTTTCAAATGTTGATTCTTCTTCTATCCTTCCTTCCCCAAACCCACTCACCCCACCACCACACAACCTCATCATTACTCATCTATCATTGTCATATGCCATTCTTGTTGGCGTAGGTGACCATGGTTCTCTGTTCACAGTATTGTTATCAGGATCGTTGTTTCCAAGCCTTGCTAGGTTGTCACATGAATATTTTCTCACGTCCCCATCTGTCTCTGTTCCCTTCAGTCGTGCCTGTTGTGACTATGTTCTTAAAACCTGCCTGTCTGATAGAGTGACAAAAGGGGTATTTTTCTTATCTTTTTCTTTTATTATTCTTGCACTCATCATTAGTGTCTCTAATTTCCCACTTTCGGTTTGTTTATAATGAATGCACGCATTTTCACCTTGACTAGATGCGTTGCCATCCCTGCGCTATTATGGAGACGAGGGCTTGATGAAATATAGACATCTATTTATTTTTTTATTTTGTCGTTTTCTGTTGTTTGTCTCTTGAAAAAGGTTCAATTTGAGCCGATACGTTGAGAATTGTCCTGTTTAGTTTTATTGTATGTTTTTTGTTTTTTTTCTTTAAAATATATTTTTATTAATAGGCTAGGTAAGTGTTTAGTAACCTTTTTACATCATTTTGCATTACTATCTGCTCTAATAACGAAAGTTATCTTAAGTTTATTCTCTAGTGTTCATGCAAGATTGCTTTCACTTCGATTTTCACCACACACAAAAATCTGTTGTCTTTAAAACTGATTGTTTTTACTCTAATATTTGTTATTTATTTATGAGAAATAATGACAAGTCGAACTACTTCTGGACAAGGTGTGAAGCAATCTGATATTCATATTTTTGCAGTGGAGTATCTCTATATTGCATCCTTTTGTAACAAATTTCCCTGTATAAAACTTTTCCCTGTGTAAAATCCCCAGTTATATTTATTATTGTTTATACTGTATATAGCGAATTTCTGATATTGCATTTTGTTTCAAGTTGTTATAATGGGATTCCACTGTAACTCGTACATAGACAGAAGATTGCAGTAGAAATTATAGTTATAGTTGTAATCAGCTCAATTAAAAGAAAGAAATACATCAAAGCGACATGGATTAGTTTTAAATACTTGTGATGCTGGTCTCTTATACGGTAGCTTTGACAACGTCTCTTAGACACCAAGGCGCAGTGATTATATGTCTAATTCAGAAGATAGAATACCTAGTTCATTTCAAAATAGAAGTGATACATCTGTATGGAGATATTTAACCGGGGAGCTACCGATCTCATATACCACCTTAATACCCCCACCCCCCAATTTCTTATGAAACCGCTATCGCCCTCATTTCGAACGTGTGAACTCTATTCTTTCTATTTACCCCATCATTATATTAGCAGTAGATATATACACGTTGCTGAAGGCAGAGACGTCTATGTGTGTCCCTTAATTAACATGGAAAAGCAAAATCATCATGTAACATATTCTTTCAATAACGTCGTCCTCTTTATGGATGCTATGAACACTCCAAGATTCTGGGTGAATCAAACAAAATTCTGGGTGATATATCCGCACACTCGCTCGTGTACACGCACGCATATATACATATTGTTAAATTCCATTATAACAACGTGGTCTGGATCGATAAAATTTTTTATGTAATCAGCTAAATGCCTGTACCGTATAAGCAGAAAAGAATTGAATGTTTAAACAGTGCTTTTAAATAACGAATATTTGTTATAAACGTATACGCTATAGAGAGATCTTACTGTAATTACACGAAACCACTCCACCTGTTATAGAATTTCCATTTCAATATGTATATTTTAGCCATTCTGTTTGTTAATAATTGAATTTCCATATGTATATTTTAGCCATTCTGTGTGTTATTAATTTAGTGTAAGAGCTCACAAATATTCACTTTTGCAGATTATGTGATTGTGATTATTGTTACCTGCAACAGGTTGGTGCAACCAAAAGATTGCAAGCTACACAAGAGAGTCGAAAACGTACGTATATGTGCAACAGCACTGACAACACATTTCTAACTCCGTGCTGCTCAAAAGTTCCGACTCAGCGACATCATTATCTAGACGGAAAATGTGCAGACCCTCATTTGATGATGTCTGGACCGAGCTGGAGATTTGACAATGAAGAAATAAATGTCAGTAATAATGAGAACAACCGAGAAACCTTCAGGAACTCCGATCGTTATCCCGAAGGAAGTCATCAGGATAAGAAAGTCAAGCGTCACTATCGAAACTCATCTAGTGACGAGGACGAAGAAATGCCTTGCCAAGATGACTTAGGCATTAAGAATATAAGAGCAACAAAGACCAGAACAATGACATCACACGCAGCTCAAAGGAAGAGGTATACGCCAGCTCTTAGCAAAATGATAATAAACGAACACGAGGATTCCCAGCTGATGAGTCAAACGGTTGAAGTTTCTGCATCGTCAACATCAGTTTTTCAAGCCAACCGCTCCAGTTCAACCGTTAGTGCAGATCAAATGGCTAAGTTTAAGGAGTACACCGAAACTATTCGAAGGAATCTTAAAGATGATTATCGAAACTTGAGCAATCTAATCAAATCTTTCAGTGAGGATGTCGAAGAAAGAAATAACAACCAATCTTCTCAAAGTCGATCTCATCTGAACCAGCCAGATATTGACGAGAAAGCTAAAAACAACGACCGTTGCTACTTAATGTAATTCCCTAAGTGTGGTTTTATATCTGGAGCAACTTTTGATACGTTTTTTCTTTACATACACAAAATAATAATAGTTAAGTTTACATATATTGTCTAATCCTAGGTTCAAAACCTTTTGTGACATTACAGGCCTACATAAGAATGTAATAATAATTACATTTGTGATCTTTTTAAACGTATTATTCTTAACGAAAAGTATATGCACTTTAGTATAAAGTGTAAGCAGCCAGAGGCAAATTGCTGGCACTGTTTATGCTAGGGCCATCAACAATACTGGATACATAAATGTTATACTGGTCATAGTTGAAGAGATAGTTCTTTCATTTTTTTTTCAGCCCATTTTGTATTAGATAAATTGGGGGATCTATTTTGATATGCCAGTCTTTGCTACCATGCAGGGTTACATGCCTTATGTGTGTGTGTCAAATAATTCGACATTATTCAGTTATCGTGATGTTTTACCTTGAGAGTACTAGTACTTCAAATTATTAGTACGGTTTATATACACAGTTATGATACGGAAATAAACCATCTCCGGATGATCTCTGGCTTCTAATATTTTTTCAGACAATGTACGGGCCTCTTATTTTGTTTATTTCAGGTTCACGCCCAAGTTAGTTAGATTATCATGTTTGCTGATTTCATCTTCATTAAATGTTATAACTCGGCGTCTGACAATTCTAGACTTGAACATCACGTCTGAAAGTGTATGAAGAATGACAAGTACGAGAGATGTAAAGTTCTGAAATAATTTTACTTAGTTAAGTCAAATTAACTACCGGACCAATTTTTACAAATTGATCAATTGTCAACGGACGATTATCATTAGCAGACTAGAATAGTGTTCAGTAAAATGTACTTGTTAATTGCTTCAAGAAAGTTGAATAGGTCTAGATATATTAATATGTTGTACGATTATGTCGTTCTGATAATATCTCAAGAAATTTTTGAAACAATTCAGCCTGTTCAAAATCGTTAGTAATAGAAAGAGTATGATTGATTGTTCCGATGCATGCTACTTATATTTGCTATTTGTTACCAACTACTGTTAATAGTAAACAAAAAAAAAAAACGCGCATCATATTGTAGTCATAATTTGACGGTAGTCACAGTTTACACCTCATCACAATCGCAACTAAATTTTCCGAATCGTATACATATTTTCTAGTGTAATTGTATTCGTATGTTACCTAGTTTGCTATTTGTTTACTTGTAAGACAGTACAAATAATAAATAACTATTTCAACACACGTGTTTGTCATGCATTTCCAGAGTTTTGACATTTGTTGTCAATTTGATCTTACTATGTAATTTTTGATGAAATTTCTTTCTCACGCATTGTAGCTTAATATAAAAGTAACTTTATTTACTAAAAAAAAACCAACAACTTGCCAATTACTTATCACATTCAATCGCCCAACAAAGACTTTATAAAGAGGCAAACACACTTCTCCAGAGAAACATCAATGGAAGCAAATATATTTGGATCAGGCATTAATATCCTCTTCACTCACACACCGGACATGTCCACAGGTGCTCAGATCTCCGCTTTAGTAATTCTCTCAGGGTATAAAGGCTGATGGTTCCACGTCAATCCTCACTCCCAGTTCGCGCATTCTCGATATTGACTCATGCTCATTCATCTCAAAATCCTCTGATCGTGCGGACTCACGAAGAGCAATGAGTATGTCCGCTCGATCCAAAGACTGACCATCTGTTATGGTGGCGAGGCTAGCTAATTGGTCTGCCCATTCGTTTCCCTCCATTCCGGCATGTCCGGGGAAAAAGATAATGGTTAGTTCCCGTAGTGATGCCCGCATTTTAGCTCTCTCTAACGACTGCACCCATCCTATACGTACATCAGCTGTTTCATATATATATTCTCTATAAAGGGATTCCACTGTATATGTATGTATGAGTATCATTCTAACAATGGAAGTATTTGACGTAACAAAGACACTTAACTGGCTGGAATAGCAAGCATATACCCGTGCGTGCGTACTAAGTGACTCAATGTATATGAATCAGAAAGTCGAAACAGCTGATTTACGTAGGAGATGAGTACAGTCGTTAGAGATAGCTAAAATGCAGGCATCACTATGGAAACTAACCATTATCTTTGTCCCAGGAGACGCCGGAGTGGAGGGAAACGAACGGGAAGAGCAATTAGCTGGCCCCGCCACCATAGCAGATGGTCAACCTATGGACCGAGCGGACATACTCATTGTTCTTCATTGAGTCCGCACGATCAGAGGAATTTGAGACAAATGAGCATGAGTGGGAGAATATGGACATGTTACAGTCTAGGCAGAGTGCCCAACCAAGACAAGAGACAGGGGATGTTGGAAGTCTGTTGCAGCCAACATTAGTTGCGGAGACGGTACTTGATGATGATCTATCAGTGTAGATTATTACGGCATCCTCAGTAGTGTTATCATCAAGGAGAGCCCTGACGTCTGCATCCATAGTTACCAAATTTTTGTTTCTGCAGCTTCTGTCGCATGTGATAACCACAGAGAAGTTACCACGTAATGTAAGTGAAGTGGATATCCACTCCCTCTCAGTTGATTCCCCAGTAAACGATTTTACTTTCAAAATGAGATTGGTGTTTCTCTGGCATTCGTTTTATGATGGGGAAATCTTCCAGAACCTTTATAATTCTTAGATGACAGTTTCACACAATGCGACTGTCAGATGGAATGCCATAAGCTGTGTAGTCTTATACTTCAGAGGAGACTTTACTATGAATGTTTGGCAGTCTCGAGTCATGTTGCAGCAATAGAAGTAATCTCAGCATGTCGTCTCTTCAGCAGATTTGATCACAGTGGAGAACATGAGATGAAATATTCAATCCACAACCCAATCACCTAATTCTCCTCTTATGACATGCATGGCAGGTGACAGTGTTACTATTCTATGCTTCGAGTTCCGGCCACAGTAAGATAAGGCCAGGTTTGTTTTGTGGAAGGGTTTATTTTTATTTATTCACAGTTTGGTTAAACAATACAGTAGGCTATCTCTTTTCACATCCAGGAAAAAACTCAAAGAACAAGAAAAGAAAAAGCAACCAAATAAGTGGGATCAGTAAACAACTGTATTTAAATGACAGACAAATGTAGGGATTGTAAAATAAAAAAAATGGAATCTACTCATGTTTTTTTCTACCTTTCAACAAGGCAAAACAAAACAAAACAATGATTATCATTATCACAAGAAATTTGGTTCTAAACTACTCTACATCCAATAATCTATTTTACAGTAAAAATAATTCTATACAAGAACATATCAGTTATTCTGAGTTCAGGATTTGCTGTCATCTGTACACTGAAACAAAATCATGAATATCATTAGTAATGAAGACGGATAGATTCTCAGGAGTCAAAAGAACAGTTGAGGTATGGCTAAGAAACAATTATCACATTAGGATTGAAGGACATGCAATTGAATAAGTTGTGCTGATAAAATTAAAGAAACATTAAAATAGAGAAACATGATAAATTCAGCATATTTCTAATGTCAGTTAATATATCTACAGCAGTATTACAAAGTACAGTATGATATGATCTTTACTTAATAACAAACTATTGTTGAATGTGCACAATTTAATTTGAAAAAGTTAATTTGCCATGCAGAATAATCTGTATTTCAGAAAATTATTTTAGTCTATATTTTTTGTTGGGTATTTTGCAAGAATTGTTTTTCAAGCATAAAAGTTTTTTTTGCCTAATTGTGTGTCAATATATAATTTAGAGGATAGGCCTATACATTTTGTAAGTGAAACTGACATGAAGATTAAAAATATTATTTTGATATTAAAATACATATATTCATGTGAAAATAACATCATTAGGTATGCATTTTAGAAAAATACTAGATCTGATACACATCACATTTACATATAGTAACACATTACATTTACATATAGTAACACAGTCTCATTGTGGATATAGGACAGAAAATTTACATACGTTCTAGAGATACATAGTCTGATCATGGGCATATGACAGAACATTTACATACATTCTCGAGATCGTTGGTGAATCACATTAACAGCGTTGCTATCATGTTTTGCATTACTGTGTAACAAAGACCAGGTTTATTATGTACTACATAGAATGGTAATGCCATGGCATGTCTTCTTATTTCTTCAATGCACACTCTTGTTTGTAATTTAATTTTTGGTTAAATTTAATTTTATGATTTCTAGTCATTTTGAGTACAAGTTTTTGTGCTGCTAATTTGTAGGAAAGTTGCAATATAGACCTATGTGCATTTTGATCTAGCATATCATATTTCTGCTAGAATTTTGTCTATTTAATATTTTTTTTTATTAATAATTTATTTTTTATTATTGTATTTCAATTAAAAAATGTTTCTTATTCTTTTTATTATTTTTCTTTATTTATATATAGGCCCTAATTAATATTTTATTTTATTTTTGACTATTTAAATATCTTGTAGTCTCCTACATGTCTGCAAACACCAATGTCTTGTCGATCTCAGTAGGGGAGCATAGAATGCGCAACAATGTCTATCTTCTATCAATATCTATCTTGTTGTAACACAACTACTAAGGAGGTTTTGGGTTGGAGTTGGCTGTCCAGTCCCATGTAGTGTTGAAGTGACCCAGAAGCCATTCTTAAGTTGGATGAATCTGGCCATAAGGTGAAGATGTTGCAGCTAAGCTGTAAACAATTTCAACGCATTTCATTCTCTGGACCACATCCTGCTAATCTGCATGAATTTTAGAACGAATGCAGAAGAAGATGTCTTCAGAGCTGCATCAGCATTAACTATCTATATAGTATGGAAGACCACTTTCCATAATACTTAGACAAAAGGAAAACTTTGTTCTCTAGGAGTTTATATACAATTTATCCTCAGACATTTAGAATAGGCTATAGATCATTTGAAATATGGAACACTTGAATCTAGTGTTTTCAGCATTGTCCATTCAAGCAAAATTATGTGAAAAGGAATCATTGTCTAAGTTCCTTGGGATATGTCATTTTATTCTGCAACTTGCTTATTATGTGCCACCTTTTCTTCCACTTGCCTCGACATTATTTTCCTGGAAGTTTATATTCCACATTACTATTAGGAATAATATCATCAGACATTTAGCACATGGAGAGTTTGCACCTATAATATTTTTTGCAAGTAACAGCATAACCTTCAGTGCTGATTCCTAATTCACTGAAAAGGAAAAAAGAACACTGGTATATGCCTATGTACCATCTGTACATTAAACTAGAAATACCAAAAGTAAATAAACAGAAATTGTCATGTGAACATCACACTTTTAACCAACATCTTATAGTGGATTAATTAACCCCAAAAGTAACTCCCTACACTTTCAGTTGAAAAAAAATTAGAAATAATAATCCTACAGGAAAATAAAATAATTGTCTATTGTCTTTCCCCAGGTGCATGATGGTTGATAGTATCTAAACTTGTTGTTAAGCATGGGTAGGATCCTCAGCTGTCATTCCACGACCAGATGTGTTGCCTTTGTTGCATTGAGTCCATATTTGTTCCAGGTTATCTTGATGTTTTCCAACCACTATTTTTAAAATCTACTTTTGGCTATATATCTGGATATTCTTTTGCTATATGCTCTTATTGGTATTTGGTCTGCGTTTATTCTCATAAGGTGATTGAACCATTTTACTTGCTGTCTTTTTAAATGTTCAATACATGATACTATACCTACTCTTTTCCTAATTTCTTAATTCTATTGTTATATTCTCTGGTGTTGCAGACTTGATCATTTTTGTAACTTCTGTTCTTTTGTACATTAATTTTGTTGTTGTACTTCTTACATGCTAATGGAATGGCAATGGCATGCATAAATGTGGCTTTGCAAGTTTTCCTTACTTTTGTATAGACCTATTAGACATTGATCTTTGGCAAATTAAAAAATCTTTCATAACTCTCACTTTCACCAATTACCGCTAGTTAACATAGGCCTACAGTTTATGAAAATAGTCACATATTAATACCAGTATCAGCTACTAGACCTTCTTCAGCGAGTAGAAGGCTTCTTCAATAGGCATTGCACAAAGCCAAAATCTCCTGGGTATGAAAGAAAGCTTATAAAAACCACCAAACTGCACATAGGAAGTAAGAGCTAATTGCGTGAAATTCCTGCAGCTCTCAAACAAACAAACAACCAGTCTTAGCTAATTTAAAGAAAGTTCCCATATATATATATATATATATATATATATATATATATATATGAATGACCTTTGTCAACTTTATATGTAGCTAGGAAGTAGGCCACTATTATCATAAATGTTAGTGTAGTGGTTGCTTGTGTCCGTGGATGGCAGCATCTCTTGCGGAAGTATTTGTACAATTTTTGATTGACAGGATCAATAGCAGTAGAGATAAATCAAGTCTGATTCGAAAAACACAGACTCCTTATACTGTGTCATGTGACCTCCATGCTTTCTGATAGGACACTGTATACACTTCAATTCCTGTATATAGATAGGGCTACTTTCAAAACAGTGCAACCTTTTGAAATTGCAATTTTTCAAAAACTTGGATCAATCATAAAATCATTTATGGATGTTTTGTAAATGTCTGTGAATCTCCATTTTGTTTAACTTTTGATTTACTTCCAAATGAAATCTCGTCAAGAAGTACCCTCTTTTGGATGCAGTGTTTAGTCATACTTTTCACACATTCAAACTATCTCAGTAACTTGTATTTTATAAATATATAAGTCTATGCATGTGTGTGCACACAACTGTCATTTAAAATTCAATACACCAAATCATAATTTGACATTGACTGTCTTCATTGTTTCAGTGTCAGAGGCAAATACATATACAAAGAGATCATTAGTTAAATATATATAAACCATACAAATATTGAATATGTTATGTAGTTCCACTATGACAACTGTTTCACAGGAGAACAACAACTATAAATAGACACTTCTGTGTTTAGTCAGAGTAGGGTTACTCATTTGACATTATAACAAGAAATGACCGTTGGAGATTAGTATTTCACATATGGAGTGGATGGTAAGGGTAAGCTACCACATTATTGTCCATATTAAAAGTATATATAATACCTCTATAGAACATATGTTTATAAAAAAATTACCCTATTTAACAACTCTTTTCAGAATTCCCAATTAGTTTGTTATTTATCGTGTATAATAGCGTATAATTAGTTTTTGTTATTACTTGTACATAAATATTTTTTCAGTCTGGAAAAATTTGTTATAGGCCTATTGTGATTTCACTGTGTTCACATTTGAGAGATGAGAGTTGTAGCAACCGTATTCAGACTGTCTAATCTGATGAAGATATTCAGACAGACTAACCTGATGAAGAAGATATTCAGACAGACTAACCTGATGAAGAAGATATTCAGACAGACTAACCTGATGAAGAAGATATTCAGACAGACTAACCTGATGAAGAAGATATTCAGACAGACTAACCTGATGAAGAAAATATTCAGACAGACTAACCTGATGAAGAAGATATTTAGACTGACTAACCTGATGAAGAAGATAGCAGAAGTAATGCTATTTGAAGTCAAATTGTTATTCTCTGTACATCCTAAGTTTGCAATTTGTAACTTTTCCTTCTATTATTTCTAAGATTATTGTATCAATAATAACGCTTCTCTCAGGTCATTGGGTGCAATACAGCAGGTTTTGCCATGCTAGACATTTGATGAACCTTGTTTAATATGCTAGTAATAATATATACACTATTATTTATATATACACTAGAAGTTCTTCATTAGAACTTAAGTGAAATATATGTTATACCATTTTCAGTTATGAAATGAGCAAGGTTTAAAAAAAACAAATTAACACAACTTAAAAAATATCTATAGTTACACAATAGCAGTATAACCATATGCCTTGTTTCAGGTTATCATTTTTAGAAGATAAAATAAAAAAAATATATTGTTGATAGCACTCAAGTGGAACAAGGTCATGAACTTCAAGGTCATGTCACTATCTTCTTTCCAGGAATGTCACACTAGGCGACTAAGGAAAGTTGGTGGATAGGCTGGACAAACTGTCACCTGTGAAAACATTATTGTCACTGCATTTTGTCTCAATTTCTTACCTTTGTCTTCTATAAAATGATTCACATGAATGACGAAGAGATGCTGGTCAGCAAACATTACACCTTTGTCCCTTTGTGGCACTCCTATATGAGGGGAAGTGCTAGATGTGTCAGGGCTGCAGATGGGTCAACAGATATAATAGAAGAATGATAAGCTAATTTACTTAGACGTGTATGCCGTGTTCCTGGCAGGATGTGGTGACCCTGTGATGCTGCACTACTGGAATGCCTCCTTTTGGGAACTAAACATGCATCCATAACACCCCCCCCCACCTGAACACAGCCATGCCTTTGGGTAAACCTTATATGAGTCTAGGCAACACTGCAGTTAATCAACTGAAGAAGACATTTACCTTTGTCAGAAAAGTAATGGACTGTCAATCTACCTGCTAACGACTAAAGAGATTATTTCATCATCATCATCATTGTTGATAAGAGTTATAGGTTTTTACTGTTACATGAGTTCATGTAGTATTCATGAAGACATTTTCTATGATGAAAAATCATTATTTTACTTAATAACAACAATATGTGACTCAATTAAACAAGAATTCCAAATAGTTCATTTATAGCTATTGTTTTTTAATGAAAGAATATATCTTTTCAAGAGATTGTTTCATTCAGCTACAGTGGAATTCCTCTATGGCTTATATCTCAAAGAATTGAAAAATTAAAGGGTAAGATCTGACATTAGTAGAAAAATGATTTGATTGAAGTACTGAAGACTGGTTTTATTAAAGCCGAATAATAGACAGGTGAAATTATTATAGGTAAAATACAGGTGATCTGATGTTGAACTAGTAAAATGTATTTTAGAACATCAACATCAGGAGATGGAAGTAACAGATGCAAGAACTTGGAAATGTAACAATCACTTGCTAACAATGAAGCAAGAGAATTATAATTAGAAATACTAATATTTCTGAATATTAGCATACTTCAAAGGTCATGGTCAACTACATTTTAAATTATTTTTATTGGTCACAGTCCTCAAATAACCAAATCGGACTAGCATCAGCCATTAAAAGGAGTGTTCCTCGCCACACGAGGTACATTTTTTTCTCCATAAAATACCATTGTATGCTGTTCTTTAAAATGTCAGTGAATACTGCTGCTTAAAGATCAAACTACAAGCAAATTCTACCAAATTGTGTTTTTGAGATGGGTAAACTCTCTATTCTACCTCACATGGTTGACATTATTAAGAATGAATAGTAGTAGCATTCCTATTTTTTCTTACACACAGCTTTATTTTCAGAGAATTGACTGGTACCAATTTGCTAAGGCTGGTTCAACCTCAGAGCTATTTTCAATTTTAAAAATGTTGCAACTGAACATGAAATAAATTAAATCAGTTGACAGGAAGCCAATGCAAGATCAACCAATTATTAAGAAAAGAATGAAATAGATATTGTATTCAAAATAGAATTATACAAAAATACAGTGAAGCCTGAACCTGTTCTTAAATATGAAGAAAACAAAAATGATAACAGACAAAGTGAAAGTGCAACTAAAGATAATAATTTACAATTTTTAATAAGAGGACGTAACAAATTTGCAATATTTGAACACAAACATAAAGAGCTCAGGTTACTGCGCTGTAGAATCAAGAGAAGAATTGCAATGGTGACATTGAAACTTGCCCAAATTAAAAATCATTTCCAATGTACTAGCAGCATAACCAAACTGTGTATGATCAGAACATGTATATTTCCAGTAGAAATATACAATTGCAAGATACGGACATATATAACAGTAGCAAAGAGAATAGCTGCTTTCCAAATGAGATGCTACAGAAGAATTTTATATATATACCATGGACAGCTAAAAAGACAAATCTAGAAGTGTTAAGATCAATAAATGTTAAAGAGGGATGGCTCCGTAACAATATATTAACAAGAAAGCTGTATTTTTTGTTGTCACATAAAAAGACATAACAGCATAGAAAGATTCATAGCAGGAGGCAGAGTTAATGGCAACTAGAGAAGAGCGCACCCAAGACGACGATCTATCTAGCTATTTATAAATTGTGGCCCTCATTTGTCTTGCAGGATCAGGGGTAGAAGAGTTCTCTGGATATGGCCTTCTTGTGTGCTTTTTGTAAGCCTGTTCGTATGGCTTCTTTGATTTATGTGATCCATATTTTACATGGTCTGTCTCTAGCTTTATAGCTGTGATGTCTATGTGTCATGGCCATCTGTGGCATGCTGTCTGTTGGTAGTCTGAAAGTGTGCGAAAACCACTTAATCTGTTGTCTTTTGATGTGTTCCAATACTGGTATTGTTTTGGTTATCTGATGTTATCTTTTCTAATTCTATCTCTTAATGACACTTCAAGTATTCTTCATAGATACATCACTTCTGCTGTCACTATTATTTTTGTTTTGTGCTGGCATTGTCCAAGTTTGCCACTGGTAGCACAGTTATCGGATAATAATAGTCTTGTATAATGCAACTTCAGTGTCATGTAAACTATATTTACATTTTTGTTCTTAAAAATATGTGTCATCTGTCCTAGGATCTGGTATGATTTGTTTCATCCACTTTTGTATCTGATTACTGTTTTTCCTTTCACTCCATATAATGCTTCCTAAGTAATTGAACTCCTTTATTTGTTAAGGTGTTGATTATCGATGGAGATAGTGATGTTTCTTTCTTTGCTATTGCCATTATTTTTGTCTTCTCATGTTTAAGTTTTGACATACTGTGTAGAGTCTGTTGATATATTCTTGCAATTGTTCTTCTGATATCGCTATTAGTACTAGATAGTGCAGTGTTATAGCATTTCTCTAGCTGCGGCAGGTCAACTCACCCAGAATCACAGAATTTTCAGAGAATCCATAAGGAAGACCACGTTCTAGAAAAAATATTTCACATAATGGTGAGACATTGCATGTATAACATATTGATGGACGTATCTCTTGTTATTGTGGATTAGTGAAGATATTAGGAAAATTCAAAAGTTATTGAAAGTAATTATTAAATAGTGAAACAAATTCTATACATGGATATATGTTTTATGTCTTTTTTTAGCACTGAGACGAGGAAAAGTGAGATATTGCAAGTCAGGGTCAAGTATAATTCTGACAGAGATATTACTTTGCATTCTCATGGAACAGTTGTAACAGACTAGTCTGGCTAATTAAGGAATGATTGACATGTTATCTGTAATGAAATATACTGAAGTATGATGCTTTTATTGCAGGGAAGGAATCTACAGCATATCGTGATATTGCAAGCGTGTCATGGCTATGTTGTTTTCACTAGAGGACTACCAAGATTTTAATATTTCACACTACAGTTGACAGATACGTTAGATAGAAAGCATAGAGGATTGACTTAATTTTACTTTGGTTACTCTGTACTTCATCTGTACTCCATCCCTCTCAATAAAATGGCATGCCTAGTTGCCAACAGTAGTAGGGCCTACCACTCATAACACATAACTCTGTAGCTTCAATCACTTGTCCCCAGGGATCTCTGAATATGTCTGGTTTATAACAAAATGTTGTGAGAGGCGATTTGAAGCTGCAACCTCTTTAGTACAAATCAAGCAGCTTAACCATGACGCCAGGGTTACACCAAACTATTAATATGCGAATGTGGATCGTGCCGTTTCTTACTCATGTTCTTGATAAAAGCTTTTTGGTCGAAACGTTGAATTCTGTGTTTTATTATGTGTTACCAGTGATTAGTAAAAAAATAAATTACATTTTCCAAGTTTTGCCTACATACACTTATATACATTAAAGAATAAATTAATTTAAAAATTTTGTTAAATAGTGAATTGTGCATAAAGGGAACTGCAATATGCTCTAAACATAATTGTAAACACTAGAATCCCTTTATAGTACATATTTTTATCATGAAATTACCTATTTATCAATACGTTTCAAAATCTCCAATTAGTGTGTTCTTTATTGTATATAAGTGAATATGCCTATACAAAATTGTACTTATTCCATAAGTGAGGGCTTATGTTATTGGTCTGGATCAATTTATATAGGGATTTCCCTATATTTTACATTTAATAGATAGAACTTGGCTTAAAGCTGCATGGCTACATTCTGCCTATAGGCTGTGTCTTCCCTATATGTTCAGAGTAGGCCAATACTTTATATAACAAAAACCCTACAACTCATTTAAATGCAAAAAAAAGACGCAATTCTCATCAGAAGTTACATGATCACAGTTGGGCTATCAAAACATTGAGCAGCAAAAAATATTTAAAAAGAAAATTACAAAATCTCCTTTATATCATTGAAGCCAACTTGTTAGGCATTTTGTGGAAAGAATAGGGCCTAGGTATTAAAATATAATTTGCCTGTAGTTATCTACATAAATAACTGCAAGAAAACTAATCTTATCTTTCAAACTTTGGTATAGTTTTGTAAATCTGAAACTATATGAGTTGTATAGTGAGTTGTAAATTCAATGAAATAATTTTAGGCAGAAAAACAAAAATACAGAGATTGGTAGTTACAGTATTCATGTCTTTTATATCTTGTGTACCACTGCCATGACATACTAATTTGTCATATAGCATATACATGGTAGTGCAACTGATCAAAAGCATAAACAGTTCAGTATAAATAATATATGGTTTACTTTCAGTAAAGGGGTTGTCCATAAATTATCTAAACAATATATTATAAGGATTTATTCTAATTCAGTGGCCAAACTATTTAAGTCTGTATTTCCATATATTTGACAACAGATGTTGTTCCAATATTTATAGTAATCTATTCATTCTTTACATGATTTCTTCTTCTTCTGTTTGCTGCTTTTCTTAGAAATCTCATTTCACAAGTAGTAAGCTTTCTTTCTTGTTCTTTTGTTAGTGCCCATGTCTGACATTGATAACACAATGTTGGTATGAAGATTGCATTTATGATTTGTCCTTTGGTGTCCACTAATAGATTTGTGTTTCAAAATTGGTAAGTTCATATTTCACGTTGTTGGCTGTTTTAATTCTGGTCTCAAGCTCTCTGTCTATTTTTCCATTGTCTGTAACAATGCTCTCAAGATATTTAAATTTCTGCACGTGTTTCATTAATTAATTATTTATTATTATTAATATTATTAGTAAACATAATTTGTAATAATGGATGAAAACTGAACCCTGACTGAATGTTATAAAGTTATAATAAATAGGAGAGAGTAAATAAGATCAGCAATAGATGAAGAACAACTTCTGCTCTGAATTAAACAAACTTTTCAATTGCTGGGAAGCTATACTTATATGATAGTAATAGCACCCTTCCATCTTTCCAGATGATAGTATTATTGTTGTGCTATAAGAAATATAATCTATGATTCATGGCGATGATGGATGTGACTCACAAGACCAATCTGTGCCACAAAGATTATATACATTATGGCAGCATTTGCAAAATTAGATAATGACAAAAAGTGAGAAGCCAGAATTGATATATTTAAGATGTTGATATATAGAAGAATAGGGAGAACTACAAGAAGAAAAACAAAGAGGTGCTGATAATACTGCGTATGAAAAAAAACACTATTGATGAAAATAAAAATCAAACACATATCATATTTTGGAAACATTGAAAAGCATGATACCATGTTGAAAACCTTACTTAAAGGGAGAGTTGAGGGAGCAAGAGGTAATATAAATTGGAGGGAAAAATCATAAAATGGAAAGGTTACAGTCTATTAGAGTGCATCATAAAGGCAAGAGACAGATGATGCTTGAGATCCATTGCAGCAAACCTTTGTTGTGGAGATGGCATATGATGGTGAAAGCTCAAGTGAAATAAGGTTTATGTGAAAACATAAAACAATAGTACTAGCTAGTACTGTGACAAATCCATCAAAAACAAAATCTTCTATTTTTTATTTGTGTTAAAGGATATTAAGAAGCTGCTGATTTCTGAGGGAAAAGAGCATTTGTGTGCTTCAGTGTACAATAGAGCAGAGACAAAAGACAACTATTATAACATCAATAAAATATGTTGCCCAGTAGTATATTGCTTTAAGTTTATGTGTAAGCCCATATGTATTAATTGGTTATACATTTGTCTTGGTGTGTAGTCCCACTACGTATTAATCGGTTATACATTTGTCTTGGCGTGTAGTCCCACTACGTATTAATCGGTTATACATTTGTCTTGGTGTGTAGTCCCACTACGTATTAATCGGTTATAAATGTCTTGGTGTGTAGGCCCCCTATGTATTAATCAGTTATACATGTCTTGGTGTGAAGGCTCCCTATATATTAATCGGTTATACATTTGTCTTGGTATGTAGACCCCCTATGTATTAATAAGTTATACATGTCTTGGTGTGTAGGCCACTCTGTATTAATCAGTTATACATGTCTTGGTGTGTAGGCCCCCTATGTATTAATCGGTTATACATTTGTCTTGGTGTGTAGGCCCCTTATGTATTATTCAATTATACATTTATCTTGGTGTGTAATATGGAAAATTATTTATTTCATTATGGTTTTAATAACAGGAAGTTTAACATATATTCAGAAAGATTTAGGATATTAATAATAAAACACTAAAACATATGCATTGAACTATAAATTAATAAGTTACAAAAGGAGAACACGATTATTTGACATTAAACAAAAACTGTTGGGTTGGAGAATATTGATGTTTAAAAAGGTGAAGAGGGCACGAAACTACTGAAAAAATAAAAATCTTATGTAAACTTTGCATTAATTGTAGTAATCACAGAGCAGCATCTTCTGCATGGCTTAGGAGATAAATCTCCTTTGAGCTTATGGTACAAAAACAATTCAGCTAAATATATAAAGGTGAAGTAGCTCTCCTTATATTATAAATTTTATCCTCACATCATTATATTCATTTTATTATAGATAAATTCTTAATATTTCAAAATAATTGAGGAGACAGAATGCTCTGCAGCTCTCACAACCTTTCGAAAAAAAAGTATGAGGGCCTACTCCTATAGGTAACAATGACATTTAATAGTAAAAGGTCAACTTTGATCACATTGAATTCTTCATGAAGGACAAGAATCTGATTCTCCTTATTTGAAATATAGAAATCTATTTAGGCAGATCTTAAACAAAATATTTTATCACCCCTTCAAATATTACTGATATATCTTTAAAACAGCATGTATTCAATTTTACTGGAATACAAAAATAAACAATATCAGTTTTATAGCAAATAGATAAACTATACTCGTACATTTTCTGTATTAATAAACATAATATTCAGCTAGCTATTGTCCACTCCTTGTTGTGAGACTCGTTCTTTGTCTTTAAGTTCTTCTTGTGCTTTCCAAAAGTCAAAGTTCAACTGTAGGTGATGCATCAACTCAGGAATATCACAGTAAACTGCATGGAATATAAATAAATGTATTACAAGAGATGCAAATTGTAAATTAACAAAAGTATTTTTTTGTAACGGCCAAGGTACGAGTTCGTTTCCCGTCACAGGCATTTGAGTATCTGAACCGTTCAGAAAACAATGGCAAACTACTGAATGTATTTATATTGTATAGAAAAACACTACAGCCAAAAAATGCTGGGTTCATAGCTACTTCCTGAATAAGATACACTACATGCAATTTTCGTATTGTTGGTCAAGGGGTTTCTGTTACAAATTAAAAAAGTAAATGCTATATTTATTATTTCCGCTAATGACTTAATCGGAAGTGTATAAGAGCTATCCATAAATTACATATGATGGAGCAGTGGGGGGGGGGGGGGCGGAGTGTCTGACAAACGTTGATGTCTACAATACTGATTTTTATACACCAATTAAATTATTTGAATATGACATTTTCTTTTTTAAATGTAAAACAAAGGGTGGATTTTTTGTGGCTGGGATGGGAAGGGGTGATGGGAGATTTCTTGGGGATATAATTAAGCGCTGAGGGGGGGGGAAGGGGCCTGGGTTCTTGAATTCTTCACAGTTCACAAGGGGGGGGGGTGGAGGTGGTCAAAAATTGGCACAAAAAAGGGCACATAATTTATGAACAACACCATAATTAACTAAATACAAATGGAAGTATTAACAGGTGACCCTAATACATCCAACCGTATCAGTAGTACAATGTGAATGATTGGCTGTTAAATAATTAGTAAGTTGTGATCAAATTGTGTGTATAGACACTAACTACTCTACCACTGAGCTGACAAATATGGTTGATGATCAAATGGTAAAGAAAATCTAGTACAAAGATAACACCCAGGTTTCCTTGTAGCATGGACTATTTTGATTGTAATCTAGTCTGAAAGTTAAATGTAGTGGTTCGAAATTTTGCTTATAATAAATGCAATAACTGAACAATATAAAAATCAGTCTGATTCTTTCCATAATTGACTACTTCAGGTGAATGCATAAACTGATTCAATGTAAACCCTCTATAGCACAACCTTTTATAACAAATTTTCTTAATTAACACTTTATAAAATCCAAATTATATTTATTCTTTATTTGTTTGCACTGTAATATTTCTATTATTACATAAATATTTTGTCAGTACGGACCAATTTGTTATAATGAGATTAGACTGTAGTTTTATATGCAGACTTCAACTGTTGCTGCATCACACCTTTCCTCTCCAGAGTTACTGACCTGTCCTAGATTATTTTTCTCATCATCACTGCTATAGACAGGATAGACACATTTACTCAAAATCTTTGTTGATCAGAACATAAATTCAACTTGAACTATCAAATACTAAATCTTTTAAATCTAAGTCTTTTATAGGTAATAGTACTCACGTGCATGCAGTGAATATAAAAGGATATGCTATAGAGAGATTACACTGCATCAGTTAATGCATACACATGTAATAGATAATGGAAAGGTTTCAATATGTAAGAGCACAAGACTCTCTTTATATCATTCACTTGTTGCCTTTATTATAAGCAACTTTTAATAGGTAACTGCAGCAAAACTTTAACCGGATAGATGCAGTTTGAAAACAGCTCACCCTTGACTTAATGTTGTTTTTAACATCTGTTTTACTGAATTAAGTTAGAATATGGAACTATGAAAAGAAAACACTTACCATCCCAAGCATCAAACATGCTGGTGATGAATAGGTTAATGAATGCTAGCTGACACTTTGGGATATTGAGTGTCTTTCTGTCAAACTGTGCCATTACTACAGGTAGTCCACGATTCTTCTCTTCATCTGTCTACAGTGTAGAAACCATAATATTAACTATGATCAAATACATTACTCGACAGCTTAGAGTTAATCAAAAGATACATTTTTACATAAAAAGTTTGGATCTATTATGCTGCTAATGGTAATTATATGAGTTTTATTTATTAACCTCTTCCAGCCAATATCGGATTTGCTGGGCGCAAATAAAACGGCAACACATTTCCGTTTTCTGGACTACATTCTTCTGGAAATATAGTGGGACCATCCTACTAAAAGATATATCCAGTGGGAGTTAGAGAATTAATGCAGAAAACAAAATATTAACTTTGCCTGTAAGTTGCTGGTGCTCAAAAGGAAAGCAAAGATAGTAGTAGTAATGTACTGTTAACTGCCAAGCATGTGAAAAAAGATTACTTAGGTAGTTTGGCGTGTGATTAGTTACCTAATTCTACGATGTGTACTGTAATAAATCTTGGTGAAGACCCATGTCTGAACTTTTGGGAACGGAATTAATATTTTAATATGCAGAATGCCTAAAGATTGCAAGGTGATTGCAAAAGTTCATTCTTGGGTGTGAGGCTACTTAGCGTGTGACATTCTTATGTGTGAGGCTACTTAGCGTGTGACATTCTTGAATGTGAGGCTACTTAGCTTGTGACATTCTTGATTCTGAGGCTACCTAGCTTGTGACATTCTTGATTCTGAGGCTACCTAGCTTGTGACATTCTTGATTCCGAGGCTATCTAGCTTGTGACACTCTTGAGTGTGGGGCTTCCTAGCTTGTGACATTCTTGAGTGTGAGGCTACCTAGTTTGTGACATTCTTGAATCTGAAGCTACTTAGCTTGTGACATTCTTGAGTATGAGGCTACCTATTTTGTTACATTCTTGAGTGTGAGGCTACTTAGCTTGTGACATTTTTGAGAGTGAGTCTACCTAGCTTGTGATATTGCACCCTGAAATTACATTTTCATCTGCAATATGCAAATTCTCTGAAATCCTCTATCAATAAGAGTGTCAGAGAAACACCAATCTGGTGATTGTAATCTGGTGATTGTAATCTGGTGATTGTAATCTGGTGATTGTAATCTGGTGAAAGTAACCTTTACCACCGGTTGCAGGGAAGAATAGTGATACATTCATAACACCTTATAGTTCTATCATTATATTCATCATATTTTAAACTTTAAATTTCACATAGAGCACAGTTCTTCAATAATGATTTTCATGGTTTTTATATTACATCAAGTTGTTTGCATGTCTTAGCCGATCCCTTTTGTATATGTTTCCAACTTGTTTCTATTGATCTTTTTTGAAATAAATGGTCATACAAATAGATGGTTCTGTGAATCAAGTCAAGTCAAGATCGAGATAAGACTTTTCTGAATTATAAGAAGTAGTCATTGTTGAAAAGTGTGGGGCGTATGTAATAACAACCTCCAGAATGAGAATGAAAATTGAGGCTGTTACAAAATTCCTAAACGGATATCATAAAATGTCGCATTCAGTGCTGTTATTGTGTGGAACTATGGATCCACAATCTGCAAAATTCAGAATGGATGGCTGTGTCATGAATGGATATAGTATATTGGGTTAAAACCTTTAAGGGCTTACTGGGTATTTTTTTTACCTGGTCGCACTGGAATTGAGGATAATGAGAGTTACGACAGACTAGCGTCAAACGTGAATGTTTCAGGATAATGAGAGTTACGACAGACTAGCGTCAAACGTGAATGTTTCAGGATAATGAGAGTTACGACAGACTAGCGTCAAACGTGAATGTTTCAGGATAGATAACAATGTACAATGGGGCATTGCAAATTCCATATATCTTCGTGTGTGTGCGTGTGTGTGTCTGTTGAAGCAGGATACCATGGCGGCGATTGCTATTAAAAGATGAAGGGAGTTAAGAATTGTATTTAAAATAGTAGAGGTGCACGATTGATGGGTAGAACTAGGAATATATATAATCAATCAGCCACGGAAAACATCAGCATGCAAACTCTTCATTATTTGTTGAGTGTGATGGAACTCCTATGAGTATGCCAAAAGTGTACCACCGTCAGTTGAGATAATAATTAATATTTCGAAAGACTTCTGCTTTTGGATGGTTGGGTTAGATTTCTACATGTTATTATGTTATTTACAAGACTTCTTAGTTCCCTATTAATAGGCTAATGCTTTATTTGACCAGATTTACATAATGTTCTTGGATTGTTTTTTGAGCCATCATTAACTCATTATAGCCTGGAAGTTGCTAAAACTCTCACTTAAATCAGTCTGATGTGCTGATTAGTGGATAGATCATATTCTTTTATAGTGACATATAAATATAACTAGGAAAATATACAATCAATTAGCCAGTCCGGGTCTGTGGTGGAGTGGTACAGTGTGTGTCTTTGACGACCAAGGTACCATGTTCGATTCCTGCCACAGGCAATTGTGTATCCGGACCGTTCAGAAAGCAATGGAAAGTTCAGAAAGAAATAAATACTGACCATATTTATATTGCCTAGAAAAAAACCCACTACAGTACATAGTCTTGTGTCCTTAATAGGATATAAATTCTGATACTACCATATAAAAAAAATGTAACACAGGATGGGACGCCATACAGAGATTAAGAGCTAACATACAGGATATCATAAATGAATACGGTTTGAGTCATGTCGACACATACTACAACACATGAGACAGATTTCCATAGAAACCTTTCGCAACATATTACAAAACCTGAGACAGCATTATGGAGAAACATGTCGAAACATACTACAACAGAGACATAATTGTGGAGAAACACGATTGCTTACGCCAATCAGAGTATGACAGTTAATTCTTATCACAACCCATGTTTGCAAAACATTAATGTATAAGAAACTCCCTCTCAGACTTCTTTACTAGGCATTGAACACCACCAAAGCTAGAGTATTCTCAGTATGAAAGAAAGCTCCAGTTTAGAAAAACCACAGCACTGCACACTGTAAATAAGAACTAATCGTTCGTATTTCCTACGACGAAAAAATAATCAAATTCACAAAAAGACAAATGTACAATGCTGTGTGTTCGTCCATCACAAGTGATGATGACCATTTGTTACATCCAATTTTGAAAATTCAGTTAGAATTACGGCCATTCCTAAGAGTTTGTAGACGCATGTGGTTGCGTCTGTGGGTCTCACCAATGGCCCACTAGACATACCACCCATGCAACAGAAAACCTTAGTGGATGACATGACGTTACATTGAGGTAATCTTCTTAGAGAAGCTTCATGGCACGTCGTCTATACAATTATGCTTTTATTTTGTTGTTGAAATGTGTTTCATGTTTACCTGAATATATATGTATGCACCCTCTGTGGTTTGGAGGGAGCCAGAGATGTACTCTGCAGTACTGGGGAGGAGGAAACTGACAGCACTGTTTTTTCTTCCTGTGGCTGAAACCCATTATAGAGGCACAGTAAATCAGGACGTGACAATCCTTTTGACTTGAACATTTGGTTGCATGCCTGGAGCAATAGGGTAGTTCGGCATAACCAGTAGTCAATTGGTGGCGGGGAATGAGCACAGTGAACCCTATCTTGGCTACAGTGGCTAGGAGCAGTGCATAGGTTGAAACCTACCTTCCTGGAGGTGATAGTTATTCTCTGGCTCTGTCCCGGGGTGGGTCGAAAATCTACAGACTTCCCAGCAATATAATAATATAATGCCATTTAACGGCATTATTTCAAAGGGCATGAGCCCATGGACCGCTAGATCAGTAACCAACCAACCAAGAGTTTGTAGATGGATAATAAGCCATATTCGATCTGTAAATATCCTTGAACAGTTTGGGCACAATGACCAATGTAGACTGAGTTTGGTCTATCAGTGACTTTCTAGCTACTCTCCGCTGTTAGCTGCTGCATTTCTCCTCTTTTCACAAGAGGATGCTTTCTTTTTGATTCTATAGCGCAATGTAGATCTATTTTGTGCAAGTTCTTCCCATGTATCTTGGTCTATTTCAAAGGCTTTCAGTGAGGTCTTTAACAAGTCTTTGTAGCGCTTCTCCCCCCCCCCCCCCACCTTGAGATGGTGTGCCTTTCTCCAATACCATTCTCCATGTACGATACTGTTTAACATAAAAAATGACAAAGTGATATTTTTCTATTTTACTTTTTTAATTTGGGTTATTCAAAATTACTTATCTTCCTATAGCCACATTGGAGACTGCTATATAACTTGTAGCAAATAATTCTAGCTTCCTATAGCACTTTATAAAACTCACATTAGTTGCCTTTTAGTTCGTTTATAACAAGTGATGATCACAATTAATTACATTCAATTTATCAAATTCAATTAGAGTTATGTTCTTGTTTATGAGTTAGTAGATGGTTAATAAGCCTTTTGCTGGCCTCAAAGATCCTTGGACAAGCCGGACGGACATGGTATGGTGCTTAGTCTGTCCATGTATATCAAGCTAGTCTCTACTATTGGGATACTGTATTTCCTATTTCCCAGGAAGCTGCACTGTTTTGCACTGTATATTCAAAGTAGCTCTCTTTTGTGTAGCATCATTCCAATGGATCAAGGTTTGCGACAAGAACGTTAAGCGAGGTCTTTAACAAGTACTTGTATCTCTCCTTTTGGCTATTTCCAGAACTAATGTCTATAATACTAGTAACATCTGAAACACATCTTACCTGTTGACAGTACTCTTCAGCAATTCTATATGCCCATTCCTTACAAAGACCCAGTGGCCGAAGGGGGTTGCTGACATCGGCACATTTAATCATCATTCTCTTGATCAGCGTTCTGTTTTCATGTAGAGATAAGTCACCCAGTATTGTATTCATGTCAGATTCGTGTCCCTCTGTCTGGAAAAGACAAATACAATTTTTGTTTGAACATGTGAGGATCAGATGTTAAATTTATCAGAACCGTAGAAATAATGTTTTCAGTAATGGAAATATGAGGTGGGGAGGGGGGGATGAGGGAAGGGATAGTTTACCTTAAAAAGTAGCTCGTCTATATTTTCATGCGCTATTCTGTCATCCCCATGTGATATTTGATGACATATCCATGTGATATTTGATGACATATCCATGTGATATTTAATGACATATCCATGTGATATTTGATGACATATCCATGTGATATTTTGTTAAATCTTTACATGGTATTTGATGACATCCATGTGATATTTGGTGACATCCCAATGTGATATTTAATGTGATATATGCGACACCTAATGCCGCCGCCTCTCTGCATCATAACACGGCACCGTCATACCTCCTCCTATCTTCACGGTCAAAGAGTACGGCAGTTTATGAGGCAGTGAGACAAGAATCCGCTTTATTAGAGAAATATGATAGAAAGATACGCAGTGCAACATTCATAATGAAGAGAACAATCTCTGCTTACAATGTGCAAGGAGCTTTGAGCGGCATGTAGATTGCTCATCAGTTATGTGTGAACTTATTGATAAATAACAGATTTATTAAGTGGTCACCATCAGTTATAATTTGGTGACATCTCCATGTGATATTTGGTGACCTTTTTTGGACATTCGTTATCCTTCTTTTGACACTGCTCTAATCCCACAGATTGCAAAAATAATTTTAAACATTAGAACCATTATAACAACTGTTCCATGATAGATATAAAAACAATTAAAAATAAAATAAAAGCATGTGAGATGATCAATAGACAAGAGAAGCATGAAAATGGATGCATAGGTCATAATGATAGATTCTGTAAGCAAAACAATGATAAACGTGGGGACAGAGTATTTTGATATCTACGAACAAAGTGAATTCTACAATTCACTTACATGATTATTCTCTTTCAACTATTCAGCTGAAATTACGGGCGTTTCATTTTTCCCCATTCCATCTCAAACCACCACCAGGTTTCTCTTATAGAACTACAATGTACATACTAGATCTCCAGCAATATGTAGTTTGGAATGGAAATGCAGTGCATCGCAGTTGTATTTGCGAAAATGACTCAACACATCAGAATTTGGCATGGTAATTAATAGGTTTAGTGTTTTTAACCACTTCCCCTGAACGTCTGCAACCATATCGCTAGTATAGTAAGCCAGGTATACAAGAGAACTGATTCTTGTACTTAAATACTGGTTTCCAAGCTCAAAGCTAACCACACGCATTCTTGACTTTTTTTTGTCGCTGCTCGCATCACTATCTACATAGTCACACACGCTCACATTACAGCCTGAAAAACTATCGTAGCATACTTTAAGAACACAATTACCAACAGGTGGTATTCCTTACTTACAGACACTTTGTCAGTATTGACAACCTTCAACAGTAACAAACTATCGCAACTAAAAATATTATAAAGGAGTAAATACTAAAAGGAAAATTTTATCTAGTGAATACCATTACAATGTAGCAGAGTAGGACTTGAAATAGTAGATACTTGTAAAAGGAAGAAGCAACAAAAGAAAAAAAAACCAATTACCTTCCAGGAAAGAAAAAAACCCCCCAAAGCTATGAAATAAATCATCAAGCAAAAGGTGACTATTAGGTAATGAGACCAGTAATCCAGCTTCACCTGCAGATATGGCACAATAATTCAGCAGTCGCCTACATGGACAGAATCTATAAGCTAATCTTGTAGCAAGATGTTCATAATAGATCTCTCTTATAGTTTCCTCATCCATGTGTTTTCATGGAAAGGCAACAAGGACAAGCTAAATACAAGCATGATACAAGAGTGCCACCTACAGATTCAGAACATTCGCCTACAGATATGCCTACACACATTCACACAAAACTATATAGAAGTCCTTTGTAACTACAGAAAAATATGGAACTGGACTTTCTTTGAAAGTACGAGTATTTATACAAATTGTGTGAACGCATGAAAAAGAAATGTGGGCATCTTGTTATGATGTTGATAAGTCACTTTTTTGGTGTCAGTATTCGTATGTACTCGTAGAACCATATCTTTAGTGTCAGTATTCTTACATAGAACTATATCTTTGTGGTTTATAGTTATCGTACCCATTTGTTAATTTTTACCCATAGTATATTTCCATGATAGAATGCGCTCGTCATAGTGCTGAAGAACTGTTTGTCGATCCTATTGATAAAGACTTGTGCCCAGTATGCTTTAATTTTATGAAAGCTGCTATTGCTCATCCTATTTTTTACTTCTGATGTTTTTTCCTGCTGATATGATTCAGGTTTCCAGGTACATAAATTGGTGGATTTCTTTTAGTGCAAATATGAAAGCTAAAGGCGATATGAGTTTTGAATCAGCATCAAAGCACATAGTTTCCCATAAGTGTTCAGCTGTTAAGTCAGTGGTTGACTAGAACAACATGCAGCACTTGCTCAGTAGTGATGGCACTATTCTTCGACACTATTCTATGAGCATGAACCCTGGTGCCCTACTTAGTCGTAGCTAGGTAAACCATTGGAACAATTTTCATTTCACGCCATGAATAACCAGTGGATTAAAAACATGGTTTACTGGTCAGCGTGCAATTTACTTAACATTACATTACCGAGGAATTTGCTAGACTCTGCTAACTGAGGATTCCTTGGTAGCCGACTCTGCTAGATGTGAAAGGAACTGCTTCTTACAAATTTCTACAACTTCTGTTTCAAAAAAACTACGCCTGTTTGGTCATATAAAGAGACATAACTGTTTAGAAAGACAAATAATGGAGGGAAGAGTACCTGGGAAGAGGAGAAGGGGCAGACCAAGAAGACGATGGACTGACGACATTAAAGATAATATGAATACATCGCTAGAAAATGCAAGCCACATCGCCCAAGACAGAGAGAGGTTCGGAGAGTTCACTGGGAAGACAACGTTCTGGAAGGAATACGTCACATGACATCTGTTTCAAAGTAACTGATTCTGCTAGATGTTGAAGGAACTGCTTCGGCTTAGATGTGGAAGGAACTGATTCTGCTAGATATTGAGGGAACTGATGCTGCTAGATGTGGAAGGAACTGATTCTGCTAGATTTTGAAGGAACTGATTCTGCTAGATGTTGAAGGAACAGATTCTGCTAGATGTGGAAGGAACTGATTCTGCTAGATGTGGAAGGAACTGATTCTGCTAGATGCTGAAGGAACTGATTTTGCTAGATGTGGAAGGAACTGATTCTGCTAGATGTTGAAGGAACTGATTCTGCTTAGATGTGGAAGGAACTGATTCTGCTAGATGTGGAAGGAACTGATTCTGCTAGATGTGGAAGGAACTGATTCTGCTAGATGTTGAAGGAACTGATTTTGCTAGATGTTGAAGGAACTGATTCTGCTTAGATGTTGAAGGAACTGCTTCTGCTTAGATGTGGAAGGAACTGATTCTGCTAGATGTTGAAGGAACTGATTCTGCTAGATGTGGAAGAAACTGATTCTGCTAGATGTGGAAGGAGCTGATTCTGCGTAGATATGGAAGGAACTGATTCTTACAGATTCCTACCACTTCTGTTTCCATGTAATTGATTGATATTTAGCATAATTTGTGTATATATATATATTATTATTTGTTAAACATGGTACAGCCACGAAGATTGATGTGCTAGGCCATTGGAGTAAATAAAACGGCGGCACAACGCATTTGCCTTCTTTGGACTACATCCTGCTGGAAATCAAGTATGGCCATTGTCCTGCCACACGGGAGATCCAGAGGGAGTTTGAGAATGAACGCTGAAGAAGAAACATGGTAGAGTAATGGCTCTCATGAATATTTGCAGAAATCATGAATACGATCTTCATGAAACTATGCCACCACTTACGTCTGTATTATCACCCTCTAGCTTTTGTAAATGTTTGGTTATGGAGGTTGTAAACTTGGACAGATGCTCGAAGTGCTGCTTCATATCTGTTGCCAGAACCTGGTCTATGATTGTTTGACGTAACACTTTGTAATCATCACTGAAGAATACAAAAAAATATATTCAAAATTTTAGAGTATCTCATACAATTTAGAGTTAGAATGTAAACTAATGGTTATCAATTTTCATACCACTCAGTTTTTGTCTGAAAGTGTGTACAATATTGGATCAGTATTTCTCTGTTACCATCAGCACTACATAGCGTTAGATTATTAAATTGTGGTTAACGTTGGTTGCTGGTTAACAGAACGTACTTCACTGCACTATTGGCAGAACCTTACGTTCTCAGTAACCTCAACAGTTGAAAGTTATAGATTATTATAATGCTCTCAGGGGTGCAAAGGGTTCCGCATGCTCTTGTGTGAATCCAGGGCTGGCAGATAACAAGGATCCCAAAATACCACCTCGTTGTGCAACCTGGAGACACAAACACAGCGGCTCGTGATGTGTTCCTGTCCAACACTTTTGTGGATCGTGTCCCTGAATGTGGAAACTGTAGATAGAATGAACACTGTCTGCAAAGAGAAAAGTCATATCTCAGATATCTCTACTCCAGCACATCCAGAGAGCACTGCCGACACACAGTGACGCAAAGCATCTGTATGTTTGTCTCGGTTGGCTGAAATGCAGAAAACTTTGGAGGGGCGGCCAATGTTGATGTCCCAAAATGATATATTTCGCTAGGATATAACGATGCTTAGATTACACAATAAATCTGGAAAAACCAAGACATGCTAGAGGGCAGCTTTGTGTATGTGAAACTATATAATCTTATCGAAGCCACAAATGTCCAGCATGAGACCTGTTGGTGCAAATGCTATTCATGCTCGAGAGCACAAACATCCATCACAATTGAAAGGAGTCATGACCTAGGTATTGGAAACAACAACTTGGACATGTTCTCCTGGATATGGAAAAAATGCTTTGAATACAGTTCCTCATTGCATATGGAAAGCAGTGAACAAATGTCAGGGTGCACATTGGTTAAACATATTGTTCTTAGTATCCTCAACAAATCAAAGTTATACATTCTTGTAATGATCTCAGTACTCTCAACAGATGAAAGTTATATATTTTTGTAATGATCTAGTACTCTCAACAGATGAAAGTTATATATTTCTTGTAATGATCTCAGTACTCTCAACAGATGAAAGTTATAAATTATTGTAAAGTTCTCAGTATCCCCAAGAGATGAAAGTTATAAATTATTGTAATGTTCTCAAAACTCTCAACAGATGAAAGTTATACATTCTTGTAGTGTTCTCAGTATGCTCAACAAATGAAAATTATGGATTCGTGTAATGTTCTATCCTCAACAGATGAACGGAATCTGGTAAATTGCAACTCATAGGCAATTATAGTGAGGCAATTATATATAACCTCTCCTTATGATTGCATCATATACACTGACTGAAATAAAAATAAAGCATTGTCAATAATTTATCGAACAAAATAGCTTATGTAAGTATTCATGACAAATATTTCAGTTATAGACATACGTATGCCTGTATGTTACTGCTACCCGAAAGGGGAACAAATAATAGCAACATGTTAATCTGCCATGCATATCGTATGTGGCAACTATGTAACAAATCGTATGGTAAGTTAAAAATATGCTTGGGATGGAGTTGCCTGTCCCATACCATAGGGAACAAAATAACCCAGATATTGAAGTACGATGTGTCAGGCAGAATGTCGCAGGTATCGTAGCGAAACTGTAAACCATGATACAATGCATTCCGTTCTCCGGACTGCATCCTTCTAATCTAACGGAGTTTCTGATCAAGCACACAAGAAGACATACATAAGAAACCACTATATGTGGACATAGATACTATGAATGAACATACGATTAATCTCGTTCAAGTATTGTGTTCATATAGAGTGTCAGATCTATTAGTAGTTCTAGCTATCTTATGTTAGAGATTACCATAAATTCCACCTTCTTTCTATGCAGATTCTGATACAGAATTGTCTCGTTTCATTAACTTTATCAACAATTTTGACCCTGCTACTCAATTCACATCTAATATTTCTACTACCTCTGTCACCTTTCTTGCCATTAATGTCAGTATTTATCCTATGACATCAGCACATCTGTTTACTATAAACCTACTGATGCACATGGTTTTCTGCCCTACACTTCTTCACACTCTCCTGCTTGTCACAACTCTCTGCCATTCTTCCAGCTTCTTTGCTTTCATCGTTTATGTAGTGGTGATGCTGACGTTCTTGATAAATCCTCTGAGATTATTGATTTCTTTCATGTTCGTTCCCTGACACTGTCTTTTCATTGGCACGGCTTCGTGTCCATAAAGATATCTTGACTTGATACCTTGACTAATACTCAGGGTACTTCCTCCTCCTCTGATAAGAGTTAAACGTGTCCTTACTTTTCATCCCCATAGCTCTTCTGTCCATTGAATCTTGCTCAAGCATTTTCCCGTCTCCAGTCTGATCCTCAAAGTTGTGCTGCTTCCCATGACTTTCCTTTGGTTGTCTATAGGAGTGACAAAAATATCAATGGCATCTTGGTCCACAGTCGCCTCAGGTCTTATGTTCATTATCATTTTGACACTTTGTCACACATGTGGTCGTTGCTGCACATGTCCCTATGTAGTTGAGATCCGCTCTGTTTCATTTCCTAAAGTCACTTTCACTTTTAGTGAGACCTTTACATGTAAGTCCATAATGTCATTTACAACATCATATGTAAACGGTGTGACAAGAAGTATATAGGTGAAACGAGATCACACTGAGTGACTGCTTCTGTAGGCATCTTCATGCTATAAAACACAGAGAACCTACCCCTGTTGCCATTCATTTCAATGATGCATGGTGCCGTTGATACGGTAACTACCCTTAGACCCTGCACCACAGATGATACGGTAACTACTCTTAGACCCTGCACCACAGATGATACGGTAACTACCCTCATACCCTGCACCACAGATGATACGGTAACTACCCTCAGACCCTGCACCACAGATGATACGGTAATACCCTCAGACCCTGCACCACAGATGATACGGTACCTACCCTTAGACCCTGCACCACAGATGATACGGTAACTACCCTCAGACCCTGCACCACAGATGATACGGTAACTACCCTTAGACCCTGCACCACAGATGATACGGTAACTACCCTCAGACCCTGCACCACAGATGATACGGTAACTACCCTCAGACCCTGCACCACAATTGATACGGTAACTACCCTCAGACCCTGCACCACAGATGATACGGTAATACCCTCAGACCCTGCACCACAGATGATACGGTAACTACCCTCAGACCCTGCACCTCAGATGATACGGTAACTACCCTCAGACCCTGCACCACAGATGATAACGGTAACTACCCTCAGACCCTGCACCACAGATGATACGGTAACTACCCTCAGACCCTTCACCACAGATGATAGATATAAGAACGTTTTTGAGAATCGATTAATTTTTTTGTAATCTTATAATATTTTAATATAAATATTAATATAATATTTTTTATCAAGCCAACAATAGAATACATACAGAAACAACAAGTTAAATGGTACGGCCACATAACCAGACAGAAAGAGCAAAGTATTATCCAAAAAACACTTAACAAACGATACGAGACCTATTGGACGCCCTCGTAAAAGGTGGATAGATAGTGTATTAGAGAATCTCGGAAATATAACAGCAGCGGAGGCAAATAGAAGGGCAAAAGACCGTACACTCACTCTCTCCTCAACACCGAAAGGTACATGAGGACAGAAAGAAGAAGAGGAAGAAGATTTATTTTTTTGTTTTGCCACCCTCAAGCTTTTTGGACTTAGTTCCAAACATTCATTTGTTTAAATATGTGTTGATGTGGTCCTCGTTGTAATGCTATCCATGTTGTTTTGGGTAATAATTTTTCTTTCTGATCTCATATCCTATTCCTTTTTTTCAATAAAATCAGCTTCGATGACTACATAGTCCCTCTGTGGTGGTAGCATATCAATATACTATGGATAAAATCATCTTACCGTTTTTTAATATACTTGATAAAGACCTAACGGTTCGAAATGCTGAAAATGTCTTGTGTATTGTACTTTGTATTTTTTTCGTGTTTACAGCCCATATGCTTTTAGTGATAGTCTATCAGTTGTCATGAAGCGAAACATCAAAAAACTGTGTTCTACTATAGTTATTCAGTTTTACAACAGTATTATCTTGTATTGATCTTCTGTCTACTCAGTCTTTGTTGTTACTTTCAGTCATCAATATATTGCCATGTTCTTACTATGCAGTTTACAGAGATATAGCTCAGCTTTTGTCACGAAGGTGCATTATCTGATACTATTTACAGTTTTTGGAGGTGTGTCTCGATTTTGTTGTGAAGTGGTCACAGTATCATATAATATGAAAGTTTGTAGAGATGGGTCACATATTTTGCCATGAAGACCTCACACAATCTTATATTACAGTTCTACGTATTAATTACAGATATATTGCTTTGTTCCGGTGTAATTTGTATATGATATGTTATGTTATTTACCTGTTCAAGTTTTTAAATATGTCCACACTTTGATCCTTGTGAGTTAGTCTGAAGCACATGCTAGCATGGTGATTTTCTAGAACAGCCCTGGAGATACACAATAAGCAAATGATGTGGCAATGATGTTTGTATATGCACAAGAGCAGTGAGAAATTCAAATTGTGGAACCAAAATAATGATATGATGAAATAATCCCCTTTGCTGTTAGCAGGTAGCTCTTGAAAGCCAATGACCTCGCCGAAAAAAGTACAGGTCTTCCTCAGAATAGCAACGATGGGGACACCAAACGTATATACGGTATGTTGTCTGAAATGAGTGGCTGTGTTAGGAGATTTGTGGATGCACGTTCAGTCATGGAAGAGAGGCATTTCAATATCGTAGTATCCCAGGATCATCATGTCCTGTCATGAGCAAAGAATATTCGTCTGGGTCAACTAGTTCATAATTTATCTGTCAAATGTATAAACCTACCTTCAGTGATGGCAATAGCATTGCAGGTATTCCCCGCCACACCGAGTCTGTTACAAAAGGACAAAGATGCATCCATGGGAACCATTTGACAGTAGACAAAAGTAAGAAATTAGAGACAAGACATGCAATAACAATGATGATGTTTTACAAGGTGAAAGTTTGCTAGCCTTTCTACCAAATTTCCTTATTCAGCTCCTGCCTGGGAAGAAGACACCATATTTCTATGCACGCTGAAGGTTCCGGTTGCCACATGGGTTAACAAAAATGGTAAAATAGTGTTAATTTTTCAAAAACATAATTATTACAGATACCAGATAAATGTTTCATGGTGTTCCCACAAGTAAGTCTTTGTTTCATATTAAAACAGTGCTCTTCACTATGTTAGTTAAATTACAAGACTAAATGATCTAGTAAAAATGTTCCAGAGGATAGCTATGTAAACCTATGAACCCTGGACTCAATTTTGGCCAATTCTGACATTTACATAACAATTTAAATCTATCCATATATATATATATATATATATATATATATATATATATATATATATTGCTTTTTTTTCTTCTGGGAACACGCAGAGATATGATGTATCACCACCTTATTTTCTATAGTTACTTCAGTTATCAGTATCTACCAAAAGAATATTTCCTGTCCATGAAAACAAAAATTCGAATGGGAAACATTCGAAAGGTCATCTCATCTAATTATTGCCAGTGATAAATTATCATGGATATTGACTCGCAGTATAGGCATACCATGCTAAAATAAAATGGTTCTGAATTTATGGCTGACAGTGAACACTTTTCTCCTAGTAGTCGTGTGGAGTCTATTTATATGTTGTAATAGTTGTTCTTCTATTGTTGATATTATTGCTTGATAGTTTGATCGTTTTCAAAAAAGAAGTAAGCTCAGGAGGTTGTTTAGTTGGTCTACTTCATTGGTGTTGGCAATGTTACATATACAATCGATATATATATATATATATATATATATATATATATATATATATATATATATATATATATAAAATGAATAACAAGGGAGATAAAACACATCCATGTCGCACAACAAAGTGTATGTTCACTGAAGGTCATTGAATGGTAAAATATAAAGCATGTTTATTGTGAGGTTAGTTATGCTGTTAGAGAACATAATCACAACAGGCAAGATTGAAGGCACCAGAGACAGAGGGCGACAACGTGAGAAAATATTAGACAGTTTGACAACCTGGCATGGCAAAGAAACAACAACGACTTTGATACATAATACTGTGGACAGAGAGCTGTGGAGAGCCATGACCGCCTACGCCACCCGGCATGGCACCTGATGATGATGATGAGTTATGCTGAGATTATTTAAACGCTATTGAATCTAGATTATATAATTCATAACTTTGTTGGCTATAGTTGAACTGTGGAAAAAATAGTGATCATGAACAAGCGTCAAAGACTGTGGGCATTCCTATATATGCTCTGCTTGCCGTTCCGTCAGCTATCTAAATGTGTATAAGCTCATTGTCCCAGTTAGTTGCTGATTTCGCGTTCTTCTGATATTCCCAGAGTGGGAGCACCTTCTCCCATCACCTTTAGTCACTCCCATTTCTATCATTCTCTGAATATGTACATTGTCTCGTTCGACTTCCTCCTCGTCTCCTCGTAGGGTATCCATGACTGCTATAATCATTGCTTAAAAATCCATGACTGCTTTAAGATTTTGCTGCACATTTTTAAGGGGATTGGGGGTAAGGGTAATTATTAAAATATAATTAAACAAGGAGGGGGGGGGGGGCCTAAATTATTGACAGTTGTTGACAAATTTGAAAGGGCATTCACAAAATTGAATTGGCAAAATGTGGTTGACGTAATTTATGGACAACCTCATTGGAAGCAAATCGTGTAGAATAAACAAACAATTAGGAAACTATTCGGCACAGAGATGTGGTTCCTAAGAAAAAAATGTTGAAAATCCCATGGTCCTCTAGAAAAGCTAATGAAAAGGTACACCGATCTCAAATTCTATAAAATATGAAATTTTAAAATAAATGAAGTCTACAAAAAGACTCACTGATCATTGTATAGCATAGCTAGTTGATGCTTTTCATTAATCAAAAAAGCATTCGTCCTGGCAGGGTGATCTACATCGTGAACTGCAGCTGCTATCAGACTTGCTACTTGATCTTGCTGGTCAAATATTTCCTTTAGAGATTAAGAAATAAAAAACTCTAATGAATTTGAAACTAATTGCTTTTGGTAGCATATCCTATTAAGGATGTAGCAATCAACCCATCATCTTTGGCTGTAGTGATTTCTGCTCAACATAATTAGGTTTAGTATTTTCCATTGCTTCTGAATGGCCAAAAAGAAAATTTTACCAGGATTCAATCTGGTAACTTAGCTGTCCAAAACACACTTCTGTCACAGAACAATATCTATATAATAATAATAATAATAGAACGTCCAATAATATTTGTAGATCGATTAATAATTTCTTCTTCTTTGCCAACCACAGGAATCGTGAGATATTAACTCTTACTTCCTGTGTGCAGTGGGGAGGTTTCTCCGAACTTTCTTTCATACCCAAGAGGCTTCAGCTTTCGGCTCGGTGCAATGTCTATTAAAGGAGCCTTCTACTCAGTAGAGATACATATCAATATATACAGCCAGAATTCTAAATATTTTCGTACTTTATTTGAACAGGAACAACATTTTACACAATGTTATTTTTCATTGGGAACAACATTTTATACAACTTTATTTTACATCGGGAACAACATTTTACACAACTTTATTTCAGAAAATAAAAAGAAGAGCCAACCCCTCCTTCCAATTCTCACTAAGTAAGAAATGAATGGCAGAGGTAAAGGAAGTTATACAACACTTGGAAGAATAACACATCATCGGACTGGATAAGATTACATAGGAAGTTATACAACACTTGGAAGAATAACACATCATCGGACTGGATAAGATTACATAGGAAGTTATACAACACTTGGAAGATTAACACATCATCGGACTGGATAAGATTACATAGGAAGTTATACAACACTTGGAAGAATAACACATCATCGGCCTGGATAAGATTACATAGGAAGTTATACAACACTTGGAAGATTAACACATCATCGGACTGGATAAGATTACATAGGAAGTTATACAACACTTGGAAGAATAACACATCATCGGACTGGATAAGATTACATAGGAAGTTATACAACACTTGGAAGAATAACACATCATCGGACTGGATAAGATTACATAGGAAGAGTTAGACATTCTTGGAGATAATGGCATTGAACTTATCATCAAAATGTTAAATGGCATCTACAACAGTGGCTATATTCCATATGTTTTACTACAATAGATCTTCATTGCCCTACCAAAAAATATGGTGCAGTAGATTGCGAAGTCACAGAACAATCAGCCTTATGAGTCAGATGACCAAGATTTTACTACGCATAATAATAAGGCGTATAAGAGAAAAAATAAAACCAGAGATAGCAGAACAATTCAGATTCGTAGAAGGAAAAGGCACAAGAAATATCCTTTACATAGCAAGAACATTAATTGAGAGGGTCATAGAAGTACAATAAGACATATACCTGTGCTTCATAGATTACAGCAGAGCATTTGACAAGGTGAAGCATTGACATTAAGAGATTATAAAACTGCTAGAAAATCTTAACGTTTATGGGAAAGATCTAAGAATAGTAAGAATTATATATTGGAAATAAACGGCTGTGATGAGAGTTAGCAAGACTGTAAGATTTCAAAAGATAGAAATGGGTGTCAGGCAAGGTTGTGTAATGTCACCGAATCTTTTCTCCCTGTATACAAAATACATTATGCAAAATGTAGAAGGTATGCCAGGAATAAAAGTGGGATGATGCAATATAAATAACTTGAGATATGCTGATGATACAGTACTGATCGCAGGAAGCAAACAAGAATTACACGCTCTGTTGGATAAAGTAATGAAAGAACGTGAAAACAAAGTCCTCAGGTTAATTAAACAAGAAGAAAACAGAAATAATGGTTTCCTCAAAGAGACATACACCACCAAGATACAACACAATGAATAATGACATAAAATTAATACAAGTTGAAAAAGTGAAATATCTTGGCACCTTGTTAACATCAGAAAGCAGATGCTCAAGTGAGATAAAATGCCGTCAGCACATGCCAAATCAGCATTCCAAACAATGAGAACCATTTTGTGCAATGGAACACTATCAATGCAGACTTCAATTCAAGCGCTGAGATGTTATATCCAACCAATACTTTTTTATGGATGTAAAGCATGGACTGTATAAAAAAATTCAAAACGAACTAGAGGCTACAGAGATGTGGTATCTGAGAAGATTGATGAATATGTCATGGACAGCTAAGAAACTAATGCGGATGTTCTCATTGATGCTGGCGTAAAAAGATCAATTATATCAAACATTAGGGGCAGACAGTCAAGGTTTCTAGGGCATGTGCTGAGAAGAACACAGCTTGAACACTTAATAACCACTGGAAAGATAAAGGGGAGACAGGGGACGACAAAGGTGAAAGTTTCTAGATGGACTAGTATTATGGCGCAGTAGAAGTTCACCAACCGAGCTTATTGACAACACAAGAGACAGGAAGTCATGACGAAACATGATCGCCTACGCCATTCGGCATGACACTTGATTTAAGAAATGAACGATCCTCAAAAATACAATCTTTGCATTCACCACAAGACCAATATAATAATAATACTAATCCTAATCAAAGCGTAACAAATACAATAATATCATACATAATTGTGTGATTATGGACAGAGAATCCAATAGATAAACAAGACATAAACAGTTGAACATGACAAATCCTACACATTATGGTTGGCTCTGTTGTTGATTCAATTCGAATTACAGGAATTATGAATGATGAAGCTTTTGTTTTCTATATGCAAAGGGGTGGGGATTTTCCTCTAGTACAGTGGTTCTCAAGATTTTTTTTCTTATATGACCCCCCCCCCCACATTTTGGGACAAATATTCTTACGCTGTCTGTAACATTCTTACGTTATCTGCTGTCTTATTAAAAAAATTATTACCCTTTTCATATGCCAGGGTTAGTTACGCGTTGTCGTTATAATACTTGTCTTTTATCGTTATAACACTTATCGTTTATCGTTACAATACTTGTCTTTTATTGTTATAATACTTGGCTTTTATTGTTATACTACTTATCCTTTATCATTATTGTACTTGTTGCTAAATATCAAGACTAATTCTGTTACTAAAAACTAAAAGTATTGTTATTAAATGTTGGGACTAACTTGAGAAACGTCTTCACTACCATTCTGTAAGCGTTTTGGTTCTGTGCAAGCTTCCCAGCCTCTTCCAGTGATATATTCAGAAGGTCTGATAAACTGTGCCTATCATAGTTTTGATCTGTTTATTGTTCTCTGTCCTGAAATCTTTCCTCCATGAAGAACCTTTGTAAACCATTGTCTTTTTTTAATATGTCCATAATATGTTTAAAAGTTTTTTGATAGTTTTGGGGAGCAAGTCTTCTTCTATTCCAGGTCTTTATGGACGTTTGTGTTGGATCGTATTTGTGTGTGATATTATGAGAACGTTTCTATAGTATTTAATTTCAAACAATATTTCTTTGACTATTGTGGATGTCAATGCCCACGTCTTACAACCATATGTTGCCACTGAAAAATATAGGTTCTTAAATTGTGTAACTGTTTTTATGTTCGCCCTTTGCGTTAAATTTCTTATCTATGATTGTTTGTGTGCAGGACCAATGCTAATCACTTTCAGATCACTGGTGAGTAATTTCCTGTACTTGAGTTATTTGCAGAGTAAACTCGTGTGAAGATGGTTGACACCAGATTGTCAAAGTCATTGGTAACTATTGTCTAACTTGACTACTGATAGTAAAAACAAGACAAACTTTGCCACTAAACAACAGAACTAACTTCACTGCATACACCTCCTCTCACTCCAGTAGAATGCTTCTTCAATAGGCATGATACTAAGCTGAAGTCTTCTTGGTATGAAAGAAGAAAACTCAGAGAAATAATCCCCACAGCACATAGGAAGTAAGAGTAAGTTGCTCGAGATTTCTGGAGATAGCAAACAAACACACACACATACACATCACTGTACAACATAGCTTGTAGATAGGACGTGAGGTTAAACCCCCATCCCCCCACTCATCAGGAAAAAAGAACATGACATTTAGTACCAGGGATCATAAGAAAATAGTGTACCACGAATTACCATAATGGCTTTCACAAAAAGTCACAAAAATCTCACGAAAATGAAACATTTGCTCATGGAAAGAAGGCAATCATTTCTTCGTGTTATTTACATATAAACACCCTCTGTATATAAACACCCTTTTAAAACCAAAAGCGTATGTACGACCATATGCAAACAATACTAAAGTGTTACTAAATAGGACAACTTAATTGATTACTACGTAAGAAACCAATATTTGTTACGAAACACTAATTATTAGTGTGATATATAACAGCATAATTAACTTTTTACACTACATAAACGTCATCATAACTCAACATACATACTTTTATTTGAGCAATAAGATTTTTATAGCAATGCAATACTTAAAAAAAGACAACTAACTTTAGATCTATCCCTGTCCAGAAAATAAGCTGTTGCATGCATGACATCAGCAGCATGAGTGGAGTTATGGTAGTGGTTTTTAGAATGGTAGTTACTTTCAATCATCTGCAGCCAGTTGACCAGACATGTTTCACTAACACTGAGAAATTCAGCAGCTCCAAAGCGAGAAAACAGTTTTAATCCAAGATGTACCAGAGGTCTGGAGATTATAATAGGGTCAAGAACAATAAATATAGGATAAGCTAGCTCGTTCATCAAAATATAAATTTTATAAACAACATTTGGAGTTTGAAAATGAATACAAAGAATATATAAATTTGGGTAAAAAAAACAACAAATTTGTGAATGTAAAATAAACAACTTTGTGAATAAAAATATAAATAATTGTGTCAGTGAGAAATAAACAATTGTGTAAATAAAAAATAAACAAATGTATGAATGAAAAAATAACTTTGAATGAAAAATAAACAACTTTGTGAGTGTAAAATAAATAACTACGAATGTAAAATCATTTTTTATATAGTTAATAAAAATATGATACTAGATATATATTTTCTGTGACCATCTGCTGCTTGTGAAGGATGGTGTGATCAACTTTCTTCTAGTTTCCTTTATGTTGTTTGTTAAGGGTAATGTGATCCACTTCCCTCTAGTTGCCTTCATGTTGTTTGTTAAGGGTAATGTGATCAACTTCCCTCTAGTTGCCTTTATGTGTTCAGTTTTGTTATAGTGCAGATTTGATGGTTGACCCAGGCATATTTTTTTGGCAGGAAATGAAATCACAACTCCACCTAAGAATCATACTTTGCTCGCATTTTACAGAGTGGACGAATGTTGCATGTTTGTGAAATCAACTCCAGGCCAAATATGAAGGGCTAAATGCTAGAACATCGCAGCTTTGCCGTAAACTAAGCTTGTCAGCACAAAATATTCTCAATGGTGAATACCACAAAGAAAACTATATGGTGCTATTTTAAAGCAAGATAGGAAGATATCTTGGACCACATAATTATTAAATCAAAGCATAAGAAGATATATTGGACCACATCACTATGAAGTCAAAGCATTACACGTTTTGTAATATTACAGAAAAACGTTGTATGTGCACGTAATCTTAGTATGAGAGTGAGAGAGAGAGAGAGAGAGAGAGAGAGAGAGAGATATTTACATACTCTGGTAGAGAACAATACACTGGTCAGCTGTACTGTTGACTTTATAACATGCCATGATGTAAAATTATGCGACATCTTCTCATTTAGTTTCCCAGAATTTCATTTGTAACATTGTAGAACATTGATTTAAATGTTACAGAGAACTTCTCCTTCTGCTCTAGTTCTCACTCCTGCAGATTAGCAGAATGTAGTCCGGAGATCGGAATGTGTCGTGAGATAGTTTAAATGAGATATTTGCATCTTTCATCTTGAATATCCTACTTCAGCATATAGTTTGTAGGTCAAGCGAATGGGGTAGCGAATACCATCACAAAACCTCATTTGTCATGCAAAACGTATGTATGTGGATTTTATTTATTTCTTTGATAAATTTTGTCATTGCTTTGTTGTGTAAAAGATATTTGCGTTTGTTTTATTCTGGTCTATGATGTCCCATTGTATGGGGAGTTCCTTGTAAAATTTGTTGAGTTTTGGATTTCAGTATGGAGTGTATACCTCTTGGAATACTTTGTTTTGCTGCCTTGAGAACTAGTGTGTTTAAGTTTTTAACCTTGTAATTTAGAGTTGTCTTTTCTGTTTTAATGTCTTTTAATTTCTTTTTATAAATATGGTGTAAATAAGTTCCAATTATATTTCCAGCTGGGGGAAAGGGGTTGGGGGGGGGGGGGTATGGTGTTAGTCTTTCTTTTGCGGCGTAATTTTGATTTTCTAAGCTTATCACTATAGGTCTGTAATCGCTGTCACCTAGTTATTGGATTTACGCCATTGTATATGATTTTTTTCAATGTCCCCTGTCAGTGGCGTAGCATCAATAGCGTCAAAATTCTAGGCGTCCACTCGGATGATTAAACAACCTGTAGGACAGACATTAAATCAGCAAGAATCACCACCTGTTGACATTGGCTTATAGTGTTTTAATTATTTAAACAGAAAAAAGCAGACAAATATATACTTATTTGCTGTAAAATTACAGAAAGATAATCGCAGGTTTATGTTTTTTTAAAAGATGTGTATGCTATATTATTTGTCTTATTGAATTTGATATAATCACCGTGGGACATATTATTTCCCGTATAGCTCTTATTAATTAGCTTATTTATATATTTCAGCATTGTTAGTGTAGATGCTTACATACTTACATCCTGAGCTACTTACCTTTTGTTTGTGAGTTTTTCAAGAGCAATAATATCAAAATCCCAACTAGAGTCCAGGTTGAGCACGTTCATGATAGGTTCTGGAATCTGAGAGATGGAGCATGCAGGACTGGACGGAATGTAGTGGTGACCATGACCATGGTGAACTTTTAACAGATATAAATATATATCATCAGCTCAGACAATCTAAAAATGAATGATAGTCATTTAATAATATCTCTGGACTGTAGCCAGCTTCCTGTTACTCTATTTATACTAGCGTGAGTTGGGTCTCGAATATATCTGCACGAATGTGAAAGACAGGATGTTATTGGGTATCACGTCTTTTCACCACATAATGTACATTCCCATGTTATCTGTAGCAAACGCATGTTTGCCTCTGAAGAGGAAAAGCAAAACTGACGCTTTATAGTCAGGGTAAAATATCATGCTGAAAAGATCTTGTTTTTTTTTCTCTGTCCAGGGAGTATTCAACTACTAGACTATTCTGGATATTGAAGCAAGAATAAACATTATATCTAGTCTGATGATGAATACTGAAGAACCATATCGGACTACAGATATCTACAACATACGCCGAAAGTAGTACAAGAAAGTCATGACATATTCATTTCCGTAGTTGAAGACTGTCATGAGTGTGCCATTGCATACTCATCATCATCATCATCAAGTGTCATGTCGGCTGGAATAAATGATCATGGTTCTCTATCTCCAGCATTATGTATATTGACCATTGTTGTTTTCCTGCAATGCCAGGTTGTTAAACTAATATTTTCTCACGTTGTCGCCCTCTGTCTCTGTTGCCTTCAATTTTGCCTGTTGTGACTATATCCTCCAAACCTGCATGTCTCATGAAGTGGCAAACAATTAAGATTGTCTTTTTGTTATATTATTGAGTGAGCTCCGTCTCGCATTTGACTCTTTCAACGCCTCCACATTAGTTTTTCTGGCAGTCCATGGTATTCTCAACTTTATTCTGTAGAACTACATTTCTACTATCTCTAATTTCGCATTTTTCTGTATGTTTATTGTCAAAGACTCGCAGCCAAATGTTAGTATAAGAGTTATATAGCACTGCAAAACTCTCGTTGTCACCTCTAGTAACGAGGTCATATTACATAATATATTTTTTCTTTTTCTGATTGTTATTTTTTCCTGCCGTATTCTGCTCCTTATATCTGTTGAACTTCTTCTATCTGATGTAATAGTTGTCCCTAAATACTTCAATTAGTAGACCTGTATCATTACGTTTGATATTGCATGCTGTGGTATTTTGTTCCTTTGAAATAACAATTACTTCTTTTTCTTGATATTTAGGAAGTGGCCTTTGCCGTTACCATGTCACGCATTGCATATTACTGTCACATTAAGTCAGTCGTCAATTACTCTACAGTCACAGTAGGTCAGTAATCAATCACTCTACAGTCATAGTAGGTTAGTAATCAATCTCCCTAAATTTATATTTAGTCAGTAATCAATATTCTTGCAGTTACATTAAGTCATTCATGAATCACCCTATGATTACATTAGGCTAATCATAAATCAGCCTCCAGTCACATTAATTCAATCATCAATCACCCTACAGTCACATTAACTTAAATATCAATCTCCCCACAATCATATTAAGTCAGTCATCAGTCACACTACAGTTACTTTAATTCAATCATCAATCACCCTACAGTCACACTACAGTCACTTTAATTCAATCATTTGGACTATTACTAGTTCTGGAAATCTCGAGATACAAAATAATGTAAGGAGAAACATCTATCTGCAACTGAAAGTAAAATATCCATTGCCTGGCATAGAAAACACAAGTGAGAAACTGATGCTCCGTTGGATCAATGAATAGATCAATACATGAATGAATCAATTTATTCAAGCAATTACTATCCCCTTTTCTAGATCAATGAATGAATCTATCAAGAAATCAAACAAATATTATCCCTTGTTCGTATCCATTTCTATAAGTAGTTATTTTTGTACGTCTAAATAAATGGCCTTATCCATCTTAACAGACGGTCTGAAACAAACCTGTATTAGTTGAAGTTGAGGTGGTACGAGCAGGGCAGGACTTCCCATGACTGATCTGCTGACCCATATCAATGTTCTCTACCACAGAAGACGTATGGGCATGTCACGTCGGAGGGTTATTGCTCTTTTCATCTTCGTCTTCCACGCTCGTTATTGAATTCTCAAATGTCCTAGCATCATTAGGCGCCTATGCAGGCTAGCTGTCCATGCAACGCGATCTTTCTCCAGGATTTTCCAGTTTTTGGGCGTGATAACATATAATTCATAGATGTTTTGTACATTTATATTTTTAATAACTAGCTATTTTTTCCATCTCACATTTAAAGTCAACCCTCCACTTTTGATGTAAACGTGGATAAGAGTAAAGATAAGGTATAATCAGTTGTACTATTTGTAAATGGATACAAAAATGTAACTTTCTTTTTGTGAGCGTATTTTGTATATCTAAGCATATGTGACACTAAATTGTGTACTGAGATAAAAGATGAACTGATCTGGCAAAATAAGAGAAGTTGAATGTTATTAGCTTTAGTTGTGTTTTTGATTTTATTTTACAGTCCTGAAGAAAATATATGTATATATAGCAAGAAACAAGGTTCTGTGTGATATACGAAATATCATGATAATTTACAGTGACGATGTTTACTATAGCTTAAATGATAGTTCCACAGAGATGATCAGGTTGACAAGTCCTATAGAGATTAGTTTGTCACGTCATAGAGATTATTAGGTTGACGAACTCTTCAGATTTGAACAGGTTGACAAACTCTACAGCGGTGATCAGGTTGGCAAATCTCTAGAGGTGCAGGTTGATAAACTCTCCCGAGGTTATTATGTTGATGATTCACCAAAAATAAACAGTTTGACAACTTTCCCAAAGATGATCAAGCGTATAAACTTTCCATAGATTACCAAGTTGACAAATTTCAGAAAGACCAGGGATATCCAGTAGATGTGAGAGTAGGTCTTTGGTAGCAAAAATTCCATTCAGAACTCAATGATCGACCCAAAATGTCATAGCCATTCTTATTTTTCTATGTAATATTTATATTCCATATGTTTTCTTTGTTGTCTTATCGGTCTGGATGCGCAAGTTTCTGCAACGAACATTTGATTGAGCAATATACCCTTATCGCCAGACGTTCTCTGTAATCTCAGTCATAGCACCGAGAAAGTAAAATGTCATACACATATCTCTCGTGAAAATTCTTGATATTCTTCTATGTCTACAGATCCTTGCTCTATTATATTTATATTTATTACATTTATGTTGCTGCTATCAACAACATGAAGATACATGTTTGATGTTAAACTATAGAAGACATTTACAAAATACTTACAAGCTCTTTGTATATCATGGCCTGACAATTTTCTTTTCACATTGTGCTGGGAATAATTACAATAAAATCAAATTATTTCGAAATTAAAAAAAATCAATGATCAATGTATATTATAATTAAATGAAAATTGTATATATATGATAATAATAACAGTAAAAAACAATAATATAACCCATCATGGTCGCTGGTGTGTCACACTGGAGAAGTTAGCACAATAAGTCTCGTAACTTCGTAGCTTCAAGTGATAGTTCCCAAGGATCTTCGAAAAAAAACAACAACTGCAAGCAAGACATCACGAGCCGTAGTCAAAGCGGTTATCTCCTGAAAACAATGCAAGCAACTTAACCAAAGTGCAAGGGAGATCCCCAGATAGATTAAGGTTTTTATTCATAAGTGTTAGCGGCTGCTTCTGCTTGACCACAAATCGCCTGTTTTGTGGCAGTTTCAACAATACTTTGTAGCGATAGTACCCTATTCCCTAGTGGCATATTTCCTAGTGACTAAGTCAGCCATGGATGTGAGCTCAAACTCAGGATTTCTGGTTGATGGACAAGTGACTTGGACACTACACTGAAACAGGTCAATGTTTCATAGCTGTATGCACCTTCCCCAACTGTAAACGTCAGATATTCACTTTACATCTGGGTTAACTGAAGAGCGAGTATCACGGTAGTTGAACATATAATATCTGAACAGCTAGAGACAAAATGACTGTATTAATCCTCTTGCAGTAGGAATGATAAATAGGCATCTGTTATGGGCATGTTCCTATATTATACTATATGAAAGAAATGTTGAAATAAATTAAGAAGTTAAATATCTAGGCATTATTTTTAAGAAACAAAAAGAAGTCTAGATGCAGAGTGGGAATAAAAAAGTCAAAAATGTTAAAAAAGTAACTTATCAGGTATCACCATTATTTCAATAATCAAGAAGAAAGATAAACACTATTTTTCTACCAACACTCTGTTACTGCTGCCAGACTTTCACCCTGACATTTTGACAGAAGTGAATGCTAATAACATGTGAAATTAAATGCTAGAGATAGATTGTCGGCGTTATCAGATTTGACAGGTTGTGACATGACGACATCAGGAATAGAATAGGCATTATATAATGTATTGAATATATCGAGAGGAAGCAACTGCATCGAATGAGAATGTAGTACACCCAGCTTCCTACAGGTGCATAAACAAATCAGAAAACAGCAGGTGGGAATTGAGCAAGGTCCTCTTAGCTGCTTCAAAAACGATGTGACTCCAGTAAAGACTTGCAAGCTGAATGGACATAGTTCAAATCCCTCATACATCTTTTGCTATTTTTTATACAACCTGTGTATACATACTACTTATATTACTCATTTAACAATGTTACATTTCAAGTAACTTTGTTTTGGTTTTATTTATGTTTACAAGTATATTTATGTTTATGTATATTATATTATTTATGTTTACAGGATTGGTGTTTTTATAGATGGAGCGTACTAGTGTTAAATGTAGGTGGTCCTCGAGGAATTTAATTACCTGTGCAATAAGTGTATTGTCTGTGTTTCAATCGGCTGAACCATATTGATAGTAACTTGAGAGTATACATGTTGGAAGTCTTGTATGGAGTCGCATATTTTTGGAGATGGTGTGTTACTCGGGTTGCGAGGCGAATGGGTGTCACAAATCACCAGGGTTAAATCCCGATTGTTGTCCTCTGATTTTTACAAATACATATGATAAAACAGGACACGGTTACAGAGCCAGAGGAAGACCAACAAAGAAATAGATAATAGAAATAGAAATTTTTTTAATAAACATGAGTATATCACAACCAAGACGAAATATATGGCTGTGTAACATAAACTAAATCGTCCACCTGTAGGTTTAGTGGCAAGCGTGGAACAATTGTGTCACTAACAATCTGGGTCAAGACAATAGACAATGAAAGAAATGTTAACTGAAATATATTTATACTAGAATAAATACCAGGTGTTGCAGGGGTTGAGAATAAGAAAAGAGAGTACTGTTTCAACTGTGAATGCTATGAATAGTAGTTTTGTTGACAACTGGATAACTGACGGTGTAGATATTCTGTTTTCTTTCAAAGCATACTCATAGAGTTAGTCAGAAAGTAGACACGTGAAGCAATGTGAGGCGTGAAAAAAATCATTAGCAGACATACTTATGCATACATAATAGTGAAATTCATGGAGATAACAGAATAATTAATACTTTATTAAAAAGAAATATATTCACATCACAGGACCAAATATGCGGAATTGCATGATCAAATGTATGAAATAATTGTAATTGAAATACTCAGGCTGTCGGGACATTTCAGTGAATGAATGTTTGACCAAGTAATCATTTATAATTTTCCATTGCATGTAAATGTGATAAAGAGGTCAGGTCGAAAATCAACAAATATAGTTCATTCAAACCGTTTTTCTTCACGCATGTAAAGGTGGCACTCTAGTAAAACTGGAAAGAAGACTGCAAACTTGGTCAATACAAGCAGTTCATGAAATCCATTTTCAACACACAACTAAAGTATATCTCTAGGATTCTCATCTCAGTTTCTTTTGATAAGATCTAATGTACCTAAATCTTACTGACTTTGTTTTTGTATAATGTCTGCAGCAATTTCATGATAAAGATTTCTAGACACCATATGTTGATTCAAATGGTTGAATGTTCAGCAATTGTCCACTTGTCTGCATTATTCAAAATCTTAGTTTACGTTTCTACTTTTAATTACGCTGCTGGATTTATCAGTATATCTTTTCTGCTTACTGTTTCATAACTGCACTGATGGAATATAACTGAATGAATTGTGGAACAATTTTCTGCATTATTCGTAACCGTCGAAATCTATGGTACGTATGTAACTACTGTCTTTAACACTGAACATGAATTCAACATCCTATATTTGTATATACTCCACACTATACTGGCATGTGATTAAGTGAATTAAACAATGGGGTATAATGGCACATATACGCCAGAAATTTGTAATTCTTTCACGAATTTGGACAACCGAAATGTGCCAGAGAATGGCATTGTAGCTCGTGTAAAAGATTATAAATAATAGTAATTTATTCATGTACATTTTGTTGGTGTACAGCAAACACAGTTACATAAGATCGATTGTTCACAAACTTGTACACATATTTCATTGATTTCACAGAATTGCAATACTGAACATTAATGTGAGTGTTGAAATGATCAAATGACAATAAGGTACACTCCTTATATTTCTAATGTCCTTTGGTGCAATAGTACATTAAAACTTCCATCATCATCATCATGTTTCCATCTTTGATATGAGGTGTAGTCATATTTTGAAGACAGATTCTTTAAATATTGGGTATCTCTCTGGTGTAGTGATATAGCTGTTCGCTTTGCGCTGAAATGGTCATAGATTAAAATCTTCCATTCGTCGTCTTTTATCACAAAGTGGATGTCTTTTGGAGCGATAATTTCAATGTTCTTGCGAACGTTTGCTACTGATAAATGTGTTTATTGTCCATGTTTCTGAGCCATACATTAGAATCAATTTAACATTTTATAATTCTCATTTTTAGCTTATTTGTAAATTGTTTAAAATTTTCCTCATGTGATTGCACATACTTTTAGCCACTCTTATTCTTCTCTTTCACATCTGCTATCATTTGTGATTATGTGCCCAAGATATTAATAATGTTCTATTTGTTGTAGTTTCTCTCCATGTATGTTTATATTTAGCTCCTGTTCTTCTGTGACTTTGCTGATTATCATAGTCTTTGTTTTTTGGATATTTATATCCAGTCCATATTCTTTACTTGAGTTATCGACTTGATCTATTAGTTGTTGTAGTTCATGTTCAGTTTCTACTAAAAGAACAATGTAATCTGCATATGTCAGGTTGTTTATTATTTTTCCTTTGATCTTGAGTCCTGGCATTTCTTCTACATGTTTGAAGATATTCTCAGTGTAGATATCAGATAGGCTGGTGATTAAAATGCATCCTTGTCTTACCCCTCTTTTTATTCCTATGTATGGTGAGTAGCAGTGTTTACACTTCATTAATGCACTTTGTTTCCAATATATATTTCTAATCAGTCTGATATCTTTTCCATTTATGCCTATTTCTTGAAGACATTTGATTAATTTTTCATGTTGGACTCTGTCAAAGGCCTTGCTGTAGTCTATGAAGCCAATACAGACAGGTTTTCGGACTTGTGTATATTTATCTATCAACAATTTGGTACTAAGTATAGCTTCTCTGGTTCCTTTGTTTTTCCTAAAACCGAATTGCTGATCATAGACCTCAGTGTCTATCTTATTTTTAATTATTTCATTTATTATCTTGAGTAGTATTTTAGATATATTACTCATTAAACTTATTGTTCTATATTTTGTACATTTCACAGCTCTGGGCTTCTTAGGTAGTGGTATCAATATTGATGATGTGGCCTGTTTCATATATGTCATTGCAAAGTTCCGTGACAGTTTTCACACCAAATTCATTGAGAGGTTTTATTATGTCTGCTGTTATGTTGACGGAGCCTGTGGCCTTTCCATATTTTATTGCTTTTATTGTTTTCCATAACATTATGGATATTGTGTATCTCGGTCAGATGACCAAAGGTCAACCAATCGTATCATTGGTCATTGTTTACAGGGTAACAATGGGGAAATTAAATTTGCTAAAAGTGCTACGGGTTAAGGAATCGACCAATCTGTAAAGTGACAAAAAATAGTGCGTGAACGCGTAGTATTCGAAGAGTGCATAAGTAAACCCAAACACACAGAATTACGGATTTAACGACTGCAGCGACTAAGAATAGTGAAATCAAATCCCCATCATATACGAGATAACTTACAGACATAAGACCCTCCACAAAGTCAGAAGCCATAGGATCATCTTCGGTTCCAATCTCCTGGTGTTGGAAGGGGGAGTATAGTTCACTAGTTTGGAGGATCTCTAGCACCTTGTCCAGAGCTTGAGAAACTGTAAGTGGAGAATTCTCCTGAGCTGCGTTGATGATGTTGATGACCTAAATGAAAAGGGAAATCAACTGAATGTCAAGATAAATCAATTAAATAAAAAATATAGAACATTGTTATACTTAGATACGTTATTCATACTTATAACAATTCACTTGTATGTTACCATTAAACACAGGCTCAAAAAGCGTAAAGGAGTTACTTGATTGTACTCGGGTTACCTACTTTTTACTCCATAAATTCACTCAAGACATAGCTTCTAAGCAAGACAATACTAGTCGGATTCGAACCAGTGATCTCTTGAGCACAATGCGAGCGGTTTAAGCACTACGCCAGGGAGATTACCATATGTTAGCGTTAATGATATTATTAAATCAAACTATTGGTCATACTAAGATATTCTATTCAGACTTCTAAACATTCACTTGTTTGTTAACGCAGAGCCACGCTGTGCACTTAATTTATTCATTCTTTAATCTCTTTTTTAAATTATTTGTGGAAGAGTTAATATTTTCTGTCTACAGGTAAACACAGGTGGAAAAGCTATCAACGCAATAGAGAAATAAGGAAATTCTAAAAACCATACACAATTTCAAGAAACGACAGAAACACTTGTTATAATTTGAGAGCAAAAGTAATTGCAGAAAAATTTGGAGCAAAAAGTATAACATTTGTTCGATTTAATAAAACTCGGCTTATATGCACCAGGCTCTATGGCTGAGATGTAAAGAGACCGTCTCTAAGGTCAAGATACAAAGGTTCCGTTTCCACTGCAGGAATTTCTCGTCCTGATTGTTCAGAATGCAATGGAAACATACTAATAGGCTTATACTAAATGTAAATATTGCATTAAAAAAAATTAATATAGCCCAAAAAGTTGGTATGATACGCTCTAAATAGGATATGTTGGCAACTTAATTTTAGCATGAATAATATTTCATTCTTTCCTGCAACCAACAGAACATTACGGGTCAGCATCAGTTCGAGAACACATACAGAAGATATATTATAGGTCTGTGTATTTTCTGTAAATATATCTGAACATGCTTTGGGATTCACATGTAATTCTACATATTAAATTCCAATGTGTGTGATATTTACTGAATGTCTATAAATTACGTCAACAATTTGGGGTGTGGGTGTAGAGGAGATCTGAGAAAACTGACAGTTGTTGATATGGGTAAGAGGAGTGTGTGACACAAAAATTGAGGTAAACAATAATATTTTTTCCAAATGAATTACATTTCTTGAGTTTGAAATTAAAAACAAAATCTAAACAGTTTTGTATTTTTTTCCAGTATTTTTCTGCTAATAATTACTTTGAAGGATTACATTTTTGGCATACTGATGCAAGGAAGGTCCCTGACAGTTGACAAGGAACGAAAGTTATCATAAATAGGCAAATGATGTTTAGTCAATCTATGGATAGTTATACACATAGCCAAATAACTAGTAGTAAAACATGGACGCTGGAGTATATTCACAACATATCTGTAGCTGAAATATTGATCTCACCTGATTTATTATAATGTCGTATTGTGAAATACAAAAAAAAAGGATTTGTATAATTAAGCAGTAACGCGTTGCAGAAATTGGAGAACAATGGTTTCTGTCAACTGTACCTGGTTCTGAATGACGTACATATATCTAATATAATTATTCCTGATACTCACAAGCACTTGTAATACATATTTGGAACATACCATTTCTGCAAGAGGAAACAATGAAACCACTAGGAAATTGACATCACGTCACTAAACATTGAGACCGCTAGGGAATTGACATTACCTCACTAAACATTGAGACCGCTAGGAAATTGACATTACCTCACTAAACATTGAGACCGCTAGTAAATTGACATTACCTCACTAAACATTGAGACCGCTAGGAAATTGACATTACCTCACTAAACATTGAGACCGCTAGGAAATTGACATTACCTCACTAAACATTGAGACCGCTAGGAAATTGACATTACCTCACTAAACATTGAGACCGCTAGGAAATTGACCTCACCTCACTAAACATTGAGACCGCTAGTAAATTGACATTACCTCACTAAACATTGAGACCGCTAGGAAATTGACATTACCTCACTAAACATTGAGACCGCTAGGAAATTGACATTACCTCACTAAACACTGAGAAAACTAGTCAATCGACATCACCTCACATCACCTCACATCCTCAATATTAATAATAATACGCAATATTATACGCAAACATTTAACAATAGTACATTGATCGACACTAACAGACGTTGTTCCATAGGTCATAATCTACTTGACGTACTGAATAATCAGGCAATGTATTTGTGCGATCTCTTATGTCATTTATGTGGACTCCTGGAATAATTCATCTAAAGTCATGTTATTTGCAATGTTTCCGTGCTTTGTAAAACACAATATAAAAAGAAGCCTATTTAAAAACACAATGTACACACAAAGTGAACAATGTCACGGCAAAGTCAAAGATCATCACTTGAGCAGAATGGGTCCCAGAGTCCAAATGACTAGTTGAGAGAGACATGATTTGTGCGAAAATTAAACACTAGTTTCAGGGAATGACAGCCTAGAGAAGACTATAATAGAGGTGGCGATGCCAAAGAAACGAACAAGAGACAGACAAAGAAGATGGACTCAAGACACCAAAGACCACCTGAACATGACAATAATAGAAACAGTAAGACTGAATCACGATCAACAGAAGTTATGAAAGGTTGTGGTGACTGCTACATCCTGTTCAGGATATGTTACCTGATGAGTGTCAGGGATAGCTCAATACGCTGGAAATATTATTTCTAATGAAAGCATTTTAGTCTAAATTTCGTCTGTAAATGTGCTATAACTTTAGTATGTCGTGTTCCATACTGATAACGATTTAATTTGTTATGTTATGTTATGTTCCTCCAGGGCCATAGGCGGCGCATAGGGCAGAAACCATAGCTTTCCATTTCTGTCTTTGTGTTGCCAGGTCTTTCAATTGTTGCGTGTTGTTTAGGTTCATTGACATGCCTTCTCTATTAATGGTTCTTCGTAGAGTTTCTCTAGGTCTCCCTCTTCTTCTTACTCCAGGTGGCACCCAATATAGTGATTGCTGGGGAATTCTTAGGCTGTTCATTCTGAGAACATGGTCGATGTAAGTCCAACGCCTTTGTCTAATGAAGGAAGATATATAGGTTTGTTTGCTTTCCTCTCTTATAGTAGTGTTAGATTTAAAGTCACTCCACTTAACGTTCAGAATGGTACGTAGGCATTTGTTTTCAAAGGAGTCGAGTCTTTTATCTGTGGCTTTTGTGGCTTTCCAACTTTCGCACCCATATGATAGAATAGGGATGATGTTGGAGTTAAATAACTTGAGTTTTGTGGTGTTTCTTAGTGTGTTTGACGTCCAGATGTTGCGTAGTTTATTGAAAGCACCCGCTGCAAGGGCAATACGGTGTAAAATTTCTTTTGATGAGTCTCCATCCAATGCTAGATTGGTGCCTAAATATGTAAAATTGTTGACTTTTAATAATGGAACATTTTGAATTTCTATGTTGTCGTTGGATCTCGTAAAATCTAGTATATGAGTTTTTGATGTGTTGATTTTCAACCCTATCTGATTTGAGTAGTGTTGGAGATTGTCAAACTTAGATTGAGCATCTGTGTGGTTTGCGCTCAAAAGGGCTAGGTCATCTGCGTAGTCAAGATCTTCGAGAACGGTATTATTAATCCATTTTATTCCTGTCAGCTCATTTTCAGTGCTCTTTCTCATGACCCAATCAATAGCGACGCAGAAAAGTAATGGGGACATGATGCATCCCTGTTTAACGCCCGTAACAACTTGGAACCATTCTGACTTCTCAGTGTTTGTTTGAACACAGCAATGTGAGTTGGTGTAGAATGCCTTTATAACATTGATTATTTTAGTAGGAAAACCGTATTGCTGTAGAATATTCCATAACGTAGGCCGATGAAGACTATCAAATGCTTTTTCAAAGTCAACAAAGTTGATTATGAGCGGGGATTGAAATTCGAGTGATTCTTCAATGATGATGCGAAGAGAAAATATGTTGTCTGTGCAGGAGCGAGCTGATCTAAAGCCTGCTTGTTCTTCTCTGAGTAGTTTATCAACAGCATTCTTTAATCTTTCCAATATGAGCATTTTAGTCTAAATTTCGTCTGTAAATGTGCTATAACTTTAGTATGTCATGTTCCATACTGATAACGATTTAATTTACCTAAATTATATTGTTATTTACATTATTAGCTTCATTTATATATATTTGTACAAAGTCATTCTAACAATGCATTCTGTATACTAAATCTGACACACAAGAGAAATACATAATGACTGTACATGGTATGTGCAGAGGTATTGGAACAAATTTAAGATGACTGATTCTATACAATTAGATTACGATTATTGGTATTGCGATTTGATACCAGTGATATAGTAATTTACCTTAGTTATTGGTGCTTCAATGGCCATAGAATGGCCTCGGACAATCGATTCTCGTCTTTTAGAGAACGGCATCATACTACCTGTTGCAAAACATGAAAAGAAACGTTGTTAGGTTATTTCTATATATTACAGTTTCGAACGTTATGGTAAAGAGAATGGTGGAACACGTGATGACATCTGTCGCAAGTAATTGTAGGGCACCGTGAGATAGTTTGCTGTTACAATATTGCTGAACAAGTTCAACATACAATCTGGGCTGTAGACACGTCATAATTTCGTTTCACTATTGACAGCGATGGTTCTTGTACACCTGCAAGCATTTTTATTTTATTTATTGGGGGAGTGGTGTGGGGTGGATGGGGGTGGGGGTGGTGTTTACCATAAAATGTTATTTCTGAATTTTCATGCGCAGTCTTCTTATTTGGTTGTTCTCAAATTCGTGCAGATTAGCAGAATATAGTACACAGAACGAAATACATTGAACCATGGTTTACAGCTTTGATGTAATATCTGCGTCTTTCAGCCAGACACATCTGATATCAGACGGTTTATGGGTCACATTTACACTATATATGAAGAGATAAACTGTACCCCATAACATCCTTAGTTTGCTTTTTGGCTTGCCTCCTAACACCAAATGTCATGTTATGTTTTTCTAGAAGCGTATTCGCCACCTCAACGACATAAACGTATGGTTTGGACATATAATAATACACGACTCGCTTTCTAAATTTATTTTGCAAGGAACAGTCGAGGGTGGAAGAAGGAGAGGAGGCCTGATGTAATTGTGGATTGTAACATAAAGGAAACGTCTGGGCGTGATTTTTCTACACTCCTCCGAATGGCTGAGGATAAAGTTGTTTGGAGGGCTTGGGCCGATGTATTCAGTGTGACACGCCTACGGCACTGACGTGTTACGAGGCTTATTATTATTATTATTATTATTAGCTCCTCCCTTGCCCCGGAACTGTTTACTTAATGTTTGTCTTGTCGTTGTGACAGGAGAACTTGAACAGTTTACCGTCTCACTGATAACTCCTTCAATTCACCTTCTTTATGGTTTTCCTCTGCCTCTTCTTGTTTTTATTCTCATGTTGTATTTTCATAGTAATGTTTAATCATAAATTAAGATATTTCTGGTCTCTTATTATTGAAGTCATAGATGTTCCATGTACTCATAATAGCTGTCCCTGTCTTGTTTGATGACGGATTCATAGTTTTTCCGGTAAGTTGTCATTTTTTGATAGATTTTCTATTTTTCTTAAGTTCTTGCATAATATCTAAAGTACGTTTTTGTAAACACTCAAATCCTCTAACGGTGTGCTGGACCTGTCGTAGCTTTATCCTCGAACGATATATATATATATATATATAATAAAGGTAGCTATACTTCTGTAGTACACTCATTATAACCGTGGTCATTAGCTCAATTTAGTAATATCAGAGCTTTTCACCATACAAAATAATGGAAGTTGTGGTTTAGAGATCCATTGGTAAATTTGTGTATACTTTGTGTCAGCTGTGAATAGACATGTATTATCGTTAGGAAGTTTCAGGGAGGTTGTGAATGGCTTATGAGATTAAGGCCGAATGCTCTTGCTGTCGCCACGTCATGTATAGGGTGAGTATTTTAACTTACCTTCCGACAAATAAAAACAGTTTGTTAGACCAATGATCCAACGTTTCGACCTGCGTCAACAGCCTATAAAAATTATGGGAAAAGTCAAATAACGTCAGATTTAAAGAATATGTCGATTAGTCCACATGGCTGTGTACTTTGCGACATATTTAGATAGTCGAGTCGGTTCATAAAATAGTAATTATACGTATAGAAGCAGGTATGTCATAAGAGTAAAGAATGCAGGGGGTAAGGCTACATCACTCAGGTAACCTCCAGACATACCGACATGTCATAGAATTCTCTTCATGAAAGTCGTAGACAGAATTTGTCTCCTAATGTTTTAATTAGTTAAAACGGGCTTTCAACTGGGACAATCAAGGATTTAGTGAATAATATGCTATTTATAACTGTCTAGCAACGCGTTATTGTCATGTGTGTTTAAAAAATAAATTATGCTATTTTTTTCTCTTTGCGCATATGGACGAATCTAATTTGCTATTTTGCGGTAGCTTGAGTCAGAGTTTAATAATATATAATTAGTCTTGAGGTCCAGTAAAAGATACTTGGTCTGCCAGCTTTAGCAAGTGTACCAAATCTTGTCACGGTGAATGTGAATATATAACAATTTTCCACAACTCTCAGCAGTGTTTTCTACTAATCTGCAGACTGAGGTGTTTTTTTGTTCTCAGACAAATACATGTCTCTTATATTTCTTCAAAACACATAAGTTGTGACACACACCAATAGCACTTTAAACTCAAGCGCCTGAATCATTATTTCTGTACTTACAGTGGGCATCGAGTTCTCACATTCCATTTTATCATATTAATGAACAATATATTACTACTGATTTGTATAGCTTGATCTTGACTAAGATACATATTTCACTTTTCATATCACGTTCAACCTTGCTATGGCAGGTATCCGCAATTCGAGCCCCCCCCCCCCCCACACACACCTTAATTTCTACATCAGAACAACAATCTGGATTCCTTGTAATCGAAATATTTAAATGTGAAAATTTATAATTAAGTGTAGGATTTTAGTGAATTCATTGACAGTTACCAGAGTTGAAACTATAAATTGTGAGGACCTCGGCAAGCGCCTGGTTCCTGTACTTAACTAAAATAATTTCGGCTGTGTTGCTCCTGTGCATTACTTTTGGCACACCAGTAAGGGCGTCCGTCCTTGTAGTCCCTATCTCGTGTCTTATCTGGACAGTAGTTTGCATTCCTGTGCCTGTATTTTACTCTTCAGTATAACTTCTATATCATTTTGGAATGAGACATACAACAACGTCTCTCAAAACCTCATGAGTTGCTCATACAGTGAGTTCACAGTGTTGATATTAAGTTGATTATTTCTTTCATATAACTTTTACTTTTCCATGAATTCAATCTATTCCTCGGTTAAAACAACTTCCTCTTACTTAGCTTGTACCCTAATGATAATTATCAGTAATATCCCTTTTCTAGAAATGAGCTGGAACGAAAATTAATGACATACCTATGACTCATAAAAAAATATTAAATTACCGAAAATTTGCATTTATGCTAATAGCCAACGTGAAGTAAGAACAAATTCAGGAACGTCCAATAAGTTCCAAATTCAATCAGGAGTTCGCCAGGGGAGTGTCATATCCGCTCTATTTTTTATAACATATATTGACCTTTTCTGTAAAATAACAAGTACCAACGAAGAAGATAACATAAAAGACAAATTGAACGAATTACTCTTTGCAGACGACCAAGTACTAATAGCAACATCAAGAACAATTGCAAGAACATATGAACACAACATGTCAAAAATTCAACATGGAAGATAAATATTGAAAAGACCGAAATAATGGCAATAGTAAAGAAGAAACAAATAATCCTATCTTCATCGATAATAAACACCTTAAACAGGTAAAAGAGTTCAATTATTTAGAAAGCATCATATCGAATGAAGGGAAAAACAGTAAAGAGATACAAATATATGCAACAAAACATACCATATTCTAGGACAGATGACACGTATTTTCAAGAAGAAAAATGTACACATAGACACTAAAGTTGCGTTATACAACACTATTATTATTCTATTACTGTGCTACCAGTGCCAAACCTGGAATGACATCATAAGACAAAAGGAAAATAGTGACAGCAGAAATTACATCTCTACGAAGAATACTCGAAGTGTCACTACGATATAGAATTAGAAACGATAACATCAGACAGATAACCAAAACAATACCAGCATTAGAACACAACAAAAGACAACAGATCATATGGTTTTCACACGCTTCCAGACTACCAACAGATAGCATGCCACAAATGGCCATGACACATAGACTTAACGGTTATAAAGCCAGAGGCAGACCATGTAAAAGATAGATCACAGAAATCAAATAAGCCACAGGAACAAGCTTACAAACAGTACACAAGAAGACCATTCCCAAAGAACTCTTCGACCCCTGACTCGGCATGGACCACATCGTATAAATAGATAGATAGACCGAAAATTACATTCTTCGGGGACAAACGATTAAAACTGGAACAAGCATCAAATAAATGGGCCGCTATTTATCAATATAATTGCAACTGCAGAATGTTAAATTCTGAAATCATAAGTTTGAGGGAAATCATTTTGAATGGCAGTATAGTTCGATATTTGTCAGCAGTTTGCTTTAGATAGCGGCAGGTCCCCGACAATTTGTTTTTCTAAGCCACAACAAAACGCATGAAAATAAGAGACAGAAACGTGCTCACCGTTAGCGACTTGAGTATAGCTGTCTGCAGTGTGACTTTTTACTGATACATACTGATAAATGGACCTGAAACAGCAGCACAATTTGGTGAATTAGTAAAGATGAAGACAATTACATTTGCAATAATTAATGTTAAAATTCTATTCGTATCTTTTAGATCTACATAGATACTGGTCATAAGTTACGTAAACAATATGGTGGGGTGAGGGGTTCTGAAAAATGTTGACAGTTTTTAATTACATTTTTATGGACATAATTAAGCAAAAGGGTGTTGGGGAGGGGGTTACCTTGAATTCTTGACATCTGTTGACAAGGGGAAGGGGATACAAAATTGGCAAAAAAATGTTGACGTAATGTACAACTCTTCTGTCATGACATCCTGTCTGAGAGACTATCTAGCTCCAACTAATCTTACAATTTCTTCCATTTCCATTGAAGGATTTTTCCATAGGCTTATATCTATCTTGTGCAGTATTTTTTGTCTACCAATACCATTGCGTCATGAAACCACGCCTTACATCACAGTTTTGTTAACACCACTGTTATGTTTACTATGAACAAAATATTTTGTTTCCTAAACATTAATATTGTTGTTGAAATGATTTGTTTTACTGCAAGTAAGGAATTAAAGTTTCCATTTACCGAGGCAAGACTCTTTTAAATTAAAGCTTACATTTACCGAGGCACTATCTTTTCAAATGAAACATTTACCGAGGCACTATCCTTTCAAATGAAACATTTATCGAGGCACTATCCTTTCAAATTAAACATTTACCGAGGTCCGACCATTTCAAATTAAAGCATCCATTTTTCTAGGCACGACTATTTAAAATTAAAGCTACCACTTACCGAGGTACGATCCTTTCAAATAAAAGCGTCCATTTATCGATGCACGATCCTTTCAAATAAAAGCTTCCACTTACCCAGGCACGATCATTTCAAATAAAAGCTTCCACTTACCGAAACACAACTCTTTCAAATTCAAACCGGAGCCTATTTCCGTTATATCGGTCCGTATTGGCATTTAAACGATTTACTTCAAAGTTCAAAGTTACTGCTAAAGTCTATATTTTCTTCTTTTTCAATGTTCTAAGAATTTTAATTTAACTGTTTACCTTGAAATATTCCATTTCCATCTTAAAGGTGTGTACAATTCTACATGGTTCGCTTCCATACACCAAGAAATAAGCATGTCTTCAGGAGATTTGCTTTGAGTTAGTTGCCTATTTTAGCATCTATTGTTTATATACTCTAAATATATAATTTTTTTGGGCATATACATTTCTGATTTATTTTGATAAATCTGTAGCACATGGACTCTGATGTAACTTGATCACTCTTTATTTTTGCAATTATTATGGATTATTATTTCAAAATACTCAATTTGATCCAATATAAAATGTTGAGTTTTATTGATATGTTTCTGTTTTCACAATATATGCAAATAAATGGAAACTATTTTTATTGTAGTGGTGGGAAACAGCAAAAAAAAAGAAGAAACACCCAATTTATTTTGTGGATTTTGATTATGATATAGCTCCAAAATAGTATATTTTGTCATTCTTCTTCCCAATCCCACACGGTGAAATTTTATTCTCAACTATAGATGTCTATGTCTCTGGCATTTTGTATTTTATAAAGGACGTGAAGATCGTATTATTCAACGTGTTTTCAGAGTATGATGTCACGAATTAGACAGTCTTCTATTGCATACTTTGTCGTTACACGTTACACGTTTTCAATCTAGAGCCATACTGAAGACAGAAGCGTTGATTCACACTAGCAGTCCAAGTAATGGTATCTAGCAAACTTGAACGTAGCGGTGATCATACAATATGTAATACGGCAATTAACTCCAGGAAAACCTCCTTGCCGTCACTTACGACATGCATGACATCTGATAGTTTTCCTATTATTTCTTTCTCCGTTTTCTCTGCTGTTAATATATCATACATACTTTGTGTATGTCAATTTTAAAAACAAATTTATGCTTGCGGAAATTTGAGCATTTCTATGAAATGTTACTAATGTGTTTTGTAGAGATATTGTTACGCATTGGAGATCAAGAGTCAGGAAACCATGTCTCAGGAGGACTGAGAGCATAATAAAAATGACATCTATGGAGGTCCCTTAAGGGAACAGGCTTTGACTGACACTGGAATAAATTACGGATGGTGTAGTGTTTTATCTTGTTGGTGATAATTTCACTTCAGAGTAGAAGAATATTGGTGCTCATTTCACTTCAGAGTAGAAGAATATTGGTGCTCATTTCACTTCAAGTAGAAGAATATTGATGATACTTTCACTTCAGAGTAGAGGAATGTCTACTAAGTAGAAATGATATCCACCCTATGTGTCGTCTTTGGCTCCAGAGGAATAACTAACTAACGTACGATTCGAAGATAATAAGGAATATATATATATATATATATATATTGAAAACAAAGGGGAGTCATAAGAAGAAGTACGATTCAATTAATCCATCACATACGATGATAACCGTCCACTTTTAGAAATATGTTTATGGATAAGAAATTAATGAATGAATTAAATAAGGAGATTGAGAGATCTCGCAAGTACCTACTCGTTGAGATATCATATTTATGTCTTTTCCAGCTTGTTTGTCATGTTCTGCTGCGTCTTTGCTCAAAGTTGTTCACATATTTGCTCAATGAAATGTTTTCCTCTGGAGCAATGATATAGTGTATTTGGTTTGCATGTGTTGAAATGTTTAACAAATGCATTTAGTGAAATCTTTATTGCGTATTTTAAGAGCTGACGTTTACAACTGTAGCAAGCCTTCTCTTGATTCTTGATTAGAAACTGACTTCGAAGCATGCGGGGCATTCCCATAAGTGCTCCGCCCTCTGCTCCAGCAGCCATCCCAGTGTATGTAGAGTCCCGGTCAGGTGTTGATTGTGTGCTCTTCAGAACTTTCCAAAAAATGTACTTTTCCTTACCTCACCTCTAGATACTCCCATTTCTAACATTCTTTGTATGTGTACCTCATTGAGATCATCTGCATCTTGAAATGAATGTATTACTGCCTTCATTAAGTCTGCTTTATCTCTTCTCAGCAATGTGCCGTTTATCGCCGCAGTGCCTGCCAATAAGTCGGCTCTCTCGTTTTAACTCGTTTCAATTTGGCAGCAAGCTTAATATAGCTTAATCCTAGAAGCTAGTCCTAAATAGCATCACTTACCTTGACTGATGTGACTGATTATTGGTCACGTGTGTATACTTTGTGTCTCCAGTAAATGGCAAACAAAGTAGAGATTAAATAAGCCAAGTCGATTTCTAGAAAAGTCTTGCGTCACTTTTCTTGGCTGATGCGCCCGTGTGGAAACCGGGGCCGTGTTTACTAGTTCAGGGTGCAAAAGAATAGCGCCACTGTCTTCTCCCCAGGTATGTCATAGGAACTTTGGATCTAAGCAACGTTGGGAATGGGTTGACCACCTATCACATATGAAAAAGTCATTGTCACTGCATATTTTCTCTAGATTTCTTAATTTTTGCTTCTGTCAAATGGTCCTCATGGATGACAGGGAAAGGGGGGGGGGAAGAATCGGGAAGGGGAAACAAGGTGGGGGAGGATATATTCTAACGAAAATTGCATCTTTGAAACAAATAATCAACAGGATATCAACACTGTGACCTGACTGTATGAGCAACTCATGAGGTTTTGAGAGATGAAGTTGTATTTGTCATGAGGTTTTGAGAGATGAAGTTGTATGTGGCAGTCTTCTTTTGTAGCAGTCCTAGACCACGGGGAAAGCTAGGTGTGCTATCACTGCTGATGGGACAACGGATCTGACGGAAGAACGATGAATTACTTCGTCCAGACGTATATGCTGCACTCCTGACAGAACGAAATGATCATAGGATGCTGCAGGCAATGGAATGCCTCTCTTCGGGAACTAAACATGCAATAATAAACCTCACATCAACACAGCCATACCTGTGAATTAGCAAACTGTATATGTTTGAGTGTCGTCTGGGTTACTCAATTGACGACCTATAATTTTGTCAGAAAGACTATGGACTGATAAGAGCTACCAGCTCACAGCTAAAGGGATTACTTCATCATCATCATCATTTCGGCTGATGCGACGGATCATTGATCACTTTACATATAATTTGTGTCGCTAGACAATGAGAAGGTAGGAAAAAGTTTAATCAGCAAAAATAGATGACGTTGAAATAAACAAGAAGGGCTTTATCGGAGAAGTACTTGAATAAGAGCGCAGGGATATTCTGGAGAAGGACTTGACTATGGAGCCGTTTGCACGTAAGAATTTCAAGAGCATTATTTTTGGCAGCAGTCTGAGAGGCGAACTAAACGAGTTGTCTAGAGAAATGGTTCTCAACCTACTTTTTTCCCATTTGTTCAGTGGCCCTTCTGGTGTCATGGCAGAAAAAAAGTAGAGGTCACTGACTTTTTTATAGGTCACCAATGCCTACTCTATAATGCTTGTTTATCGTTCAAGTAGTTACCTTTATGTGTCACCACCCTTGGACGCATCTTTGGCATCCTAATTTCAATGTTTTTTCTCTGTTCTCCCTTAACCCTAAAGATTTCGGTGGCATATAATCCACATTGAGAACCACTGGCTTAGGGAGTGTGATATCTCGTGATTGATTATGTAATATAAAATAAATAGTCCAAAATGATATTAAAAACAACTAGATCCAGGGAAAGGGTAATAAAGATTTGCTAATACTTGATTAACACACATAATGACACACACACAAATCGACGTTTCGACCAAAAGGCCTTTATCAAGACAGACAATTGAAACAAAGTTAAAACATATAACAGAAAGCTAACAGTAATACCATGGACTGTCACATTGATATGAGTAATATGAATTGACTGGAAGAGGCGAATTGACACCGGACAATGAAAATACAAAAATGACAACAAACATGTGACACGAAACAAACAGAAACTATTGATCGACTAAAGTCATACATGAGACAGACGCTCATTTATCTACCTGTTGGATTTAAGTTTTGCGCAGTGAGTACAATTTTCGATTAAAAACAACTACTGTTTATTTAGTTCTTTATACTACCAGAACTGTAGCGTAATCTATTTTCTATACTCACCCACTTGGACCAAATACTGGAGTGACTCTACAGTGGAAAGGAATATGATCGCCACTCTTCCGTCTTGTGTAGTACGTACCCTCCCAATGCTGAAGAGAAAGAGAGACACATTATTGGATTATTTGAGAATTCTATAATTCTGAGATCATACGAACTGATTAGTCCAAGAGTCGACAATAATAGTTAACTATCGTCAGTAACACTTCTTGAGATTTCATTATTCTCGTAGATTATTTTCTAGACTTGTGTTTGATGATACTCGTAGCTTGTTGCCTTGAACTGTTGACTAATGAGACCTGCATAATACACATTATATTGATGTATATGCAGTGATCTATTCGCTAAACCCTTTGTTGCCTTTCAGCGTCAAGGGTAGAAGAGTTTTCTGGAGATGTCCCTCGTGTACGCTGAGTATATTGTGGAGTTTGTCGCCTCTTATTTCGGTGCTTCATCGTTTTCGTGGGCGGCCTCTAGGTCTGCCTTCACTGTATCTGTGTAGCATAGCTTGTTGTGGTATGCTGTCTGATGGTAGTCTGCTGATGTGTACAAACAATTATATCTGTTGTCTCTTTATAGATTCAAAGATTGGAGTGTAACCGATTCTTTGTCTAATGTCTTCATTTCTCACACTGTCTCTTAGCGATATTACTAGGATTCTGCGTAAGCATGCCATTTCAGCTGTCACAAGTTTACGTTTATCTTGTGCTGTCGTTGTCCATGTTTGGCATTGGTAATACATCGTTGGTATAATAATTGTTTTGAATAGTGTTATTTTGCTGTTTAAAACTACATTTTTCTTTCTGAAGATTGGTGTCATTTGTCCTAGGGCTTGGTATGCTTTACTACATCTATTGTGTATTTCTATGCTGCTCCTGCCGTCTGTTATATTGCTTGCTAGGTATGTGAATTTTGTCACTTGTTTAAGTCTGTTGTTTCCAATATATATGTTGGTGTTTCTTTCTGTTCTTTCTATTTTCATTATATTTTTTATATTTATCTTTATGTTAAAAGTTTGGCATGTTTAGTGTAATCTGTCTATTTGTCTTTGTAGTTGCTCTTCTGATGATTCTACTAGTATGTGGTCGTCTGCAAATAGCAATTCGTTTAAGCTATCCTTCACATTGTTTTCTTCAGTTGTCTTTGCTACTTTGCAAATATGATCTATGTATGGCATGAATAATAGGGGTGGGGGAGATAGTACACAATCCATGTCTCACTCCCGAGTGAATTTGGAAATTATCCGATGTACCTGTGCTCATTCTTACTGCGCATTGACTATTGGCATATATGCTTCGACATAGGCTTATCAGATGTTGGGAGACTCCTTATGTCTGTAGTGTCATCCATAGTTGTGCTATATCCACTCTGTCAAAACGTTCTCTTGGTCCACGAAAGCCAGAAATAAGTAATGATTACGTCCTATCGCTCTTTCTGAAAGTTGTTTGATGGTGAAGATTGTACTTGTACAGCTTTTATTTTTCCAAAAACTCATTTGTGTGTTGTTGAGCTGTGGTTCTATATATGCCCGCATCCTTCTCTCTAGTATCTTGCTAAAGATTTTCCTTTTTTTCCCAAATGGGAACAATCACCGCTTTAATCCACTTCTGTGGTTTCTTTTGTGTCGTCCATATCACATTGAACATCTTGTGTAGCCACTATATACCTGTCCCTGTTAGAATTTTTATTAGTTCTATAGGTATGCAGTCTATTCCTGGTGCTTTATTTGGTGCATGTTTAACTTCGTCTTCAATTTCGTATTTCAAGATGTATGGTTCTAGGTTTTCTTCTATTGTTTTTATTGTTGTAATCACTTCTCCTTCCTTTAGGTTTAATAGTTGATTAAGTAGGTTTTCCATCTTTCCATTATTTCTTGAGGCCTATGTAGTGTGTTGCCGTGTTCATCGTTGATTATTTCTGTTGGTTCGTGTCTTTTTTTACTTCTCATGTTTTGTACTTCCTTGTAGAACATATTTGGTGCGTTGTGTCTGTCCTTGTTAAGCATTTCTCCATATTCTTGCAATGACTTAGTTTTTGCAGATTTGATGATTTTCTTGGTGTTAATCTTTGCAGTCATGTATGCAAGTACTCTTCATGCATTTGCGTGTTGCCCATTTCTTGTATTTTTGTCTTTTATCGTTTGTAGGTGCATTAATATGTACCTACATCCACATTGTCCTAGGATTTCCTTTGCCTCTACTAGTTTTCATTATGTTGCTGTAAGATCTTGCAATTCGTACTATTTATTCTATTCTCATGATACGATCAAACTTTTTCATATTTATTTTTCTATTTATTTTGTAATAGAAAATGTCATCATGGAACACTACCCATGTCTTTTTATTTTATTTACTGATTTTCTGATCCACATCACAATCTTTACGCATGAAATTTCATTATACACTTCATTAAACAATATAAACGTGACGTTTACTTGTGTTTGGATGTACGTTTACTGGATATTTTATAGCCATACTAAATTTATTGCAGTTTTATCCATTTATGTAGATATAATGGCCATCTATCTGTCTGACCGGAGTCTAGTGACGTCTAGTCTGTAAACTAACTTAAATTTCATTTTAAGCTAACAATATATTTCCTAGTAAAATAGTGTACTGATTACGATGAGACGAATGCAGGCGTCAATATGAGATCACGTTTACGATATCGAAAATCTGGTTTTATGGTAAGTGAACACCAGAAAGGCAGATACTCAGACGATGTGAACAAAATATTGACAGAGAGGATGCTCAGACAGTGTTAACAAAATATTGGGGAAGAGGATGCTCAGGCAGTGTTAACAAAATATTGGGGGAGAGGATGCTCAGGAGGTATTAGCAAAATATTAAATGAAGACTCGTGGTTGAAACTAGAAAGAAGCAGCAGTTCTTAACCAATAAATACAACTGTTTGACGCTATCAACAATTTACTATATAGCTATGTTGCAGGCGTTATCAACCTGAGTACCTTGGTGTTCACATAAGGACATGTTCTCGCATTGCAGTTAAAAAGTGCTCGTGAGCACTAACAATTACATGTGTGGGGTGATCGTCGTCTTAGAGGTTGAGAACCCCTGATATATTGTGTAGGATCTTATCAACAAACAATAGAAGCATATTCTGTGTCGGGAAATTCTATTCAACTACTATAGGATTTTATGAGGCGCTACAAATACTCAATTGTACTTCTCTGTGATGAATTTCAGTGCCTACTGTATAGCTCAAGTGAAAAGCTGCAAAATCACATTAACCTACTCAACGAAAGGTGCATCACTGACAACATAAAGATTAATACATAAAATACAGAATTAACCCTTATTTGCCAGTAGCAAGAGCATAGAACATGAACATGAAAACAGCAAACGGCAAGGGTAGACAGCAAATAGCACTATAATAATCAATTGGACCAACAGAGTGACCAATGGCGATATTAATCAAGAACTGAAAGTCAAACTCCAACGATGCCCATGGGAACAAGAATGACAAAGTAGGTGGATTAATGATGTAGTCAACGTTCTGAGACGTTATAATATTATTGTATATCAAGCGATCAAAAGTGTCATAGCCGTAAAGCCGATTGTCATTCATTCCTGCGATGAAATACAACAAAAGCATAGAAAAGACAGAGAATATATTAATACATACAAATGTATGCATGCCAGTACATCGTGGATAGTCCTGTTTAGAACCATGAGCTAATTCGAACGAGTTAGATCTGCGATGTGAACTCACTATGGACTTTACAACCGAAGAGATTTATATTTATATAAATAGTACAAATTGTTTGAGTTATCACTGGTCGTTTTGAAAAAGCGCATTCATATGGGATATGTGGTCGTGTTATCACAAGTCACGTAGAAACTATTCATTGATTTGAGATGTGTTACCATATTATCACCAGTCGCACTGAAACCATGCATTCATGTGCTATGTGTTATCATGTTATCACTGACCGCATTTAAACGGCGCATTCATATGGGATATGTGATGTTTTATCATGTTATGTGTTAAAATACTGGTTGTATGGATAAAAACTAAAATTTAGTTTAATTTTTAATTTAAACTTTAAAAAAAAATGAAAATTTAGTTTTTATCATGTTATTACTGGTCGCATTAAAGCCATGCATTAGTTTGGAATGTGTGGTGGTGCTATTACTAGTTGTATGGAAGCAATGAATTCATATGTGACATGTTATCATGTTCTTACAGGTGGTATTGAAGCCATGAATTCATATGTGATATGTTCTCACTGGTCGTATTGAATCCATGAATTCATATGGGATATGTTATCATGATCTCACTGGTCGTATTGAAGCCATGAATTCAAATGGTATATGTTGACGTATTATCTCTAGTAATATTGAAGTCATGCATTCATATGGTATATGTTGACGTATTATTACTAGTCGTATTGAATCCATGCAATCAGATGGGATCTGTTGCCGTATTCTCACTAATCGTAGTGAAGCCATGCATTCAGAATGTCTGTTCAAAAGTTGACTAACACAAATACCGTCGAAAAGCTTCAGTGTTAGATGTGATCGGATGCCTCTATACAAAATAGTAGAACTTGTATTCTGTATACACACGTATTCTTCCTCTTCTTTTGTTTGCATGAAACGTGCTTATGTCCGAAGTATACTCCTTCTGACGCCTTCTCAAGGCATTGAATACCCCATACAGTTGGAATCTGGGCATGATAGAAAGCTCTGCTGAGAAGTTTCCATTCTCAATCCACCCTAAAAATGCAGCAAAAAAGAGCTCAAACTTTCGTAATTTCTGAAACTTAAAACAAACAAACAAGCAATGTGCTGTCATGACACCAACAAAGATTATGTGGATGAGGGTTAAATTTACATTATGGACAGATCTTGTATACTGTGCGGTATAAGAGACTGTAGTCCGTCTATAAATTCATAATAACATATTCAAGCAAAATATCTCAGAAACTATCTCTTTGATCGTAGAGATCTTTGGAATCCATCTTTTGATTCAAACCAACGTAAAATTTGTGTTTTGTTTTTCTAGAAATGTTAGTAGTTTAAAAAGTTTCCTCTATATCCTCTATATATACCTATAAGTATCTGTATTGCGCAGGATATGGGATGTTCTACAGTATTAATTCGAGTGTAAAATTATGAATCCAAAGAAAATTACTGTCTAAATAATCTGAAGACATTTTCATTGGTGACGTTTCGTTTATATTGTTTGGGCTTTTCATTTGCTGTGACGGAAATTACAAATATATTGACCATTTGAAGACATGATACAAATTAAGAACGTCACAAATCATGGTGTTCTTCATATCTACAGGCAGGGCTATGTTGTCGTGTGATAAAAAAACAGGGGTTTTGTTTGTGTAAAAAGAATCCAAAAAAACTAGGTACCCTCATTTCTTGTTTCGCACGAGAATATAGCCCGTGTTTCAGAATTGGAACACGATTTCCTGAGCGCAAACATTTTGTTTTGACGGCCATATGCCACGCATGTTGACACAACTATCTATTCCTTGGTCACTCCAGCGTGTTGTCAACATTGTGACCAATAAAATCACTGAAATAATCAATTGGACCAACTGAAGTGATGACCAACGGTGATTTAAATCTAGAACTGAAAGTCAAACTCCAACGCCGGACATGGGAACAAAAATGACAAATTCGTAATATTAACCTTTTGCAAATTATGAAAAATATCATATTATTAAATATTTTCTTTGTAACACGCATATTTACACGTTTAATTGCTGTAAGTGCTCCCTAACGATCATTGATCCCTAGGCAGACAACTGTATTCACGAATTGCACTCCTCGGCTCTGTTATTCTGAGTAGAAATCGACTGTTCCCAAATAAACATCAATTTGAATTTTCAAGCTTACGAGTCTCTGATCGTGTGGCTGCCACATCGTAGAATCTGATAGGCGGATATATTTAGAACATGTAACCATGCATTTCATTCTCATACTTTACCAAAAAAATGTAGAGCACGGAAAATTAAGCTTATTGATTCCCCTCAGCCTCTTCCTTATTTCTCTATCTCATGGATGATGCCAAATGCTATAAACACGTTCCTGTATCTATTTCTGAGTCTCATTTGTTGCAAGTATGCCTTTCCTCCTGAAGGCAATGGTAAACTACATGGGTAATGTGCCCAGTACTTCTATTATGGATATTCCGAACACACGTAAATTTAACACCAACTTACAAGCCTACATTTTAGACATAAACATGAAGCTGGTGGAGGAAAGAAGAAATAATAAGTCAAGGAAATAAGCAGAAAGTAAGACAATATATAGAGAGCTCACAAGAGCAATTAAAACAAGTTATATAGGACAAATAACAATATATAATCAACTCCTGTAAAGAAATATAACTACATGAATAAAGTAAAAGCAGAGATGTAATACTTTAACGGTGCAAAAGGATATTCTCCATAGATGGAAAGAGTACTTTTAAGACATGTACACAGAAACTACACACATATATGTAGACACAGAAGACATCTACATGCTTGGCAACGAAGATCAAGAATCAGAGCCAACACAGAAAGAGGTCAGGAACTCAATACACAGTTAAAAAAAAAGACAAATCCCAGGGTGAGATAACAAGAGAAATGATCGAGGTAGGCGGAGAAGTAAATATATTTATATATCATAGCATATGTTGCAAGTTCTGGAAAACTAGTATATAACCAAAGGATTGGAGAGGATCGGTTTATATTCCTTTACCAAACAATGGCAACTTACAATTATGCACTAACTAAAGAACTATAGCTTTGATAAACCAAGTAAGTAAACTACTATTACATATAATGAAGAGAATGCAAAATATGATAGAAACAGAAGTTCATGAGACTCAGGCAGGTTTTATATCCGGCAAAAGAACAAGATATAATATCTCCAATATGAGAATCATTATAGAAAAATGCAGGGAATTCAACATAGACCTCACGCATGTGTCATCGACAACACCAAGGTGTTCGATTGTATATGACATCAACAATTATAGAAAATTATGGTCGGCATGCAATTCCCAAAACATCTCACATATTCAATAGGAATGCGATAGTACGAACAAAAGGCAGCTGTAAAAGTGGATGGAACAATACCAGAATGGTTTAATATACAGAAAGGAGTTAGACAAGGATGTACACTATCATCATACCTGTTCATAATCTACATTAAAAACATAACGAGAAATATAAAAGACGACATGATATTTGCTGACTTCCAACCTATTGCCATCGTCGACTAACAGATCTCAGAAATCAGACATGCTGACGACACAATTATCTAAACGACAAACGTAGATGGTCTAAAGCAAATGTTACTATCAACAAAAGAATATAGTAAAGCCCAAAACCTGCTCTGAAATATGAAGTAAAAACAAAAAATGTGAAAACGGATAAAGTGAAAGTACAACCAAAGATAATAATTGACAATTTCGAACTAGAGGACGTGACAATTTTCGAGTGTTTGGGAACACACATAAAAGAGCGCAGGATAATGTGCTGTAGAAATCAAGAGATAGATTGCAATTGCGACATTGAAAATTACCAAAATTAGAAGAATGTTACATGTACCAGGGATAGCTAAACAGACAAATCAAGAAGTGTTGCGATCAATAAACGTAGAAGAGAAACGTCAGTTCCTTAACAAGCAGGCTGAGTTTTCTTTGGGCATATATAGAAACATAACAGCATGGGAATATTATTAGGTGAAGGAAGAGGTAATGGCAGCAGGGAAAGAGGCTGCCCAAGACGACGATTGTGCAGTGATATATCATATTGTCTCTAGCTGCGGCATGTCAACGTGACCAGAATCGTAGAATGTTTAGAAAATCAATAAAGAATACTACGATCTGGAGAGAATATGTCACATGATGATGATTAATTTCGAGTAAGCTGTTGAGCAGCTTCTTGTAATGGTTTATCTTCTACTTCCCACTCACTAAATAATCATGGCTTCATATTCTCCGCCAATGTATTGTCAAGTGAAGCAAAGAAAAGCAATATTTTTACCTGAAATACACGTCATAAGAACATATATAGCAAAACAGTAAAGTAACCCATAACATTTATTAATGCCTTAGGGGTGTGAGATGTTAGCGATCTCACATTTCAGAGGTTCTACAAATGAGGGCGGTAGCCATCAACTCTCCATCGCAGTATTTACTTCCCGGATTAATCCGGTACCCATTTAAGGCTAGGTAGATTTGGGAGCCGTTGAGATCTGAAAAACATATCCGTCTCAACTGGGGAATGAACCCAGGACCACTTATATGCGAAGCCAGTGCAGAAAATATATATTTTCACCTGAAATACATATCGTAAGAAGCGACAAAGGCGGTTTTGGGGGTGACGATGGATCTCTCATACCGTAGATGGTCAAAATAATCCAGAGTTCTTATATGACAATGCATTAAGTTCTTATATGACAATGCATGTCCTCTACCCTCCAGCATTAAGTTCTTATATGACAATGCATGTCCTCTACCCTCCAGCATTAAGTTCTTATATGACAATGCATGTCCTCTTCCCTCCGGCACTACGTTCTTATATGACAATGCATGTCCTCTACCCTCCAGCACTAAGTTCTTATATGACAATGCATGTCCTCTACCCTCCAGCACTAAGTTCTTATATGACAATGCATGTCCTGTACCCTCCAGCACTAAGTTCTTATATGACAATGCATGTCCTCTACCCTCCAGCACTAAGTTCTTATATGACAATGCATGTCCTCTACCCTCCAGCACTAAGTTCTTATATGACAATGCATGTCCTCTACCCTCCAGCACTAAGTTCTTAATTGACAATGCATGTCCTCTACCCTCCAGCACGAAGTTCTTATATGACAATGCATGTCCTCTACCCTCCAGCACTAAGTTCTTATATGACAATGCATGTCCTCTACCCTCCAGCACTAAGTTCTTATATGACAATGCATGTCCTCTACCCTCCAGCACTAAGTTCTTATATGACAATGCATGTCCTCTACCCTCCAGCACTAAGTTCTTATATGACAATGCATGTCCTCTACCCTCCGGCACTAAGTTCTTATATGACAATGCATGTCCTCTACCCTCCGGCACTAAGTTCTTATATGACAATGCATGTCCTCTACCCTCCAGCACTAAGTTCTTATATGACAATGCATGTCCTCTACCCTCCGGCACTAAGTTCTTATATGACAATGCATGTCCTCTACCCTCCAGCACTAAGTTCTTATATGACAATGCATGTCCTCTACCCTCCGGCACTAAGTTCTTATATGACAATGCATGTCCTCTACCCTCCGGCACTAAGTTCTTATATGACAATGCATGTCCTCTACCCTCCGGCACTAAGTTCTTATATGACAATGCATGTCCTCTACCCTCCGGCACTAAGTTCTTATATGACAATGCATGTCCTCTACCCTCCAGCACTAAGTTCTTATATAACAAAATATGTTAAATATGCTCTCAAACTCCTGGTGGTTAGCAGTATGTAATACAAATAAAGAATTGCGCGAGGTTACAGCTTGACTGCGATATCTAACATAATCTTGAAATTGTTAAGCATTTTGACATTCTACATAATGGGTATATAATTACATGCTCAATTCTCCTTAGTCGTCTTTTTCACGATACATGGTAGCTCACAACGTTTGATTATCATTTGCTTTAATATGTTTAATATTTTCGACGTTAATAGCAACAAATAATACATTTATTGCTTATGCCGTTAAATTATTGAAAAATTAGTGGCCAATATGTGCTTCATATTGAACACAGTTATTGCTATACTGATTTTGATGAAACATAGTCCATATGTAAAAATTGTAAAGTGTATGCTCGAATAACATTATGCAAAATTTCATTCAGTGGTTGAAATATGATAATTCGGAATACATATAAAGAGATTACATTAGATTAGTAAGTATCTTATTATAATAATTCAAACACTATAAAATGTATTACAAAACCTATAAAACATTCGCGAAAATAATTAATTTTTAAATGTATATTATTAATTGCTTCTGTAAGGAGCCACCCACCGACTCCTAGACGTCTGAACACCCAAGTTGCTTCTGAACCCACTATCCCTTCCCCAAAGAAATCTTCAGCGCCCACAGGGGAGGGGTAGCCACTGGCTTTGCGAACCTATGGTTTAAATAGATATTTCATATTTATGCTAAATTACAGATGTGTGTATATGTGTGCGTTATGTGGGGACTATTATATTCTATATTTATTCTACTTTCCAGATGTGTGTGTGTGTGTGTGTGTGGACTATTATATTCTATATTTATTCTACTTTCCAGATGTGTGTGTGTGTGTGTGGACTATTATATTTTATATTTATTCTACATTCCAGATGTGCGCATGTGTGCGTGTGTGCGTTATGTGTGGACTATTATAATCCATTTTTCTATAATGAACATGATAATTTATGCAAACAATGCTTCTTAGATTTACGCTTAGAAATCTGCATCATTGCACATGAAACTTTCCCACAATCTCATCTTTACGTTCCAGTAGCCACACACGAGTCATCGTCAGGTATCATATCCTGGACATGATGTATAAAGTCATCATAACCTTTCGAAACACCTGCCGATCGTGAGCTAATAATCCTGCTTCTGTGAGTGTCGTGCTCATGTGGTCTTTATCTTCTGTTCATCTTTTTCGTAAGTTACCTACTTTTCGTTGCTCTGGCATTCAGACTTTTGCAGACTAAAAATACCAGTTAGATATTTATTATGTGGTTGTCGCATTATTATATAGTTCCACCCACAAAATACCAGTTAGATATTTATTATGTGGCTGTCCCATTATTATATATTTCCACCCACAAAATACCGGTTAGATGTTTATTATGTGACTGCCCTATTCTTATTTATATGTACCCACAAAATACCAGTTAGATGTTTATTATGTGCTGACCCATTCTTATTTAGATGCACCCACACAATTAAAGATTGTTCAGAAACTAAGACTTCTATAATCATTTAAAGGATTAGATTTAAAGTTGAAGGAATATACATACGGTTCTTGTATCGATGTATCTTTCCTACTCATATATAAAAAAACATGAATAAGCACAAACACATGCCAGTCACAAATACATACATATATATGTTACACACATATGTGAGTTACACACATACATGAGTCATACACACATATATGACTCACAAACACACACATGAATCATACGCACATATATGAGTGACAATCACACAGATGAGTCAAACACACACAAATATGAGCCACAAAGACACATGAGTCATACACACATATATGAGTCACAAACACAAACATGAGTCATACACCCATATGAGTCACAAACGCACACATGCGTCATATGCACACATATCTGAGTCACAAAAACACACATACATGAGTCACACACATAAGTCATACACACAAACATGACTCCAAAACACACACATATGAGTCACACACATAAGTCATACACACAAATATGACTCCAAAACACACACATATGAGTCATACATAAACATATATGAGTCATAAACACACACATTATTAATCACATATAGAATTGCTATTCGCGGCGAACAGTGTATGCTCAGAAAAGACCACCAATTAGTCCATAAAATATGGAAGCAAGAAACTATTTACCAAAAATAGGAGGGCCGCCTAATTAAACTGATAATGACATGAGACATTTCTAGAGGAGGGCCGCCTAATTAAACTGATAATGACATGAGACATTTCTGAGTGCAGCACTTGGCGAGCAATATCACTCCTGGCATTGACCGGATCATTTGTTACCAGAATAATTCTAAATGTCACAGGATACATTTTCTTTTGTTTAGATACACTGAAAAGATCAGTAGGCAAGATTTCATCCTGAAAAATCATGCACAGAAATAAGCCATGACTTTCTTCTACTTCCGCATTCTCCAGTAGATGTCGGAATCTGCTACGCATTTCTTCAATGAGATCTTTATTGATCTAGAACAGCAACTTCAATACAGCACATGTCACTGTAGGTGACATGGCCGTAGAGCTTGCCCATGAGAGCTGTATTCGATGTTCAAGTGTTCTTCTGTTAGTGTGTTTTATAGTGGGCAGTTCTGTAAAATATATTCATAGTTTTCCGAAGATTGCATACATTGCACATATCGGAGTTGTCAATTTAAATTATTCTATAGATGTACTGTTTGAGTCTGTTGTAGCATGTTTTCAATTTTAATAAATGATTGTTCTGTTATTTTTAGTCATGTGGATCTCCACCTGGTATGTTCTTAGCTTAGAGCCAAAAGCACTTACAACTTCTAGATCATTCTCGTGGGCTGTATAAGTATAAGCACTGAATCCACAATAGGTTTATTCGTTTTTCAAATAATCTTAGCGAACATTTTACTGACATGGCTAAGATTGAAGATACTTTAGATGCAAAACAAACTTGGCAATATAAATGCAAAGAAAGATGTTGCTTCTCAAAATTCTACAATATTTGTCTTGTACAGGATAAACTTACCGTGCTTTTAATTTTCTGTCGACATACATGATTAATGTGCAGTAGCCTCCAGCCAAGAGATGTGATGTCTTGTAACCACCCGCCAACATATATGTGAAGTTATTTGGAATATGCACTCGAGACTATTCTGATGAAGGACTTAGTAAAAAGATAGCTAGTTTCATTCGTGCTTTTTCCCTCCTTCTTCGTGCTTTTTCCTAACTTAAACCTTACTTTTAATGAAATTGATGTTAGTGATTGGTGTATGTTTATATGTAGATAACCTTTGTTTTAAGTGATGTTAGTGAGTGGATGTTTGCCAAAATAGTGTTTTCTGATTGTTTAATGTTTTAGAAGTATTTATGATAATCAACTGTACCCACAAACCTCTTTACTCGCTTTGTGCGAAGGTAGGTAACAGTCTAGCTATTTTTTTCTTTTTTGCTCCACTTTTGGGTTCGTCAAACACACAGGCGGCTTCCATATTTCTAGTACTACGAAAAGTATCCGTCATTTTTCCTTAGGAATTCTCGATCGCAACTTTTTTTTTAAAAGATGAATTTTTCTGAGGTCCCATGTGATTATCACTCGAAGCTGTGGGTTTCGGGCTATAAGTGGTACCCCCGTCAGTAGCATGCCACTTTTTTTAGAGAGCTGGAACACGTTTGGAGCAACCCGAGTACATTGACGCCAATCCTCTACGCCTGTTCTAATTTTTTCCTTAAGAATAAATACAGTGTATAAAACTGCCACAATGTTACATGACTGGTTATTTGTTTCTTTATCCCTTATCACAGTCCTATAATGTTACCCTAAGTTCTATTATATGACACTTCTTGTACTATTCTTGTGCTATATGTTCTTTACATTCTCTGCTATCATCGAGTGGTTCACGATCTTGATTTCTAGATATTTAATAGGTACTTGAACAGCTACTATGTGTAACAATCTCAAGTTCTCACAGAAGTAATATAAAATTAGTTTCACTGCGTTATGTGTGAGACACATGTGAACCTTTCAATTGAACAAATCACCTCACAATACAAATCAATCTAGTAGTTCGTGGTCACATACCCCTACCCAAATGCTATATTGTAATTTATAGCTTTAATCTGCAAAATACGTGTGCGCCAACCATTAATGGACATGTGAAACGTCAAAGCATCCCTTTAAGTGGCTATTTATAACACATGAAAACGCTTGATTTGCTTCAAATTGTTGGTAAAAATATTCAGTAAAACAATTTAATTGGTGTATTCAAAAAGATATTGTTGACGTCAGCATTGCTCAAACACCTTTCTTTCCCTTGTCAATAACTGTCAATTTGTCAGAATGATTGTGGACGATCTTTATGGATAATCCCTAAATTTCTCATTATGCTCATTTTCATGAAATTGTGGGCTACAATTTCCGTAGAGTGTCCAAGTATAACAACTATGTAATTATTATTGTCCGTAAAATACAACTATAATTACCCGTACATGAGTTGCTATATTTGCGGTTTTCCGTATATACGTTTTTATATTTGCTATTGGCTGTACAAATAAATTATAGTTGTTCATATTAATGAAATTGTAATTATTGTCTGTATTAATATCAGCCAATATAAGTGATATTGTTTGGGATATTTGTCAGCCAGTAGAACGTATTTGGAAAAGGACATACTTTACATTATGAAAAAATATGGGACAAAAAAAAAACCTATTAAAAATAGTTCTAGCGCTGTTACCGATTGCTTATCTAGCTTGTTCAACTGCAGTTCTCAATCAATGAATTTCAAGATCTCAGAACAGTAAGTTAACAGTTTCTGTTTGCAAACCAAACGCAACGAACACGTAAACATAATTACACGCAGGAGATAAGAAGATTTGAACTTGATGTAGGACTCAGTTATTAATAATAATGTGAAACAAATCCTTCAGAGTCAATGAACTTGTAGTAGTCATGGCAGTCGTTAACAGCGCAATATCTTTTGAATCCGATGACATGAAAGTACAAGCACTCTCGTCTAGTTTTGATTAATTCATGATACAATTTGCTAATGTATCATAAGCGCTAGTTCTTTTTTATTAGGTTGTTAATAAATAAATACATTTGAAAAAAAAAACTACAAAAAGTAGTTAAAAAATACACTTTTGCAGTGCAAAAAGAGTCAAAATATATTGAATGCATTTTTGCATGTGCCCTATGTGACATTTAATTTTGCCATCTTTTAATAGTTTATTTACAACTATCAGATAGATCTGACAACTAAGTTGGACGTGTACCGTGCAGTGATTCTACCAACACTGCTTTATGCTGCGTCTTCCTGGACTGTCTATGCGAGACACACTTACAGCTTAACTCTTTACATCTTCGGTGCCTACGAAACCTCATGGGAGTACGTTGGCAGGATCGTGTACCAGATACGGAAATTCTTCAGAAGTCCCGTATACAAAGCATCCATGCAATGCTGACTAGGTCCCAACTCCGCTGGACTGGCACATCATCCGTATACCAGACAAGCGCCTTCCAAAGAGATTATTCTATGGGGAATTGTGCGAAGGTAAAAGTTCAAGTGGAGGGCAGAAAAAGCGCTTCATGTATCACCTAAAAAGCTCTCTCAAGAACTGCAGCATCGATCCGAGCTCCTGTGAGACTACAGCACTTGATCACTCAGCCTGGCACACTCAGATCACTGCTGGCATCACGAAATTTGAAAAAGAAAGAACACTGCGGGCAATCCACAAGCGCAAGAAGCGGAAGGACAAATCCGTAAATTCTCCTACTCCGAACCTTCAGCACTCCTGCATGCATTGCAATAGAACTTTCCGTGCACGAATCGTACTCATCGAGCATCTACGAAATCACAAACTAAATTAGTTAATTACCAATTTTAATTTTATATATATATATATATATATATATATATATATATATATATATATATATATATATATATATATATATATATATATATATATATATATATATATATATATATATATATATATATATATATATATATATATTCATCGGTCTTCCGCCAAAATGACCGACTAGAACGAATGTGTTCTCTTTACGGTGCTTGATTAACGGTTGTTCCTTCCCGAAAGTAATGGCAACCTACGGGAATATTGTGCCTAGAAATTTCCAATGGATTAACCGAAAACTACGCCTGTTTGGTCATATAAAGAGACATAACTGTTTAGAAAGACAAATAATGGAGGGAAGAGTACCTGGGAGGAGGAGAAGGGGCAGACCAAGAAAACGATGGACTGACGACATTAAAGATAATATGAATACATCGCTAGAAAATGCAAGCCACATCGCCCAAGACAGAGAGAGGTTCAGAGAGTTCATTGGGAAGACAACGTTCTGGAAGGAATACGTCACATGACCATATATATTCATCGCATTTAATGGTTTTTTTCATGCCATGCTCATCTTCGCTTGCGAAGGAGGAACATCATCATCATCATCAGATAGAGACACTGTTTACAATTTTGGTCACGTTTTGAGATAGGACTGATTTGATTGTCTGATTTGATTGATTGATTGATTGATTTGAGATAGGACTGATTTGATTAATTGATTAATGTGAGATAAGGGTAGACAAAATTGAAGGAAAATAATACTTCGAAAATATTAGATAGTTTAACATTGTGACATTATAAAGAGTCAACAACGACCCTGATACAAAGTGTTAGAGATTTGTGGAGGTTCATGTTCGCGAAAATCAGTCGGTACAACACTAATAACGATGATATGGTATGAACTGTTTGTGAGAGTTGGATCGAAAATAGACATCTGACCATTCGTATGTGCTTGGTTCGTTCGAACTAATACTGGATCTCTCTTGTAGAAGGACAATTACTATGCTGGTTTTATAGCAAGATATTGTCCAGGAACGGATATGCGTTGTGTCGTCGTTTTTACGACAGAGGCCCGACACATTCAACTTCGGCACGAGTTTGATTAATACTGAAAAGATTATGTTCTACAGGTATAAACTGATTGTCACACTGCACGTGCATGTAGAGCTTATATCACACGTTCCTTGTAGCAACGCTAAAATTTAAAAATACAATACTCATTTCCCCGCCCTTGGTGACATAGGGGCTTGCGAGAAAATATAATATTCCAGATTCACGGAAACTTTGTCGGGATTTAGAAGTGTGATCTTCATCCAGACGTTTCGGATAGTTTGGCAAAGTTACTAATATTTATTGAGATGTCTCTTAATTATACAATAGTATGCATGCCTTCTACTGAATATACTTCAATTATTCATTTACGAACTTATAGCAGAATTTCGATATTTTTGGAAGAGGTTTTTCAAGACGAAAGCAGTAATTAATGCGCCTACGTTGTTGAATATTAACTGCCTCGTTAGGGAGGATCGAGTATTCGATCCAAGGTACCATCATTTTAGACGGAGAATCGATACAATCACGATCACATTTTGTGCTTTGTTTTATAATTTTTGGTATTGATATCATAAGGGTGGTTTCGTTAGACAGTGTAATATGTCAACCTTACTTCTAGCACGATTGTAATGTGTCACGATATTCATTTTATAAGTTATTGATAATATTTGGAAGAGTACTATGTGACATCATTATTCCTTATGTTTTTCTATATTTTCAAGCGCAATTATGTTTCGTACAAGTAAATCTACCTCATTTAGTTGTTTGGTCATATTATGTATTGAGATTCTTCTTCTTTTTCTTCTCGTTCGTAGTTTAACATGTCTACCAGCAAGTCAGGTTTTCTTAGTAAATGATGTGTATTTAAAAGCTCTTTAGTATTCCCATTCAGTTTTTTGTGGATATTGGGCTGTGTGGGCCAGTTTCTCCCTTAACTGGTTTAGTGTAATGCAGTCTTGCAGGATAATGAAATTCACCATGGAAATTGCTGGCAACATAATTACGCTTTGTTTTTAAGATTTAAATTCCTAAACTCGTCTAACTTGTGGATAATGTACCATTTTCTATGATCAATGTCGATCGAAGTCCTAGAACTATCTCGAGATCTCGTGAGATCCGGTTTCGATATTTTGTGTATAACAAAGGTAGCACTATGTCTAGATACTGTAATTTTTGTGTTTGCTATTGGATTATCTACAAAACTGATGTAATCTGAGTGGAAACTATTTATTAGGAAATTTGTTAAGTTCAAATTTCTTTTCAAAAATTATTTTTATTTTTAATTTATACATGATATTTTATTTGTAAAAATACCTTTTCAATATTAAAAAGTAAGTTTCTTCAAGATAAAAGTGTGATAACCGCATTCTCTGTCCGCTTATGTTTAATATGTGAATCCGAGTCGCCCTGAAGACCGCATGGGATTGATATAAAAGATCGGTACAACCAGTAAAGAGAAACATAATAGATATAGGAAAAGTGGTAGATTAGTATAGAACTGGAACTGTCTGCAACTACACTCTGATGGATTTATTGAGAAGGGATCGGAATACCTATAGACATAGGTATTCTGTAGATTTTCTCAGTATGATGGAATTCTTCGAAATACCGTCCCTTCATTGTTTTTTTCTAAATTATTGAATTATTCAGTGTATCTTGCTTCCCCCCGCTGGATATGCCGCATCCTTACGGTGCGACCTGATGCGGCCCCCTCTCTGTATCATAGCACGGCACGGCCCTGCCTATGGACTCCGGTGTGGGCGGATGGTAACCTGCAGGCAATACTCGCAATACCAGTAGCTTATGCCCATTCGCTCTCGTAGAATGAAGGAAACAAATGATAAATGCGCAGGGCACCAAACGTACATACGTCAACATTCTCGACGCAATTAAAAAGCGAAGATGGAGTGATTGAATCTACTAATGGGGAAATACATAGCTTTCAACTGGACCCCAACAGATAAGAAAAGATAAAAAACAAATTCAAGTAATTATAAAAACAACCATTTGAAGAGAAAAGTGAAATGATAAAGATTTTGAATGAATAAAGATGGTTGTCATAAGATCGGAAAGTGTAGAGATCATGTATCAGTGTCTTATGATCTGTTTAGAACATATATTATACTGATTGCGGTATTAATTTTCTGTAACATGTGCGGTATAAAAGTGCTGTTCGATAAAGACCGTACATTGTAGTAGAAAACAAATATTTGCAATGAAACCTGTCTTCAGTTAACGAGGACTGGCTGTAATTCTTCCGTTTAACAGTTACAACATTAATTAATTAGAACACACGTGACCACTTATAACAGAGTTCAAACAAAAGCAGCGTACACAATGCCTAGGAAAGAAAAGGTTATTTGAAACAGCTATCTGAAGATTGAATTCCGTTCAAAATGTCGGATGTTAATATCAATGATAGATTAACATATCTCTCGAAAGAAGTGACAGTCTTCGGAAGTATTTTGTGTCTAGAAATTCTGAATATCTGGATGCATACAGCTGAAAAACATGGATATTTAATAAAGTAGTTGCAAAGAGTATTTCCTCTTCCGAAATGAGACTCCACTGAAGGATATTGAAAATGACATGGGAAGTGAAAAACACGAATGAAGAAATGTTCAGAACATTAATAAAATAATAAGATCATATAAATAATAGGAAGAAAATTGACATGTAGAACTTACTTTTCCTTTCTTTAAGTGACCGTTGATAGATTCGATGGTATCTTTGTTCTTGTCTGATTTGAAAAGTTCTGTGGAGTCTCTGCCCAAGAGTTCGTCACTTGTGTAGCCACATACTCTCTCATATGCGTGATTCACAAACTGAAAGTCAATGAGAGTCAGGGAATGATTTCGTGAGTGAATAGTAATTGGGATATTTAGTGATAAAGAGAACATTTAGATAATTTAATGGGTGAGTCAGTGATTTAGTGTGCTAGTTAGAGAGTCAGTACGTGATTCAGTAAGTGAATCTATAAATGATCCAGTAAGAGTCAGTGAGTGAGTCAGTAGGTGAGTGTGAGTAAATCAATGAGTGAGTAAACAAGTGGTTGAGCCAATAAACGAGTGTATGAATGAGTTAGTGTTCGTACGTGTACAATGTGAATACACTAAAAATAACTTGCAAACTAGTAAGCCTAGAAGAATAAGAAACAAACAATTGGTGACAATGCAGTGTAACATCTGCACTACGAGATACAAAAGGATTAGAACTGAACAATTTGACTTGTAGATTAGGATGAAGCAAACAAGTTGAATTACTGACAGAGATGAAGGAAATATATATTTACAAACAAACAAAACAGATATATGATACGTACAATAGAGAAAGAAAAGAGGAACATGAAAACCAATATACAATGATGGGGAAAACAAACGTTACACTGCTATAAATGTTATAAGTGAATGCTGCATCTGTCACTACTACTACTACTACTACTACTACTACTACTATTACTACTACTACTATTACTACTACTACTATTACTACTACTACTACTACTACTACTATTACTACTGCCACTACCACTACTACTACTACTACTACTACTACTACTACTACTACTACTACTACTACTACTATTACCTCCTGCCACTGATACCGACTACTATTACCAGTGTCACTCCTGCTACTACCTAGTACCTACTACCAATAGAACTACCATTGCTACTAATACCTACTACATACTACCACTTCCCTGCTGCTGCTACATATTACCACTGTCAGGTCTAAAGCTACCGTTATACTACCTACTACAAATGCCCCTGCTACTGCTTCTTAGTGCCTACTATTACCACTATGACCCACCAGGGATACTGCTACTACTACCTACTACCTACTACCACTATTACCTACTACCACTGCTACTACTACCAGTACTACCTACTGTCACTGCTACTAATATCACTACTACCTACTACCGCTACTACTAGTCCTGATACTGCTATTAATACCTACTACCACTGCTACTACTACCTACCACCTACTACCACTATTACCTACTACCACTGCTACTACTACCTACCACCTACTACCACTATTACCTACTACCACTGCTACTACTACCTACCACCTACTACCACTATTACCTACTACCACTGCTACTACTACCAGTACTATCTACTGTCAATGCTACTGTTACATACTACATAAACCACTGCTACTACTACTTCTCATCATCATGATGTAGCATATATTTGCCAGAAAATGGTATTCCATATATAATCTCTGAACACTCTGGGCGAGTTGGTATTCCACAGCTAGAGACATGCTTAAACATTCTGATATATCACTGCACCATCGTCGTATGGGCGCTCTCTTCCCATGTTACCGTTAACTCTGCCTTCTGCTATTAATTTTTCTATTCTCTTATGTCTCTATACATGACCAAGAAAAAAAAACTCCGCTTTCAGAATACCCATAATATAATTACTAGGCACATTACTCCTGTAGTTGTGTTGCTTTTACTACTATCAATTACCTACTACCACTGCTACTCCTACTGTTATTGCTACTACTGCGAATGCTACTGCTACTACTACCTACAATCACTGCCGCTACTACTTCCACTGCTACTACTACCTACAATCACTGCCGCTACTACTTCCACTGCTACTACTACCTACAATCACTGCCGCTACTACTTCCACTGCTACTACTACCTACAATCACTGCCGCTACTACTTCCACTGCTACTACTACCTACAATCACTGCCACTACTACTTCCACTGCTACTACTTACAATCACTGCCACTACTACTTCTACTGCTGCTACCTACAACCACTGCCACTAGTAGTACTTACTACCTATTACCTACTGTCACTTGCACTGCTATTGCTACTGGTACTATTAACCATTCTTGGTCACTTTTTCTCAGAACTTTAAAAAAAACCCACTTTAATTGCTGCAAGTTTTCTTGTTAAGAAGTGCAGGAAATCTTTGTGTGTGTGAGTGTGTGTGTGTGTGTGTAAAATAGACTTCTTGTTTAAAGTATGCAGTGCCATATCAGTCCCCCACGACGTGTACAGGAAGGATTTTTATTGCCCCTCTGAAGCAGAAGTGAGTCACAACCGTGATTAGAACTCGAGATTTCCTGGTTATAAGACCGGAGACCTAACCATTCGGTCATGAATGTAGATTATAGAGATTCAATTCTCGTTCTCCATCGAAATCTATTGCGGGTAATTTTCAAATTTCTATTGATGATCTGACCTCTCTGACAAGAGCTTATGGTTCGCTTCGTTATAGCCAGCTGCTACGTTATCTATCAATTTTGCTCCATATACGAGAAGGGATATATCTCGTACAAATAAAATATCTCGTACAAATACAAATAAGCTCAGCAATGAACCAGCCTTATCTCATACGGTTTCCCCATAGGTACTCAGCTATCAATGTGATAGGTAGAAATCATTGACTAGCGCATGTGCTTAGTAGCGGTCGCGTCACTCCTCAACTTTCCCAGATCATGATGACGGGAGTACTTATTCCTCTTGGTTGAGTAAAACACGGGATTAACTTTGTTTTTAAAAAAATCAATAATAACGAGTAAACTCTAAACATGGATCTACTGGTCGGCGGGCGAGTGAGTAAATGTAAGCCTTAGTCAATTTCATGCTTGGTAATGCAGTTTTTTCCTGCATTTGTGGCCGATCAACTGCTTCAGCTCTATTTGTTACCGTCTAGTTTTGTTCCACAAGTATGTACGTCCAATCACTTCTACTATTCTAATATAGTATGACATTATGTCATTGTCTTGCCAGGGCTAGAAAGGGGAGCAAATAATAATGATACTGTACAGATCATGCACGACAAAGGACGAGAATAAGAAGGTTTTGCGTATAAAGCTGGCTGACCCGTCCGATAGAGGGTCAAAATGTTCCAGAAGCTATGCTGAAGTAGGATGTGCCAAGTCGAAATGCGCACATACCGCTGTCAAGCTGTAAACAGTGAAACACAACATGTCGTTTATCGAACTACATCCTGCTAAACTGCAGGAGTTTGAGTACGAAACGCAGAAGAAGAAGACACCTTTCATTGAACATCCAATTTTTGTGCATGCTATGCATGGTTCGAGACCGTCGGAAGTAGGAAACCTCTGTACAGAAAATAAACAGAACTCCGTTCGTTACGGTTTTAATTATTATTTCTGTGATTTTCGCTGGCTACTATTTATATACTTGAGGTCGCCTGCCAAAAATAGTAAAGACCGACCAACGAAACGAACGGAAGTTAAGCGGCCTTTCAGGTCATCTGTAACATGTCTTTATACTGTAAACCATTCATGCAGGAATGCAGGAATTTATTTTAATTTAAAAATAAATAAATAGACTTATTGTTAAAAGTGTGGGTGCCATATCAGTCCCCCCACGACGTGTACAGGAAGGATTTTTATGGCACATCTGAAGCAGAAGTGAGTCACAACCGTGGTTAGAACTCGAGATTTCCTGGTTATAAGACTGGAGACCTACAAACTACATGCCGTCTTCATAGAGTAGGGCAGATTTTATACGTTTGTCTTGGACAAATTTAAATCATGTAATTATATGCGAGTAAAATGAAAAATATACTGTGTAATATGACCTTGTCATTAGAGGTGAGAAAGAGAGTTCTGCAGTGCTATATAACCCCTATACTAACATATGGGTGCGAGTCTTGGACAATAAACAAACTGGAAAGTGGGAGATTGGAGGCAACAGAGATGTGGTTCTACAGAAGAATGCTGAGAATACCATGGACTGCCAGAAAAACTAATGTAGAGGTATTAAAAGAGTTAAATGCGAAACGGACCTTAATCAACAATATAAGAAAAAGGCAATCTTCTTTTTTTGGCCACTTCATGAGACAGGCAGGTTTAGAGAACATAATCACAACAGGCAAGATTGAAGGCACCAGAGACAGAGGGCGACAACGTGAGAAAATATTAGACAGTTTGACAACCTGGCACGGCAAAGAAACAACAACGACTTTGATACATAATACTGTGGACAGAGAGCTGTGGAGAGCCATGACCGCCTACGCCACCCGGCATGGCACCTGATGATGATGATATGCGAGTAAGAACTACTTTGGTCATAATGTCTGAAAAAAAAAGAAATGTTGCCAAACTTAAAAAAAACCCAGTAACATTAATGTTTGTAACCAGATTTAGCATGATAGCTGCTGCAAAATTACAACATTTATTATTATTAATTAAAGGAGTAGATAATGCAATATTTAGAATAATGTCTGGGAGAAAACACAAACATAATAAAGCTAAATACCAACAACATGAAAAGTAATCAAATTATAAACAATTACATTAAAGAACATACATGGAAAACATACGAGTCTAGAATATTTTATTCTATGTTTTAACATCTGTGACAGATGACAAGTTATATACATTACACATGTATACCAAGAGCCGATATATACAGCATAGGAATCAGCAGCAATATCCCATAGGAATTCAGAGAAATGTCCTAATCACAACAGAAAATCACGACGTATTAGGCTTCAGTTACTTTAAAAAAAAAATTAAATTAAAAAAAAATTACGAGTGCTCGTGGCAGAGACAAAAATAGCAGGAGAATCTAACTCTAAGAAATCTCAATACTGTTATTCCAGACGAGATGTTTCTTCACACGAATGCGAAATTAATAGCCGGCAGCTACGTGAAAAGGTCAAAGTTCATGAAAATCCAGCCTTTAAATTAGTAGCATCATCATCATCAGGTGCCATGCCGGCTGGCGTAGGCGCTCACAGCTTCCTGTCTACAGTATTATGTATCAAGATCGCTGTTGTTTCCCTGCTGTGCCAGGTTGTCAAAATTTCTAATATTTTCTCACGTTGTCGCCCCCTGTCTGTGTTTTCTTCAATCTTGCCTGTTGTGACTATGTTCTCCAAACCTGCCTGTCTCATGAAGTGGCCAAAAAATGAAGATTGTCTTTGTGTCTTTTTCTTTTATTATTGATTAAGGTCCGTTTCGCATTTTTATTTTTCAACACTTCCACATTAGTTTTTCTACAGTCCATGGTATTCTCAGCATCTTCTATAGAACCACAAGAACAATGTTGCTGAAACATTGTGCTTCAAATTTTTATTTGTTGTTTGAATGCTGGACATGTAAGTCTTTGTATAACTGGTTCTGTGTTCCTGGTTTCAGAAACAGGCAACATTGGTTACTGGATATGTTTTTTCCCGTTTCAAAAGGAGACACAATTTATTGACAGGCATGAAATTAAATTCACTGGTTGGATTTACTACACACGATTAATGATCAAAAGACTATAGGCTCAGCTGGATCGTATCATGCAATCATTGTTTTAATAGTATCAGCCACACGTCGGTAAACCTTTCGTTTCGTTGTTGTTGGTTGATCAGCGGCAATTTGACTTCTCATTAGTGCAGATGTATTTTGTTGTTGTTGTAACTTCCGGGCAAGTTTTGCTGATATTGGATGAGATACGTTTACTTTTGAATTAAATGCACTGTGCCAACCTTCTACAGCCCTTTTGCTTCTTGGTAGTTGTTTCGTAACACTCTTCTGTTGATTACTTAGGCTAAATTGGAGGATGATAATTTAAATTGGTAATCGGATTAGTCCGGGAAGTAAAGACTGCGATGGAGAGTAGATGGCTACCTCCTTCATATAGCAGAGCCATTGAAAGGTGAGAACGCTAACACCAGGATGAACCCATCCAATGTAGAAATCTTCGAAGTAATCAATGAAGAAAAAAAGGTATGAGAAACTGTCCATGTTGGTGAGTTGTTCGAAAACTGTAACGACACCAGTCTCTGGTACAAACTTCAAAACTATCATTTGTTTGACTTTTCTTACACATAATTTTCATCAGAGATAAGCGTATATAATTACTCTCTGAAGTAACATGGAATGTTCCATCAGCAAACCAATCATTCGGGTTCGGGTGTTTAAACTCACACCTCTTCCTTTCCTAAGTTCCTGCCCTTTTTGTCTGGTAGGGTTGGCTTAAATCTCATCAATGGAACACTTTGTATAAAACAAAACAACGCACAATGTGTTCAGTTCCACAAAGAAATCAAACCATGACTTTTAGTACTAGGAATTTAATAGAACTTATGATAAACAAACACTCATTAACGACTTTCCACAAAAAGGCATCGAATTTATCATACATTTTATGGAATTCATATGTGATGTTATACTCGCATTTGTATCTCTGCCTACCTCTTGCTCGCCTCTCTTCGACTTTACCCTCAAGTAAGATTAACCATCAAGTAAGGTCTTCAACAATGTGTCTTTTAATGTGTCAAAAATAATTTATTTGCATGATCTAAATTTCCTTTAATAATTATTTCTTCATATTAAATGATGTTAGAACATCTTTGCTTGTTTTCTTCTCTTTCCAGGACGTTCTCCTTTTCATTCCAAATATTCACATTTCAAAGGCATCAGTTCTGTCTTCTAATTGTTTGTTTAGTGTCCATGTTTCTGAGCCATACATTAATATAGAATAGATGTAGCATTTCATAATTCTCATTTTTAAATTATTTGTAATTTGTTTAGAGGTTAATATTTTCCTCATGTCATTGAAGGCACTATTAGCCATTCCTATTCTCCATTTAACTTCTGTTTCATATCTGCCATCATTGAACAGTTCTAGTAAAGTCTTTAAAAGATGACAAGGGTTTCAGTGAACAGTCCTAGTAAAGACGTGTTAAAGTTGTCATGGGTGTTAATGAACCCACTTAAATAGACTAAAACTGGTTCAATCACAGTGAAGACCTGTTAACGATATCATAGGCTTTAGTGAACAGTTATAGTAAAGACTAGTAAAAGATGTCATGGGTGTTAGTGAACCCACTTAAATAGACTGGTTCCATAACCTTTGTCCATGTGGGCAGGCAGCAAAGACAGTGGAAAATATCCTGCATGGCGTCATAACACTAAACCAGTTAAGGGATGAACACTAGCTCACAGTGACGTATATCCACAGAAAATTGTTAGGGAGCACCGAGGAGATTTCAAATACAGCAGCATTTATTAAGAAAACAGGTCTTACTGTGTAGACATGTCAAACTTAGAACGAGAAGAGGAAGGAGAGAAAGAAGTCAACAGTTCCAGTAAAGACTTTCAAACAGATAAAGTTATTCTTATAGTGAGGTACTCTGTTAACCACGTACGTGAAAGTACTTCTTATAGTGAGGTACCTGACGTAACCACGGACGTGAAAGTACTTCTTATAGTGAGATACGTGACGTTACTTAACCACGGACGTGAAAGTACTTCTTATAGTGAGGTAAATGATGTGACTTAACCACGGACGTGAATTCAATGTGGTGATATCAGAACTGTAGCCATACACAATATTGAATTCCGTGATTCGTGTAGTCCTCACACTTCTCTATGGTGAGCTGGAGAAAGGTAAACGTTCTCGTGGTGGCCAAAAAAAGAGCTAAAAGGACTCGTTAAAGACCACACTGAAAACGTTTGAAATAGACGAAGACACATTGGAAGAATTTGCAGAAAATAGATCTACATGGCGTTCTAAGATCAAAAAGAGCGCATCATCTTGTGAAAAGAGCAGCCCAACAGTGGAGAGTAGCTAGAAAGTCACGGATATTCCAAAATCCGCCTACAGTAGTAATTCCATGTCCGAACTATCCAAGAACATTTACAGATCGAATAGGGCTCATTAGCCATCTACGAACTATTACCTATGGTCATAATTGTAACTGAATTTTCAAAAGTGGATGTAAAAATGGTCATCATCACTTGTGATGTACGAACACACACAGTCCTACCACTAAAACAACCGATGGTTTATAAAACAAAAATTGATTAGAAATATGGAAACTCATACAATCTCTTCTAACCTTTGCAGACCCAAGGGGCACATCGCAGAGCACTACAGGTAAGCGGACTACAAATTACACAACTCTGCTTTATAACAACGTTTCAATGTAGTGGCCTTCTGTGGCCAATAATATAACGCAATGATAAATTATTGCTTAGACAAGAATATAACGGGACATTGAGACAAAATTACACGCATGTATCCTATTTTCACAATGGGCGTATTCCTAATGCAGCCTAGAACTATAATTTAGAATTTATTCTGGACACGTTCCACACTGTCCAATTACGATCGTGATATCCTGAGGATACCTAGTGTGTAATCAGCAGAAGACATAACCAAATTATATAACATCAATTGCATTATCTCATTCTTGTATTCCTATCCCCTACTTAATAGTTTGGTCACATCCAAACTCTTAACTCATTCATCGATTTCCTTCTTCCTGCTGAATCACATGGAGTTTCTGTTCACCAAAGAAATTCCATTATCTTCTGGTGTTAAATAATTCTGTTCTCCGACTTCTTACACTTCACTTGACCTCAATTTGCCCGCTAGCATGAGTTTCTCTTCCTCATCCTATTACTTTCTACATTTTTTCTGGATATATTGATGACAAAGGTAACATGGGAAGAAACAAAAGGCACATTTCGTTTTAAAGAAAAGAAGAATTCTGTCATGGAAATGAATATTTTTCACATTACATTTCGTCGATGGAAGCTTTTATTTTCAGAACTCTTTCATTGTTTTCCCTCATTTTCTAACAGAATTCCATTAGATATTTTACATTCCAGCAAATTACTACACACAGAAATGAAAGCCTGCATACCTTTTGTCTTGTATTTAGAGAAGAATAGATTTATATACTGGAATTTTCTCTATTAGATCTCTGAGAACTAACTTGTAGTATAGTATAATCCCCGTGACCCGAGTCCCTCTAAGGGCAGATAAACAGAATACCTTATATACAACAAAACAACACAGCTCACAAATACATGTATATATCACATAATGGCATTGGGTTATAGTTGATGAGCTCATGGATTGCTGAATCAGCAACAAACTAAGTGACCCTAGCAGTGTATTAAAATAAGTGTGTAGAGTTCCCCTACATCATTGACTTCTACTGGATCATTCTACGTATTGAGAGTTTAAAAACAATTCTCTACATCCTTCAGTGCGACTAGATGATTCTATGTACTGAGAGTTTATGTTCATTGTTTCTCTACATCCTTCAGTGCGACTTGATGATTATATGTACTGAGAGTTTATGTTCATTTTCTCTACATCCTTCAGTGCGACTAGATGATTCTATGTAATGAGAGTTTATGTTCATTGTTTCTCTACATCCTTCAGTGCGACTGGATGATTTTACGTACTGAGAGTTTATGTTCATTGTTTCTCTACATCCTTCAGTGCGACTTGATGATTATATGTACTGAGAGTTTATGTTCATTTTCTCTACATCCTTCAGTGCGACTAGATGATTCTATGTAATGAGAGTTTATGTTCATTGTTTCACTACATCTTTCAGTGTGACTAGATGATTCTACGTATTGAGAGTTTATTGTTTCATTATATCCCTGTCTTCGATTGACAGTTTATTGAGTAGTCTACTTCGCTACAGTACTAGATAATTATGTACGTAACAGTTCATTGTGTTCTGTCATATTGTATGGAAACTATTCATATGCGTTTTTTTTCTAACTTCTGACCGCCACGCTGATTTAAAATTAATGTATACATTCTCTCGGGAGCTCACAATTGATCACATGACCATCTTTCGCAGGAAACTAGTAAATGAGACTAAACAGATATAAAGAGCAAATTAGTACATACAATATGTGATGTAGCGAGTGCAACACATGCTTAGAACAAACGAAATAGAGACAGGGTAATGATTTAAACACATTAAATCGATAAAAGCTTCTATTTTGATCTTGGTGAGAAACTCTGGGATATTCCAACCGCTGGGCGTAGCCTCATCCCGGACTGGCTAACCCGAATGTGTCCGTAGAACCAAACAGGTTGTTCACTCTGGAATACGTGGCTGCACATAAACACATGAGCGCCTAATGGTTCACATTAACAGTGTGTTTAATCAGATGATGATGATGATGATGATTAAGCAATCCCTTCAGCGGTCAGCAGGTTGCTCTTGATAGCCTATAGCCGTTCTGACAAAATCACAGTTCTTTTCTGTTGCGCAACAGTTCCGATACTCATAGAAGATCACAACGGTATACAGTTCCGATACACATAGAAGATCACAACGGTATGGATGTGTAATGGCGTGGGTTTATTGATACATGTTTAGCTCCCGAAATGGGCCATTTCAGTTCGTCAGTATCCCAGGATTACTAAGTCCTACCAGAAGCCACAGCACACACATCTGGATCAACTGTCTCATCATTCTCCTGTCAGATTTGTTGACGTATCTGCCAGCGATGGCACATCTACCATTCTCCGTTACCTAGAGGTCTGCCACAAAGGACAAAGGTTCAATGTCCGTTTCGTGCATATCTTCGTCCTATATGGGTATTATTTGATAGAAGACAAAAGTAAGAAATTGAGACAAGATGTAACAGTGATTATATATTTTAAAAGTTCACAGGTGTTAACCTATCCCCCAGCTTTCCTAACAATTCCTACGACATGCTGAAAAGAGGACAGTTGTTCTATTATTTGCCCCCTGAACTAGACACCCAGGCCCAGTTGCCACACAAGAGGTTTAATCAGATATACAATTATTATATGACAATGCTTTCTTGGCGTTCACAAATTCTAAAAGTAATTTCATGAACTCTTACATTTACAGTAAAAATTTAGTTAGATTGCTAAATATTCTTCTTCTTCTTCGTTCATTCTCAAACTCAGATTGCTAAATATTCTTCTTCTTCTTCGTTCATTCTCAAACTCCTGCAGATTAACAGGATGTAGTCCGGAGAACGGAATGCGTTGTGTCATGGTTTACAGCTTTACTGAGATATCTGCGCTTTTCGGCCTGACACATCCGACTTCAGCATGGCTTTGGGTCACTGACCCTATATGGATGGGACAGCCAACTTCATCCCATAGATTGCTAAATATAAAATGGAAAGACCAAATACAAAACAAATACCGCATAAGTTCATGTAGAAAACTTTCACATATTGGGTAAAATAATAGGTACATTGATTTGAGCATTTTCATACAAGGAATGTTTAGAAAAATATGAGGGTGTATAAAAGATGTATTTGTATAGTAGTTTCACTAAAATGAAACGTTAAAACCTAAAACCTCTGCCCTACAGATTAATAAGACTGCACGTGTGGGTTGCCAAGAATGAAGTGAAGTAGGTTTAAAAAATCAATAAATAATAATCATGTATTTGATGAAAAATCATACGTCATAGCAGTCAGTACACAATATGATTGCCGAGATAGCTGTGAACATTCAATTTTAATCTTAATTTCTATACATATGGATGTGTCCGGCTCCTTGTGGCGAGGTACTTAGAGCGTCTGGGACTGCCACGGTACCGAGTTCCAATCCCGTCGCAGGTAATTGTGCACCCGGGTAGTTCAAAAAGCAATGCAAAATACTTACCGTATTTATACTGCATAGACAATCAAGAGCCATAAAATACTGGATTATGGCTACGTCTTGAATGGGATACCAATCATTTACATTAAACACATAACCAACACGGGTCGCAGATGTGCCACTCTGGAAATATCAAAACACACACACGCACACACAAATGCCGTCATGTCTCTTTTTTGTCAGTTCCGTGTTTAAGTGGAATCTTCATCATGTATAATCTTTTAATATTATCAATTTATATTTTATTTTTCTCTTTCTTCTTCTTCAACTTTCCTCTGCAGGATAGATTTTCAAAAAGGAATCGTGGCTCATGATATAGTAAAACAGCATACATTTGCTGTGTTTCACCACTGACAGGAAATGTTTTTGTTGGTGATCGACAAGAGAATTTGCTTGTTTCTCAAACATACATTGATTTTATGTTCTATATAATGGAAGATCAATAAACATTAAAAATTGCAGTAAATAATTTCTGTAACATTTGTTTTCAAAAGTTTGTATTCTTTTCCCCAACCATTCTGACATTTCTGCGGATAAAAGGTTCACTTGGTGGTGCCTGTTTCCACTCCAGGTCGTATGAAAGCGTTACATAAAACAGAGGTAGTGGTTATTTCAAAGAATCAAACTACCATACCTTGCAATGTTATAGTGAATGATATAGTATTAAAACAGGTCCACCAATTCAAATATTTAGGTATAACAATTACAGCAGAGGGAAGAAGTTCAACAGAAATAAGAAGCAGAATAGGGCAGGCAAAAACACCATTCAGAATTATGAAAAAATATATTGTGTAATATGAGCTTCTCATTACAGGTGAGGAAGAGAGTTCTGCAGTGCTATATAACTCATATAATAAAATATGGATGCGAGTCTTGGACAATAAACATACAGGAAAGTGGGAAATTAGAGGCAATAGAGAAGTGGCTCTACAGAAGAATACTGAGAATACCATGGACTGCCAGAAAAACTAATGTAGAGGTGTTGAAAGAGTCAAGTGCGAAACGGACCTTAATCAATAATATAAGAAAAAGACAATATTAATTTTTTGCCACTTCTTGAGTCAGGCAGGTTTGGAGATCATAGTCAAAACAGGTAAGATTGAAGGTAACAGAGACAGAGGACGACAATGTGAGAAAATATTCGACAGTTTGACAACCTGGCACGGCAGGGAAACAACAACGATCTTGATACATAATTCTCTAGATAGAGAGCTGCGGAAAGCCATATTCGCCTACGCCAGCCGGCATGGCACCTGATCATGATGACATATACTGACATTGAGACAAACTTTTTCAATAAGGAGGTTTTTAAGGCTTAAATCCTCTCTACCCTTACGAAATCAGAATATTACTTTTAGTTCCAGGAATTTCGGAATTTAAAAAAAAAACAATCTAATTAGAAAGAGGGAATAGAATTGAAAATGAGTGAATGAACATCTTGTTAGGTAAAAATCCACTACCCCTCGGGCATCTACGTATGTATGTACCTGCATTGAAAAGTACACATTACCATTTTGTCATCCTTCTAACAAACGTTGACTTGGACACTAGTAATAGGTCTATAAACCTATAAACCTATTTGTTTAAAATTGTTGACCATTATGTGATAATATTGTCAATAAAGAAATGAGAACACTGCTGCATAGATATGAATACATCACTGTATATCAAACAAACATGTTTGCAGTGATGATGATCCGACGACGACTACATCACTTTATATCAGATCTTCGTTGAATATTGTTCAAGGAAATGATAAAAAATTGTAAACAAAAAAAATGAATTGGAAACATGCCAGAGAGGACATGTATCAGTGTATATGTTGTTAAGAAGAAAACCCATATTAAGAGACGAGAGGATTTGGCATAGAGATCATCGTCAGTGTCTTAATAACATCCGTTCTCCGTGTAAATCAGAGGAAGACATGAATAGAACTGTATTATCTAATCAACAAGAGAAAGACATCAACAATAAACATGAAAACATATGTTGCTTAAAATATTAACAAAATCAAATGATTGTATTATTGCATGATGATTTCGTGTAATAGTGGTTAGTAGTACTAGACAATATGTACCTGTATTTGATGGTCACTGTTGGTAATCTCTACGGCCTCGGAGACATGTTCTAATGCCAAAAAGAGCCCGCTGCAGGCTTGTAGTTTAAGATTATATCGTACTTCTCCATACTCTAAAATCTGCAGTTCATTCATGCATGAAGATAGGCTGCTGTTTTCTTGGTATCTCTGGGGACACATGGTTATAATATTGTTATGATTCTGAAACATACATATCGTCATATTATATATATATATATATATAAAATAGACACCAGAATTAGTTCGTAGACCGGTATGCATCGATCTGATAATGTTCTATGGATAGGAAGCATTCCTATTACACAAAGTTCTGAATGTGCCAGCGGCTACTAAAAAATGGTTTGTTCGAACACTGAAAATACCATGGGCGGCTAGCAAAGTTAATTAATAGTAATAAGAGATGCAGTAGTAATGAGGTAAAAAGGCAAAATTTAGAGGTGGACAGTCAAGATCCGCCGGGCATGTGATGAGTAAAGTTTAGAAAGTTGACATCTTTAGAAATTTGAATTGAAGGAGTGACTGACATCTTAAGAACGTTGAATTGAATGAATAACTGACATCTTTAGAAAGTTGAATTGAAGGAGTGACTGACCTCTCAAGAAACCACAAGATTGAAATTGATTGTTGAAATTTCATTGATAGTTGAAATTGATTTCTTTAGTAATAAAATGTCATGCAAAATATGGCCAAAAATGACCAAACTCACAACTTTCAATACTTATTCAAATGTACAATTAATAGAGAAAATGACATAACATAAATTTTGTTGGTAGTGACATTTAAAAATAATGGCACAATTTGTGAAATTTGCCCATGAAATGGCGAATCGGCACGCTGTCTGGCGAGAGTACAACTCGTAGAGTGTAATTTCATATCTTCAAGTGATATTCCTAAGGCATTTTCGAAACAATACATTTTGTAAACAAGATATTGGTAGCGGGATTCATATCATCAACGATCTCTTAAATACAAAGCGAATGGCCTAAACACCACACCATCGAGATTCCCAAATGAAGAACAATGAAATACAACTGTAGTTGTGAGGTTTCTGTAGCTAAAACGAACACAGGAAAAGTAGACAATATTTGAAATGTGAGGAATAGAACTGAGGGAGGATGTGTTATTTAGTCGTCGGATCATCTTCACTGCAAACTGGGCACGTCCATGTTGATCCGATCTCTCCCAAAGTGTATCCGCCATTACACTTCTGCTGACAGTACAGTTCCTCTGCTGGTTGACCATCTTTCTTATGTGCCCTCGAAAAAGATAAATTCTAGTAACACTGCATTACAAACACTGTTTTTTAAATCCTGGCGATAGAAAAGTGATCATCATCCATGCCAGCCTCACTCTAGCGTGCTATATATCTTATGGAGTTCAAAATTTCAGCTCGATCCATTGCCCTGTGCAACAATCGCGCTTGACGCCAGTTGGTCTGCTCTTTCATTGCCTCGAAACCCTTCAGGGATGATATGTGTTTAAATCCACAGGAACTAGTAGCAGCTGAGCTCTTGCATGCTTGAGTGCAACAGTTTTTTGTGTGGGGTTGTCTAGAGATTTATTTCATATTAAAAAAAACACCAACAGAAGCAATCATATTAATGATGCCCCAATCAAGACAGTCTAAATCTTCAACTACTTTAGGTCCGCAATAATATGTACCTTATCAATCGATGGGGAGATTCACAGTATCAGGTACACAATCACTGGATGAGATCAACATAAGTATAGGAAAAGTGTCTACAACGTCTAGAAATTTGACACATTGAAAAACATAAAATTGACTGATGAGAAACAAATAATGATTGTTCAGTCTTTCGTGATCATCATATTGTTATGTGGATCAGTGACATGACACCGTACTAAATGAACGAAAAGAAGCTAAACATGTTTCATATGCAGGTGTCTATGCAAAATATTAAACATCAAATTGTAGGATACGATTATAAACAGGGAAGTCTGTACTATCGCTAAAATACCAACTCTCTACTCGACACTCATACAGATAAGTTTTAGATGGACTGGCCATATGAAATGAATGTCGTATTATAGCATTCCCTAGGATGTTATTTTTGTCAAGCTCTGAGATATACGTTTATCTGCAAAACAGCCTTGACCAATTTCATGATCAATTGAATTCTTGGAAAGAATTAGCATGTGATAGGGCAGCATGAAATACTACGCTACCACGAGGGATTCAATCGTCTGAAAGGGGGGGGATGTCCCGATGGAGAAGTCAAAAGACAAACAGCACAGATGAGAAGAACATGCATACTTTAACACATATTTGTTATGTTTATTCTGTCTCACTATGCGGATAGAAAATTGGCAAAAATCGACCACGACAAAGGCTTTTGACACTGCCATGCTTTCTGACCGCCTGTGAGACACAACAGGCAAGCATCGTCACCACCACCACTGTCTAAAACATTGGTTCTCACAGTATTTGTGCTCATGGTTCCCTATTGAAACAAACTCTCTCCCGAAGTTCTCCTTATTCTTTAAATAACATCATTTATTTCTTTGCATGTTTTCAATGTTTTTTATGCTAAATCGATTGAAATCGTAAACTATCGTCTAAAATTCACTCTCAAGACTTCTTGTTTAGAGGTATTCAGTTGATTTCTTTGCTTCTTTATGAAATCATTTACGACATTAAAAGGACAAAGCCACTTAAATAATCAAATGTCTCTTCCGCGAGCCGTTGCCTCTCGTTGATAATTTACAACACTTAAGCGACATTGGTCCCTAAACAATCCAATTTCTCTTCTTTAGGGCGTGTGTCTCACGTTGGTAATTTACAGTTCAAAATTTAAAAGTAAAGTACAAAACAAGATGATCTATAAATTGAAGCATGTGAAAAGCAAAAATTATCAAAAAAGTATGGCTAGAAATGCACAATAAAAAAGTCATATTTTGAAACAAAAAATGCAAGTTGGTTAGAATACACAAGAACTATAGTACATTGTAAATTACCAGACAATTAACAGAGTAAAATATGGTAGTGTTGAATACATCGAATAAGTAAAATGATAAATCAGAAGTTAACTAAATTAAGAAAGAGTAAGGAAAAAAGTATGCCATAATTAAATTTAAATGAATTAAAAAAAAGAAATTAGGTATTAAATTACAAGATTTCAAGGTAAAAAAAAACAAAAAACAACTAACAAGTAGTTTCGGAGAACAAATGGAGAGGAGGGGGATGGAGGGTGTAAGTGACAGGTATGTGTTCTCATTTGTAAAACATTATAAACAATAATGTAAAACATTGTCAATTGGTAGAAAGTAGACCAAAGATCAAAGTATATTTCCACGAAAGGAAGAAATAAAAAATACTATACCCAAGTTATCGCATTGTGATCTAAGACAAGGGATGTGAAAATTACTGCACAGTGATCAAATCTGGTTCTTTAATTTAATTTCTCTTAGCGGATTTAAAATTACTAAAATGCATTGTTAGACAATGTCATCTGCAAGGAAAAAAGAAAAGAAAATATCAGCATGTCTTATTCTTGTTTGTTCACTTTAAAACTTTCAATTTGTTGACGCCTAAAAAGTTAGTAGTCAACCCCAGGCTCTGAGCAGTTGAGTAGGCTTTTTCATGAAAGAAAATAGGACACGGTCAAGTGTTTCTTTGTGTTTCGTTGTACGTTGAGCAAGTCTGCTACAAGTGTTCGCCTGTCATAGGGCTGGTGCCACAGATGCATACATCTGTTGTTCTGTATTTACGATATAGGTAGGTGGTGGTGCAGTCTGTTTTGTTTTGCTCGTAGACGTAAAATGATAACCTGGTACTTCTGGTCAACTGATGGTAATTAATTTAACTTAATCGGGGGGATAGTGCTCTCATTTTTATTTGAGAATACCAGCATTTGAACTGAAGTGTCATAGAACGGTCCTAAGAATGTTTTGGACAAAAGACAACCTAACACAGACACCCATAAAGATATGAACATAGAAGAGTGGCGTCTCCAAACTACTAAAAACGCAAGCTAACAAATTTTGGACATAAATAGACACAATGGTTTTAAAAGTTGTTCATAAAGGGAAATGTTCAAAGAAAGAGAACATGACGCACACCAAGACTACGATGGAAACAGAATATCGAACACCTTTTGCATATGATACTGGAGAAAAACTGGGCAACTAGCACAGAAATATATATACATATATTTTCTCCTTTTCCTTTAGTGCTGAAGTTAGCGCATAGGGAAGAGGTCAGATCTCTCCAATTTCTGTACGTTCAAAGCTATTCTGTGCAGTTCTTGAATAGTATGAATATTGTTTGTTTTAATTTCTCTAAGTATTGTTGTTTAAATGTTTCATTTGGTCTACTGATGGCTCTTCTGCCTGTTGTTATCCTTGCAAGAGATTGATGGTGTAAAGATAGATAGAGATAGAGAACTATATGGAGATAGAAAGAATTATATATATATAGAGGTATATATATATATATATATATATATATATATATATATATATATATATATATATATATATATATATATATATATATATATATATATATGTAAATATATATTGCATTGAATTTCGTTGCATTGATAATCCACTGAGTTCAGCAATTATAAAACCACAAGCCATGATACCAAATCTATAAAATACAATGTTACTCAGCAATAAATAGGGAATTTGACGTCAAACATGTGATGTTGTTCGTTGAAGAATAAGTCCGTCTCTATGATGGAAAGGTACAGAGAGCGTCTATGACACCATGGTAATGAATTCAAGTTCCATGGCAGGCAATAGTACATCCAAACAGTTTAAAAATCAATGTCAACTTATTTGGCGTATTTATATTGCTTAGAAATTCAATACAACCAGAATAAAATGTTGGGTTGATAGTTAAGTCTTGAATAGGATATGCCAACAATTAAAAAAAATATATCAATAACTTAGTTTAAGAGGATATCAGACAAGAAATACTATTTATTCTTTAAATTTTAGTATAATTGTATCCTTTCGTATATTTGTGTATGTTTATTAGTATGGATAAACGAATTTATTATCCTTAGTGTTATCAATTTTGTTAGTCAAAGATAGCTCAGTACAAAACACACCTCTAGAAACAGAGCGCAACGCCTTCTTTTGCTGTTCGACATTGGAGGCCACGATCGATTTAAATGTGCTATAAACGCTGAGCATCAATTGTAAATCTTATGCTGTTAAAACACATTCAGTTATTATCGATATTGGCTAAGACTTACTTTGATATTTCAAGGGAGTGAAAGAAGATTTTTCGGCCCCACCCCAGACGAAAAATACTGAATTTGATCCATCGACCAGAGAAGGTCATTTGGCCCCATTCCAGACGAGTAATACTAAATTTGATCCACCGATCGGAGAAAATTGCTTGGCTCCATCCCAGTCGAATAATATTGAATTTGACCCACAGATCAGAGAAGGTTGCCCACTATTGATTTAAGGCAGTTCTTTCAAGGCTCCATAGGAAATATCATGAAAATGACAACAAAGCTGCGTGCAAAGTATGAAAATGGTACATAATTTCTTCTTCTTCATCGTTCAATCTCGAATTCCCACTGGATATCTCTTGCAGCTACCATGGTCCTATTAGATTACCAGAAGGAAGTAGTTCAGAGAATGGAAATGCTCTGTGTCGCAGTTTTATTTACGTCAATGGCCCAACACATCCGTCTTTGGTGGTACAAAATAGTTTGAAATGTTATATTCAGAAAGCAATCAGAGAAAGCAGTAAAATCACGTTTGCAAACGATTGCAATATTAGAAACATTCCGAGAAATGTAAACAATTTAACGTAGATTCTTACGAACGTTTTACAGATTACACAAAGGCATTCGACTGACCACAATACCAGAAGCTGCTGAACAAATAGGCAGCAATTGATGCTTAACAAGATCGTGATATCTTAATTCGCTTCTTAAAGAAACAACCGTTTTAGCAGCTGGCGGGAGAACAAGGGACTAATATAACATCCGTTGTGCTGACGGAAGGTGAAGAAAAACGCCTGGACTATTGGGGGTGGGGGGGGGGTGGGATACATTCTTTCATCGTTCGTTAGTAATGTTTTTAGTTGTTTATGAGTCAGCACAACGAAAATGACTTGTCTACGTTGAATTCTCGGAGTAACAACAAAAGACAGAATTAAAAAAATCAAAGCATCAGAGGATTAGGAAACGCAAAGTCAATCCTGGATTACAGCAGAAGACAACAGATGAAGTAGTTTTCACATGCTTCCAGACTAGCATTAGATAACGCCACTAAAACATTGCTATACAAACATGATGGATACAGAGCCAGGGGAAAGTCATGAAAAAGATGGATTACAGAAATAAGAATCAACGAACATAAACATGTATAAAAAACACAAAAAGGCCGTCACCAGAGAACACTTCTACTTATCCAGCTGCAAAAAAAGCGAAAATGATAAAAACAAAGCGAAAAGAATGAAAAGAAGTTCAATAGTCACTAAGCTAAGCAGCACATTGAGGTTTACAAGCAATCTCTGGAAAAGTCATAGAAAGTGTAAAGAGAAAAAGAGAACGAATATCGTAGAACTGCTAGTCTTGGGAACTTATATAGGAAACACGAGAGATAAACATATACTCTCCTATCTCTCTCTATCTCTGGGATGGTAACAAGCAAATATATCATAGAAAAAATATATTCCTAGTTGCTTCCGGGCGTCTTTAATGATTTTATCAGAACCGATTCTATGATCTCTACATTAAAGATTGGCTTGAATCGATTATTGTCATTTGATGTCTCTTACACTGGTTGCATGCTCTTACAGAGTGTTGGATATCAACATCTTTGTGTTTAATTTGCACTGGTAGTAACGTCATCATCAAGGACGATGTAGTTTGTATGGCCTTCACAAGATTGTCCTGGCTGTATGTCTAAATTATTTTAATCACACATTAAAAAAAGTATACTTAAAGGCTTAGAGGATTTACTTCATCGTACTCGGGTAACTACATAAGTACTTCGTTTAGCTGAACGTAGAACGCCGCCTGCTAAGAGTACCACTTACAGTACGTAACTCCGTAGCTTTAAACGATAATCCCAAGGGATCTAAATAAAATCCATTTTTATAAACATGTCGCAGCGGGATTCGAAGCACGACCCCTTGACCACAAAGCGAATGGCTTAACCACTACGCAAGGGAAATACTAAAATACTACACACGATTCTTGTTAATCTTTGTTGTCTTTCAGGAAGTTTCTATCATTTTATTGCACATTTGTTTTAATAGTTATATATACAAACACGATACTCTTACACATATCCAGATCTCAATGTTTTCTATTGTCTTAAAACAAGGGTTCAAGAAAGCGTAGAGGATTGATGTACTCGCAATTCCTCATATGTGCCTTCAAGATAAGGGAGTGTTTTCTCATATGTGCCCCACTCCCTCAAGAAACACGTGGTGTAGTACTAAAACTTGGATATCTTGTTCCCTCTTCCTCTTCTGATTTATAACAATAAAGTTCATAACGTATCTAATGAAATACAGGAACTGCACACAAACATGTAACACAAGGTAGATCGCCTTATTAGGTGTTAACACAAGGTAGACTGATTGGCATAATTGCACACAAACATGGGTGATTGACTGATACTATATTAAAGGTGTTAACACAGAGCTCTGTGTTAGTTAGTTAGTTAGTCGTCGGATCATCATCACTGCAAACTGGACACATCCATAGTTGCTCCGATCTCTCCTTGAGTGTATCCGCCATCACACTTCTGCTGACAGTACCGGTCCTATGCTGGTTGACTATCATTCTTCTGCGCCCTCCAAAATGTTCACCTCTAGCAACGCCGCATTTCAATCTCTGATCTTTAATCCTAGCCATTGAAAAGGAGTCATCATCCACATTCGTCTTACTCTCGCGTGTTATATCTCTTAAGGAGTTCAAAACGTCCGTATGTCCTGTCCCACTTAAAGAATAACCACCTACCAAGAGTACCACTCATAGCAGACAATTCCGTACGCAAAAATCGTCTGGGCGAAGAGTCATCACACACACGCGTGCCTGTCGACGGATAGGGAGGCTGTCACAGGCTAGGGTAACCCACCCGAATTGTCAAGGCATGCTGAAATCGGATTTGCTAGGCCTACAAGGCGCATAACGGTGGCACAACGTAATCACGCTCCCGGCGGAAATTACACGGATATCCGTGCTGGTTACAATGGAGCGAACAAAAAAAAAAAAAAACAACTGTACCCATGATTCTGCACCAACATCTACTGTACCCATGATTCTGCACCAACATCAACTGTACCCTTGTTTCTGCACCAACATCAACTGTACCCATGTTTCTGCATCAATATCAACTGTACCTATGTTTCTGCATCAATATCAACTGTACCTATGTTTCTGCACAAAACATCAACTGTACCCACGTTTCTGTACCGACATCATATGTAAATGTATGACTGTAGATACGTCTTGGCGAGAAGGTGAAAAACCAATAATAATATTGATTTTGTGTGATTTATAATGTCTTTAAGAAAATCATGAGATGTGGTGTAGTGAGTTAGTTATTGTGTGGTGAGTTAGATGTTGTGTAGTCATTTTCTTCTTCTTCTCGTTCGCAGTTTGACATGTCTACACAGCAAGTTTTGTTTTCTTAATAAATGTTGCTGTATTTGAAAGCTCCTCAGTGCTCCCATACATCTTTCTGTGGATATACATCTCTGTGGGCCAGTGTTCTTCCCTCAACTGGTTTAGTGTATTGCAGTCTTGCAGGATATATTCAGCGGTCTGTGCAGCTTGTCCACAAGGGCACAGTATGTGGTGTAGTGAGTTAGATGTGGTATAGTGAGTTAGATGTGGTGTGGTGAGTTAGATGCAGTGAGTAAGATGTGATGTAGTGAATTAGATGTGGTGTAGTGAATTTAGTGTGGTGAGTTAGATGTGGTGAGTTGGATGTGGTGTAGTGAGTTAGATGTGGTGAGTTGGATGTGGTAAGTTAGATGTGGTGTAGTGAGTTAGATGTGGTGTAGTGAGTTAGATGTGGTATAATGAGTTAGATGTGGTGTAGTGAGTTAGATGTGGTGTAGTAGTTAGATGTGGTGTAATGAGTTAGATGTGGTGTAGTGAGTTAGATGTGGTGTAGTGAGTTAGATGTGGTGTAGTGCCTTAGATGTGATGTAGTGAGTTAGATGTAGTGTAGTGAGTTAGATGCGGTGTAATGAGTTAGATGTGGTGTAGTGAGTTAGATGTGGTGTAATGAGTTAGATGTGGTGTAATGAGTTAGATGTGGTGTAATGAGTTAGATGTGGTGTAGTGAGTTAGATGTGGTGAGTTAGATGTGGTGAGTTAGATGTGGTGTAGTGAGTTAGATGTGGTGTAATGAGTTAGATGTGGTGTAATGAGTTAGATGTGGTGTAGTGAGTTAGATGTGGTGAGTTAGATGTGGTGTAGTGAGTTAGATGTGGTGTGGTGAGTTAGATGTGGTGTAGTGAGTTAGATGTGGTGTGGTTAGTTAGATGTGGTGTAATGAGTTAGATGTGGTGTAGTGAGTTAGATGTGGTGTAATGAGTTAGATGTGGTGTAGTGAGTTAGATGTTTTGAGTAAGATGTGACGTAGTGAGTTAGATGTAGTGAGTCAGATGTGGTGTAGTGAGTTTGCTGTAGTGAGTTAGATGTGGTGTAGTGAGTTAGATGTGGTGTAGTGAGTTAGATGTGGTTTAGTGAGTTAGATGTGGTGTGGTGAGTTAGATGTGGTTTAGTGAGTTAGATGTGGTGTGGTGAGTTAGATGTGGTTTAGTGAGTTAGATGTGATGTGGTGAGTTAGATGTGGTTTAGTGAGTTAGATGTGGTGAGTTAGATGTGGTTTAGTGAGTTAGATGTGGTGTGGTGAGTTAGATGTGGTGTAGTGAGTTAGATGTGGTGTGGTGAGTTAGATGTGGTGTGGTGAGTTAGATGTGGTGTAGTGAGTTAGATGTGGTGTGGTGAGTTAGATGTGGTGTAGTGAGTTAGATGTGGTGTGGTTAGTTAGATGTGGTGTAGTGAGTTAGATGTGGTGTAGTGAGGTAGATGCGATTTATTAGTATTAAAAAGGATATTATAATTTAGTAAGTGTGCATTTTAACTCCTACCCTTCCCTCCCTTAACTACCGGTCTGTACTCATGTACGATGTTCATTTTGTATTTCTTTGTATGCCCTTTTCATGATTTTTGTTTAAATTACTTTTGACAATTCACATTGTCTGTTATTTCAATTGATCGTCAAAATAATTTATTGTTATGTTTTCAAGAATGAACAGATTACTTTTATTTGATACAATTCATATGTTCTTATAGTACTCTACAGTCTTGTGTTCATTCCCCAGTTGAGGCGGAAATGTTTTTTTAGATCGCAACGGCTCCCAGGTCGACGTAGCCTTAAATGGGTACCGGATTAATCCGGGAAGTAAAGACTGCGAGGGAGAGGAGATGGCTACCGCCCTCATTTGCAGAACCTCTGAAATGTGAGATCGCTAACATCTCACACCACAAGGCATTAATAAATGCTATGGGTAACTTTACTTACTTACTTTTTTACTATAGTACTCTATATTAATTACAACATACTGTATGAATTGTAAATGTGAATATATAGAGGAATAACAAGGATCTTATGAAGAGAATATTGAATAATCACATCACACTCAGACGCAGGAACAATAATAAATAGTGTTTTTTTCCTTCATAATTACACACATTCATACGATGAATGTGTTTGCTGTAAAGCTAGCACTGACCTTTGTGGAATCACAATCATACCTCCAGGAACGCGATGTTAACAAGAACCGTATGGACATCATTCGATGGATTTTTAAAAATGAGCTTAACCCTTTGCACAGTCACTATCATCGAATCCTGGGTGACGCAGTGTTGAAGGGAAGTAATCACATGACAAGTTGTGGGTTCTGTCATTAATTCAGAAAGGCAACAATATGGACATTTAAACATACTACTCTCTTAAGTTTTGATTTATCTTTGTCAAAATCATTCAAGATCTCGTGGTAAAGATTCGCCCAAATTGAAAAGAACAGCTCATTAACATTTCGAAGGAAATGGTCATTCACATATGTTTATCATCAGCTTCTGCATTGGGAGCCCCGTGTTAAGTAGTGTGATACCAACCCATTCTCCCGATGACCAGTAAACCCGAATTTTGAATCCATTGTTATTCGTGGTCTGAAATAAAAATTACTCCCGTGGCTCACCGAGCAATCAGGAAGTAAGGTACCAATGCTTTGGGAAGGTCGAGAAATGGGGAAATCGCCATTGAGAAAGTGCGGTAGGCGAAGCTAACCATTCGGTTTCTGGTCCACCACTGGCTACATCAGAGAACTTGTGGGAAACTGTGTGCTATGACACTGGCCATAGCTCATACCTTTACTTTAACTTCGCCACAGAAGTGGAGATTTCTGCATCTAGTGTCCATATGCGAAGACAATAGTCTACATATATCTGTCTCAATATTTGGAAACATAAAATGTGCCTTGTCGAAAGTCTGGAAGTGAAATGTTGAAGACTGTCAAACAAATAGGAAGATAGAATTTGGAGGGAAGCAACAATAAATCGATGAAATACATTGTGTTACAGAGTAAGGCAAGGCAATATACTGTAGAAAATTCATCATCATAATCAAGTGCCGTCTCCTCAACGAAGGTTGGCTGCAACAGGCCTCCAACACCCGGTCTCTTGTTTTGGTGGTACACTCTGCTAGACTGTAACCTTTCCGTCCTGTAATGTTACTCTCCCACTTGCATCTCTGCCTACCTCTTGCTCACTTACCTTCCAAAATGGTTTCATGCTATTTAATGTGTCCAAAATATTTTATTTGCCCGATCTTTATTTATCTTAGTAATTCTTTCTTTATATTATGTGTATTTAGAACCTCATTGTTTGTTTTCTTCTCTTTCCATGATGTTCTCCCTATTCTTCTATAAACACACATCTCAAAGGCATCAATTCTGTCTTCTAATTGTTTATTTACTGTCCTGTAGAAGATTAAATGGCAACCATTCTTCGTTTGCGGAGACGATACATGATTTCATTGTAGGTGCAAATATGCATATTATGGGATTCATATTTGTAATTAGGATCATACTATGAATTCTAGCATTAAGCAGAAATTCTTAGAACCAAATGGTTATGGATTTAAATCAGAGTTAGAAATAAAAGACATTACAGGACAAATTGGAATTATGACGCAAGTGCCACTCGTCAGCTTCATTTTTTGTATTGCCAAGAAACGAAATAAATGAGGAACGTAATATTTGCCCATTTTTTGTAGTGGGCTGTTTCTGATGGTCAGATCTTTTAATGGGATTTTTCCGATGGTAAGATTTTGTGGTTGCATATTTCTTATGACCAAAGTTTGTGAAGGTCTATTCCTGGTGGTGAGATTTTGAGTTAGGTTTTATGGATGGTCGTATTTTGTGCTGGGTATTTATGATGGCCAGATGTTTAATGGGCTATTTCTTGCTATCACATTTTGCACTGGGTTTTTATGAGGACTAGATAGTGTGGTGGGCTTTTTTCTGGTTGTCACGTTTTTTGGTGGGTTCTTTCTAATGATCACATTTCCTGATATTATTTTTCTGATGTTCACATTTTGTGCTAGACTGTTCTCTATATTTGTTATAGCTGTGTCTCTTCTAAACAGGCGTATGTCTCTGTTTATATAAGTCTTCTGCTTTAATCGTGTATTTCTCCCTGTGTTTCTGATTCCTGTTATCGATCTTCGTCTATTTTCATATCTTTGTTTTTATTTTGCACTTTTCTCTCTGTTATCCATATTTCTCTCAGAGACAGTATCTTCCTCTCCCTTTGAATATATATACATACATATACACATACATACATACATACATACATACATACATACATACATACATACATACATACATACATACATACATACATACATACATACATACATACATACATACATACATACATACATACATACATACATACATACACACATACATAATACATACTCAAAATTTGTACATGCATGCATAAACAATACATACATAAATACATACAATACATACACATATAAATAATATATATACACTTAATGATACTTACATAAAATTATACATACATAAACAATACAAACAATACAACACACACATACATCAACACAATTAAAATAATATATACATGCATGCACAAACACATATATACATACCCATAGAAATACACATTGATACACACATCAAAATAAAAATAACTTTCGTTACTGCATGTTTTCCTGTGCAGGGAGGCTTTATATGGGCTGTGGAAATAAAGGCCGATTTGCTATAGCAGACGCCGAGACATGTACATGAAGATTTTGATTGTACCTCGTAGCTACACTTCTGATATTATTTATATATAGAACGTCCGTGCCATCAAGTCATTTAGACTGTTTCTGCTACGGCTACAAATGACAGGAATAAACAATCAATAAATCTATGAGCTTTTTGAATAAACAAAAGTACACAATTTTATGAGATTGTATTTAATCCGGCAGTCCATGCACGGTACTACACGAGGTGAAGATTTGTTTGAGAGACTTTTTTTTTATTGAATGAAAAAACCTGAGCTATAATTTGAAAAATTATGTGACAAAACTATAATCTATAACTCCATCCATGATTTCTCAGAAGGAAAATAAATCTCATTTGTGAAAGAAAAACGTCTATAAGTTGCTATATCAAAAATGTTATGTCAACAGTACCACAACACATACATTTTATCAGGAAATTTAACAACCATCAGTTTAAGGAATTACGGAAAGATTATAACTTTGAATACGGTAGGTAGATAGTTAATGAGTTTGCCTCTCTTTTGTAGAGGTGTGCCCTTTCAACCAGCGAACAAAGTCCAATTAGATTATATCAGGACACAATACAATAATATATTAGAAGTAACAAAGACCCCAAAGTTAGCTTTAGGAACTAAACTTTGAAAACGGTAGGTAGTTGGTAGGTAGTTAATGAGTTTTCCTCTCTTTTGAGAGGCGTGCCCCTTTCAACAAGCGGACAAAGTTAAATTAGGTTATATCAGGACACAATACCATAAAATATTAGAGGTAACAAGGACCCCAATTATTAATCTAAATCTTGTAAGTGCAGTGGCTGAGTCGCGACAATATTTTAATGCTGTTTACTAGCAGATGAGTTAAAATCAGGCAGTTAATGGATATGAATCAAAACCTATCATGAAACTCAGTGATAGCAAGTACGAGTAGGTGTATGATTTAGTCTTCATGGTAGGCATTGCCAGATACATCTCAAAGCTAAATGTCAAACTTTGGAGTTTTATCCATCTACTTAGCTTCCTTGTTTGAAACATGAAATCAGGTGTAACTGGAAAGTAATAACATGGTGAATATCCTGACTCTGGGTGGACAAGCGTGTTACACGCTGAATGTTCTCACTTTGGATGGACAAGCGTGTTACACGCTGAATGTTCTCACTCTCGGTGGGTAAGAGTTTTATACTACAATCGAAGATGCTGATGAAAGGGAGGTGAACCATTTGGGACATTTGAAAGGAAACATTCAAGACGTGGAACTGAACATTTTTGCTACGCATTTCAATTTCGAACTAGTTTATGTGCCACACACAACTTTTCTTCTTCTTCTTCTGCGTTCGTTCTCAAACTCCTGCAGATCAGCAGGATGTAGTCCGGAGAACGAAATGCGTTGTGTCATGGTTTACATCATTCCTGCGATATCTGCGCCTTTAGGCCTGACACATCCGGCTTCAGCATAGCTTTGGGTCACTGACCCTATATGGGATGGGACAGCCAACTCCATCCCATAACCTCCTTAGTCGCCTAGTACGACATGCATAGAAGGTAAACAGTGTTGCTATTCTTTGCTCCCCTTTCGGGCCCCGACAACATCCGGGCGACAAAACTCTTCATTTGCGTAAAAGTTTAGTTTAGGATGTGAAGGACGTTGTCTACAGAGATATGTACAAGGTGTAGATTGTGCTGCAGAGTAACCAACGTAAACCTGGAAAAACAACTGCAGTGAAATATCAAAATTACCAGATAATTTAACAAGTCTACTAAACAGAAGCAATTCTGTCAATCACAATAGGGATGAGATGAGTAAATAAATTATTGCATAATAATATGTAGTTGGTAATATTGTATGGTCAACCTTCGATTCAGAATTCGCACTTGATGATATTGATTCTCTGACCAGCGTATAAGGTCATAGAAAGGCGAATGACCATTGATAAAAAAATTGCCCCACCCCTGATTTATATGAAAAGAATATATTCAGGATATAACGACAATTTATACTTAAACACAAACCAGAAGGATTTAAACCCTAAAATAACACAGCAAGGTTTATTTACATAACTGTCAACACGACGGAAAACGCTGCTGTATATAAAGATTTGGTTCTATCTAAGCTTATTTAATCCCAGAAATAACCTTTCCAAATGAGAGCTGGCAAAGATTGATTGCCTGAGCATTCCGAAGGAAACTGTCAAAATATTGGGCTTAGAATTATTCAGATGATGTTACATATGAAAATAGTGTTCATAATTTAGAATAATTATTCATACTTTTGTAAAAATATATTGGATTGTTGTAAACTATTAATAAGGGGATGTACAAAAATTATGTCCACAATCAGAGATGAAGGCGATTGAAAACAGTTTGTCAAATGCGAGGAGAGATAGAGAGGGGTTGACTAAAATTGACGTCAACAATACCGTTATTTATAGATTAGCTAAATTGTTTGAAATTAAAAATGTTTTATAAAATTGTTTTATAAATCAAATATTGTTTTCTAAAAGTGTGCTCATTACGGGATAATATGTTCACACACACTCCAAATTTTTAATTTTAGACTTGACTTCATACAGCTTCGGTGCCGCAGGGATAAACAACACGAAGTCTGCTACCGATTATTCCATCTGCGAGCAACGCACTGCCAGCACCCTCCCTCCCCAAGGGGCTTCCATTGGAGCGGAAGGGGGATGTGGGTGTCTCAGTGCGTTGCGTGCAGATCGATGCATGCTGTGTTGTGTGCGCTTTTGGCGAAAGTTCGTTTCTTTAAATAATGCATTATTTGTTTCGTTAAGAGCGAGGAAGAATTATCCCGTAAAATACCTAAGAATGTTTTACAAATCATATATTGTTTTCTAAAAGTGTGTTACAAATCATATTTTGTTTTCTAAAACTGTGTTACAAATAATATGTTTTCGTACCTTTTCTGCTAAACATTTTTAAGGGGTGGGGGTTGCATGAGTGGGGGCAACTTTTGTAATATAACTAAGCAAGGAATGGGGGTGGTCGTGGGAATCACTGAATTATCAACAATTACTAACATGAGGGTCGAAAGCGGTCAAAAAATTACCCAAATATGTTATTGACGTAACTTATGGGTGTCTCTTAATGCATGTATTAACAGTTTTTGCATACTTGCATTATGCACGGGGTATGGACTGTCCATACATTTCTCTTCAAAATGCTTCACAATTCATGCCATCGACTGTTTAGAATATATTCCCGAATTGAAATAAAATATGTTTGTGCTTACTTTACAATACATAACGTAGTCTATAAACTATGCTATCATGTAAAGAGCTGAAAGCCAGCAATGATATCAAAAAATTACTGAAAATTGTTGCCACATAATCAGAGACTGAGATCATTATAGATATTTGCTGTAGTGTATTCGACGAGCTGGTTTATATACACTAATTAATACAACTTGTCATCATACGGTGTTTAGTTGTATGATTTTTCTAATTGTGTAATCCTGTCATATTGACATTTGTTTACAAAGTTTTCGCATGTGCGAAGGTAAAGTCAAGTCCTAAAAAACTAGACGTATAAACTTGTCAATTGTTGCTGTCTATGTTTATAAAATATTACATGTCAATTGTGGCGGTCCATGTGTATATAATAATACATGTTCTTCTAAGGCTGTGCTTGTTCTCAAATAATGAACATACATTTTTCTGAGAGTTGATCCAGAGAGCGTCCATTCATTGTGATATTAGGTTTACCACGGAGCTGCGGCATTAGTGGATTTCGCACAGCATATCTGATTTCGACATCAGTAAGTGTACTTTTTTTGTATGCAAAACATCGATGAAATATATTTGTAGATGGTCATATTGCAGGTTTGTTGGGGGTTGGACTTTCGTTAAAAAAGCTTTTTATTTTACCTCGCTTCAGATGATCTTTTCATGAAAAATAATCTTTACAGAAGTTAACGAGTGTTTTCTGTCATATCTGTTGTCGTTTTCTGTTAGTGAAAAATATGAAAAGTATTGCTTTTTCCCTATAAATTTGGAAAGATGATGTATAAACCCTCATACTCGTATCCGTGGATTGCATTTACAATAACTCTAATATATCCGTATCCGTGGATTGACTTTGCAACAACTCTAATATATTCGTATCCGTTGATTACCTTTATAGCAACTCTAATATACTCGTATCCGATGATTGACATGAACTCTAATATACTCGTATCCGTGAACTGCCCTTTGCATCAACTCTAATATACTCGTATCCGTGGATTGCCCTTTGCATCAACTCTAATATACTCGTATCCGTAAACTGCCCTTTGCATCAACTCTAATATACTCGTATCCGTGGATTGCCCTTTGCATCATCTCTAATATACTCGTATCCGTAAACTGCCCTTTGCATCAACTCTAATATACTCGTATCCGTGGATTGCCCTTTGCATCAACTCTAATATACTCGTATCCGTAAACTGCCCTTTGCATCATCTCTAATATACTCGTATCCGTAAACTGCCCTTTGCATCATCTCTAATATACTCGTATCCGTAAACTGCCCTGTGCATCATCTCTAATATACTCGTATCCGTGGATTGCCCTTTGCATCAACTCTAATATACTCATATCCGTAAACTGCCCTTTGCATCATCTCTAATATACTCGTATCCGTGGATTGCCCTTTGCATCAACTCTAATATACTCGTATCCGTAAACTGCCCTTTGCATCAACTCTAATATACTCGTATCCGTAAACTGCCCTTTGCATCATCTCTAATATACTCGTATCCGTAAACTGCCCTTTGCATCATCTCTAATATACTCGTATCCGTGGATTGCCCTTTGCATCAACTCTAATATACTCGTATCCGTAAACTGCCCTTTGCATCAACTCTAATATACTCGTATCCGTGGATTGCCCTTTGCATCATCTCTAATATACTCGTATCCGTAAACTGCCCTTTGCATCAACTCTAATATACTCGTATCCGTGGATTGCCCTTTGCATCATCTCTAATATACTCGTATCCGTAAACTGCCCTTTGCATCATCTCTAATATACTCGTATCCGTGAACTTCCCTCTGCATCAACTCTAATATACTCGTATCCGTGAATTGCCCTATGCATCAACTCTAATATACTCGTATCCGTGAATTGCCCTATGCATCAACTCTAATATACTCGTATCCGTAAATTGCCCTATGCATCAACTCTAATATACTCGTATCCTTGAATTGCCCTATGCATCAACTCTAATATACTCGTATCCGTGAATTGCCCTATGCATCAACTCTAATATACTCGTATCCGTGAACTGCCCTTTGCATCAACTCTAAAATACTCGTATCCAATGATTGCCTTTGCATCAACTCTAATAAACTCGTATCCGTGGATTGCCTTTGCATCAACACTTATATAACCCAAATAACCATGTAAACATTGCTGAAGGCCACCTAACTAGATATCAAAATTACTCAAATTGATACAATCAAATAATTGGTCATCTGAGAAAAGTAAGATACAGATTCCATTTTGTCAAGACTAGTTGCTTGTGAAGTTCAGACATGACAGGCAATGGTGACTGAGGCGACCGTCCAGAGCAGACACGCCGAAGCACTATTCATGGGTTCCAGTGGAAATGACGTTATGTAAAGGTTAGGAAGGGGGGGGGGGGCGTTCGCTTGCCCGGTCCTGAGCGCCAAATGTGCTTGTATTGATGCAGATGATAGGAACTACTGAGAAAAGCAAGTTCTCTAGAGTTGAGTTATATTACCACAAACAATCAGATGCTCTGGAATTTAGTTATATTATACACAAACAATCAGATGCTCAGATCAGTTATTATTTTTAAAGTTTGTGGTTAGGCACGATGCTTTCAACCGCGGAAGTGAGCGCAGTTTGGTTATATCAGAGCTCTTTCAAACCGAGGAAGTGAGCGCAGTCTGGTTATATCAGAGCTCTTTCAATCCGAGGAAGTGAGCGCAGTTTGGTTATATCAGAGCTCTTTGAAACCGAGGAAGTGAGCGCAGTCTGGTTATATCAGAGCTCTTTGAAACCGAGGAAGTGAGCGCAGTCTGGTTATATCAGAGCTCTTTGAAACCGAGGAAGTGAGCGCAGTTTGGTTATATCAGAGCTGTTTCACACGGAGGAAGTGAGCGCAGTTTGGTTATATCAGAGTTGTTTCACACTGAGGAAGTGAGCGCAGTCTGGTTATATCAGAGTTGTTTCACACGGAGGAAGTGAGCGCAGTTTGGTTATATCAGAGTTGTTTCACACGGAGGAAGTGAGCGCAGTCTGGCTATATATCACTGAGATGCAGCATCGAAGACTATAACAATATTTTATATAGCTGGTTTTAAGGTTAATCTTATTTAAAATATAGCATCCTAGTATTTTGTGGTTGTCTGCAGTGTACACCCGGCTATGTAAAATGTGGTATTTCAGTCTTTCGTGACTTGTCTGAAGTGTACAATTGGTTATTTTAAATATTGTATCTTAGTATCTTGTGCCGTATCTGTAGAATATAATTATAACTGGTTATTTATCTTTAACTTATAGCTACACATTGCCTGTTTTATAATTCGGAAACGTTTTCAATTGTTATCTTTTCTGTTTTTGTGCGATAACCTCCCTTGTTTATTAATAATTTCCACTTGTACGATTGTGTCTATTGTCTTTCCCCATTTGAATAATTGTTGAGTACATTCACACTTGCCGTTAAGCGTAGCGGTGGGAGCTTAAGCTAAGGTTCCAAGGCCAGATGTGTCCCCGAGGTTGCATTTAGTCGGTATTTGTTCAAGGCTATCTTGATGTTTTCTATCCACTGTTTTCTTGGTCTACCTTTGGCCTTACTCACCGGACATTCTTGTGTTTATGGTTTGGTTTGTTTGTTTTTCGTTCGCTCCATTGTAACCATCACGGATATCCGTGCGATTTCCGCCGGGAGCGTGATTACGTTGTGCCACCGTTATGCGCCTTGTAGGCCTAGCACATCCGATTTCGGCATGCCTTGACAATTCGGGTGGGCTACCCTTAGCCTGTGACAGCCTCTATGTCTGTCTCCAGGCACGCGTAGTGAAGACTCTTCGCCAAGACGATTTTCTTGCTCTCGTCTCACTCGAACAAGGTGTTCCACTGTCTATGAACTTGCCTCGTGTAATTGGACGTGCTGTGCCTGTGTCCATTGGGTACTGAACCGTTTCTCATCCATGAGCCTGGTTCCTTAAGGGGAAGAACTCAACAGAGGAGTTGGACCCTGGCTCTTTCGCCCTCTTAGCCGAGGTGTCATTCACCGACATCGTGTACCCCTTGTCCAAGTTCGAGTCTCACACCACGCGTTTGAGAGCAAGGCGTTCTCGAGCTGAGCGTCCTTGTCCCAATAGCGCCTGAGCCCATCAGGTACTGAACCCTTTCTCTCTTCAAGTGTATTTCCGGTGTAGGAAAACCTGACAGTAGAGTTGGGCCAGGGCTAAATCGTTGTCCCTTTTGTGCCTGAGCGCATCGATTACGGAACCCTTTCTCTTTGTGAGCATATTTCCGGTTTAGGAAGGCTCGACATTAGAGTTGGATTAGGTCTTCTTGCTTTACCAAACGCCAATGAATGGGTCTGGGTCTCTGCCTGTAAGGAACACAGGTAACTAGAAACTCGTCTCGAGCTGACGGAGCTTGTAGTTCCCCTTTCCTAGGGACTTTTCACTTTCTAGTTGCAGTTCGCGCTGCCCTCTAGCGCTGTTCTGCCCTTTCATTGTTTCATTGTACTCGGTATGAAATCTATGTCTCTCGCCATGCATCTACCTTTACGTGCATTTTACATTGGCCGCCCCTCCAATGTTCGGACTGGACTTACTAGCTTCACTGTATGTCGACAGTGTCGCTATATGTGGTGATGCTGGTGGTGTCGGAGATATGTCTGTCTCTTGTGCAGGAAAATCTCTTTCCATCTGCTACCTCCACATTCTCGGACACGATCCCCAAATGATTTGGCCAGAATCAGCTCGAGCTGCTGTATTTCTGTTTCCAGGGTGCACCGCGTGGAGGTACATTTGGGATCTTGGTTATCTGCTAACCCTGGGTCCGCCTAGAGCAATGCGTTCCCTTTGCACCCCTATGGTTTGGTATTTGGTTTGGCTTATTTTCTCATAAGGTGACCGAACCATTTTACTTGGTGTATCTCAATATATTCGATACATGATATTAAACCAACTCTTTTCCTAATTTCTTAATTTCTTATTTTATCTAGTTTGGTAACCATTGCAGCTTTTCTCAGACACTTCATTTCACATGTAACGATTTGCCTTTGCTGCGAAGCTGTTAAAGACCATGTTTGACATTGGTAGCACAGTGTTGGTATAAAATGTTTCGATATATTTTTTTTAAAATTTTCATCTTGATCTTTGGATGAAGAAGTAATGGTGAAATTTGGTAAGTAACTGTGTTTTCTTTCTGGCACCTTGTTTATATTTCTCTGTCTAGTCTTCCATCTTCGGAAAAAATTCTGCCTAGATATTTAAATTATTTGGCATGTTTAACTTTGGTATTATCTATTGTTATATTTTTTGGTGTTGAAGACTTGCTGATTTTCATAACTTCTGTTTTTTGTACATTGATTTTCATGTTGTACTACTGACATGCTAACAGCAATGCATTGATGTGCTTTTGCAAAGTTTCCTCATCTTTGTATATTAAACTTTGATCATTGGCAAATAATAGTTCATTGATTTCATTATTAAGTTCCTCATCAGGTTTATTTGCAATGTTTTATTCTTTGTTGATGTGAGCTTCATTTATTATTCTGTCCATGTATATGTTGAAAATTAAGGGTGAAAGTACGCATCCTTGTCTTACTCCATATCGTGTTTCAAAAGTTTCAGTCATTCCATCTGTTGTTCTTACTCAGCTTTGGTATTTTTGATATAGCACTTTTTATATTATCTAACAGTTGTCCTCTGATGTTATAAATTTCTAAGGTTTCCAATACAATGTTTCTATCTACTCTGTCGAATGCCTTTTCCTGGTCTACAAATATACAATTGCTTTTTCACTCAGTTGTCTCAGTGTGAAAAGTGCGTTTGTACAGCTTGCTCCCCTTCTGAAGCCAAACTGAGAGGAACTCAGCTGTGGTTCTACAATGTATCACATTCTCTGTTCTATTATTTTTGCGTATATTTTACCTGTGTGACTTAATAAGGAGATGCCTCTCTATGATTCACACTCACTCTTATTACCTTTGTTTTTCTATAGTTGTACAATTACTGATTTTTGCCACTAACATTTCTATTCAGAGAAGTAGCGAAATAACTTGATATCATATCAATCAATCTATTACACATATCCATCCACAAAAGTAGCGAAGGAACGTAATGCACCGTCAAATAGAAAATATTTACAAATTAGATTGTGACCGTAATATTTTAGATGAAATGATTTATGTTTACTGTATAAAAAGGAAAAGGAGGAACACCTTCTTTCACTTTTTAACTCAAAATTTTTTTTTTTTACATAGGAACGGATATCGTAAATTATTTCCCAAAATAACATACCTAAACTAGAAAACGTGATAGAAAAATGTCCATAGTGAAAGTGGAAAAAATAGTTTAAAATTTCAAAGTAAACATAAAATAGAATTATAGACTCCCTAATCTCCATACTGTCTCATTCGATAACTTGGATTTTGTAATTTATGGTTGGAGATAAAGCGTCTTCTCAGAAAAGGCTTTAGCATCTTCTCAGAAAAGGCTTTAATCCCTAATTCAACGAATAAAAACCACATAGAATGCATCTATGTCGGAGTGGTACAGAACGTGTATAAAGCGGCAAACTTGCCAGGTCCAAACCCCAACTGTGCACCAGGACCGCTCAGAAAGCAGTGGCAACATACTGAACGTATTTAAATTGCCTATACATAGTTACAGTCAAAGATGTTGGCTTGATGTTACGTTATGCATAGGATATGACGTCTTAGAAAGTGTGCTATAAGTTGGAGATGAAAATAGTAAACCTTAACTCTAGAAGTGTATCGTTCATCCAAGCAGACTTTTTGTAATATCCTGACTTTAGCTCTACAAGGATAACGTTCATCCAAACAGACTTTATGCAATATGCCTGGCTTTAACACTACAAGGATAATGTTCATTCAAGCATATTTTATGTAATATGCCTGACTTTAACTCTACAAGGATATCGTTCATCCAAGCAGACTTCGTCTTTGTGTAATATGCCTGACTTTAACTCTACAAGGATAACATACATCCAAGCACGCTGCGTGTAATATGCCTGACTTTAGCTCTACAAGGATAACATTCATCTTAGTAGACTTTGTGTAATATGCCTGACTTTAACTCTACAAGGATATCGTTCATCCAAGCGGACATTGTGTAATATTCCTGCCTATATGCTGTACTTGAATGATTGAACTTACGGATGGAGACGTTCAGCAGTAATACGACTTAAACGATGTCTACAAGAGAGTACTCTTGTACTTCCTTATAACTCAGCTTTCAAAAGATGGCCATGTATTTAGTTATCAGTAACTGAGATGCGGTTGTTCTGATTCAAAGAAAACGTTCTTAAAATGTAATCTCTGGTGTGTATCTTCATGAAAAGCACCAAATCCTGGATCCCAAACATTATTCGATTTCTTGCTGAAATGTCATAGGGACTAGTAGAATCACGTCGCAAGTTTGCTTTTGCCATTTTGATTTTACATAGGTTAAAAATCAGAATATACATGTATAAGAAAGTATAATATGAAAAGGACATCACAGTTTTCAAGGAATGTGTCAGCCACGACGTTTGTGTCCTATCTATTCCTTAAGGGGATTTAAATTATGATTAGCTGAGAAACTGCTTATCGAGTATTCCTTCTTTTTTTCAGGAATATGACAATTACTAGATATTTTACGTTCAAAAGCACGAGATATGTTTTCGTGGCATTCCTGTGTAAATTTGTCGTTGATCTGACATTTATAATGTGTTTGTCTCATATCGACCTCTTGTAGAGGGTCTCCATTAGCTGGACAGACGACACACAATGACTAGAAAGAAGTATAGAAAATAGATCGAACCCATGACAGCCCATTTTCTAGATGTACTACATTTGTGACTATTCGTTTTTTCTTAATGCTCTATCTCTCTCTCTCTCTCTCTCTCTCTCTCTCTATATATATATATATATATATATATATATATATATATATATATATATATATATATATATATATATGAACGTTGTTAGTAGTTAGTACGAATCGTTTTACGAGGATGTTCAATGTCCATTTTTAACTGTTAGTAGTATTCTGATAATTTAACACAAAAGCAGAGCAAATTAGAAGTTTCGATGAGAGGGCCTTTGTACATCTAGGATCCTATTGATAACACGCGGCAGCAAGACGTGAAGTGATGCACACATACTGTTAAGATAGAGAATGTGAACCAAATTTACTACGTAGCGGTTTGGTTTTATCTGTTACACAACACTTGTGATACTTGATAGTCCTCGGGACCGACTTGTTAGATATAATATAAATCTGACAGATCAGTTCCTGAGTTGATATGAGGTATTTTTATCTGTTACTAAGACAAGAGTTTTTTGGGATTGTTTTGTTTGGGCAGTCTAGAGAATATTTTTATTGTGCATGTTTAATAAGCTACATTATGATAAAAAGATAAATAGGATCATTGTTTGCAAGAAATATGTGTATCAAGTGAGAAATATTGAAATAAGAAAAGAAAGTGGAAAAAATAAGTCTGGTAGGAAATTTTAGGAACCAGAGACAGAATGTCATTATTTTGCTCTCGATGAAGTTCTAAATGTCATCAAAATAATGCAGTTGGATTATATATATATATATATATATATATATATATATATATATATATATATATATATATATATATATATATATATATATATATATATATATATATATGTGTGTGTGTGTGTGTACGAACAGAGAAATATATGATAATATCCCCGTACAGGTACAAACAGAGAAATATATGATAATACCCCCGTACAGGTACAAACAGAGAAATATATGATAATACCCCCGTACAGGTACAGACAGAGAAATATATGATAATACCCCCGTACAGGTACAAACAGAAAAATATATCATTATACTCGTACAAGTACAAACAGAGAAATATATCATTATACTCGTGAATGTACACAGAGAGAAAAAACAAACTGGAATACAAGTATATTGGGTCACATTAGCGGCATAATATGCAACTTGCATAAAAGTATCACAACAGTGCAATTAGCAGAGAAGTAACATTGTAGTTGCTACGATGATTACTTTGTCAAAGTGCATAAAGCTAGGATTTATCTTCTAAATAAACAAGAAGATTGAACACCACACTTTGGTGTGCAAATTCAGAACTCTGTTTCCTATCGCCCACACATGTTAAATATTGAAGAAAATGTATGCTATTTGACGAAAATCGTATGCTACCCGAGTTTACGAAAAACCAGTGATGTTCTATATGTATTTGTTCCAAAATGGTTTATCTATTTTCCGACTGTCTCTTGAGGTCGACAGTGATGCTGCATTAAGAATTGCTTTTGTTACTCGATTTATTCTAAATCAGTACCATCGCACAAAGGGTTAACACGAGAGTGCCTTAAAGAAAGGGAGTCAACCTCTACAGATAATTCCCACTGCCTAGAGGGTTAGCGCTGAAGTGCATCAGTTCAAGGAAGTAAACCCCTAAAAAATATCCGAAGGGGAGACCCTTAAGCAGTCGGCTGTGTATCTTATCGACCATCTTTTAGAATTTCATGAAGTTCTGCTATGTTTCAAGCTTATTCGTGCTGCCTTTTCCTTGGAACAAATCAACATAAGCCGATAGGGGATTAATGTAAATAGGCAAGACACTTTCTCATAAAATCTTCTGTGACAAGAAATCATGTGTGAAATTGTAAAGGTCGCTTAGTCCAATTTAAATTATACACATGTACAGACACAACAAGTCATTATCATCATCACTACACAAAGATCATTCAAATAAGTACTCTGCTTACTATTCTGTCAGTCATTTAACAATGTATAAGCTTTGTCCCAGTCTGTTGTTGGTTGCGAGTTCTTATCATGTCGCACGTCTCTCCCTCCTCATCCTTCGACATTCTATTTTCTACTATTTTCTGTACATGTACTTGTCTCTTCCAGCTTCCTCTTCATTCTTTTGTAATGTATCAATTATTGCTCTAAATAACTCAACCCTGTCTCTTCTCATCGATTTGCGAGACACTATAGCTTTACCCGAAAATAAATCAGCTCTTTTGTTGCCTCTAACTCTTGAATGACCCGGAGAGTAGACCCATGTTGTATTTTTGGTGTTCTTGAGAGTAGTAACCCACTTTTTCTACTTCTTAATTATATAGTATTGCGCGAGTATTAACTGAAATTAGCTTTGAATTTCTAGACAGCAAACTGATGTTTTCTTTTATCTTGTTTGGTGTAGGCCTATGCTATTTATTGAACAAGAAGAATCAATGGTTATAAGAATCAATATGTCTTGCTCATATTATTTCTTATAATATTTACTTGATAACGGTATTTTCACCGAAGCTTAAATTTATACCGTTGTAGCTTTTACTTTTACAGATATTATACTTTCTGAGTCTTACATCTTTATATTTACTGTCTAGAAATACTTTATATATACATATATGCTTACTGTAATCTACGTTCATGTGGATGTATGGCCCCCCAAAAAAAATATTGGGTCTTGACAGATACAGAGATTAGAGTCATACAGTGCAAACATATATTCTCTAGAAACATACATGTACAACAGAAATACGTGCGACACTAGCAGACCTACCCTTGTGAATCCTGCTCTTAAGAGCGGTAATATCGATGGCTCTTCAATATCCTCAGAGCTGGGGAGAATTCAATTAATCACAATGAATTAGCAATCGTGTTATTTGATGACTTATATGGGAGCTTAACATAATACTAATGGTGTGCTAGTGGTATTGCACCATAGTACCAATGATCTAGCAATATGTATTGTAATGTAATAATAAACACGAATACGTTTGCAAACAAATAATCGCACTGAAGGTTAGACAGTATTAAATAAATTAATTGTATAGAAGGTTAGACAGTATAAAATACAATAATTGTATTGAAGGTTAAACATTACTAAGTAAAATAATTGTATTGAAGGTTAAACATTATTAAATAAAATAATTGCATTGAAGGTTAGACAGTATTAAACAAAATAATTGTATTGAAGGTTAAACATTATTAAGTAAAATAATTGCATTGAAGGTTAGACAGTATTAAACAAAATAATTGTATTGAAGGTTAAACATTATTAAGTAAAATAATTGCATTAAAGGTTAGACAGTATTAAACAAAATAATTGCTCATGTCCTTGAATTTCTACTTTGAAAATTGTTAGATGTTACCTAGTAAAACAGCTGTGAAAATGATTGATGGATTCAGATGACAAGCGTTCTTTTAGTTCACTTGATTTGCGAAAAAGATAATCAACTTTCCTATTACTCGCTAACATGAATGTTCAAGTAATGAGCGCCTACATTTGCAACTACTGAAAACATCTCGTTACTGTCTGGAGTACGAAACGCCAGAGATATGAAGATGTCAGTCTCCCGCTGAAGATTTGTGTTTGAGTTGAATCATTTTACAAAATACGTCACGGAAATGTGCTTCAATCACACATTTTTACATGCAACATGATGTTAATTGACAGCTAAACGCTGAATATTGTAATGAGAAAATTCTTTACAAAAAACCAACAACATATCGACGTCTTCTCTATTGTGCTAATTCTCAAACTCCTGCAGATTAACAGGATGTAGTTCGGACAGCGGAATACGCTGCGTCATGGTTTTACTGTTTGCCTGCGATATCTGGTCCTTTCAATATAATACATTAAACTCAAGCATTGTTTCTGATGTCTTTCATACTGATTAAGACTTTTTATCGAAGGGTCACCTGTCCTTGTTTTTCCTTGCCAGTATGTTGTGCTTATATTTGATAACACTTAAACATTTTTCCGTTCATACGTACATTTGCTTTCTTGTGTTGCTCGCAGCCTCCATATTTCCAGCACGTTGGAATTTTTCTTCGCTCGGAGATTTATCTGTTCTGGGTAGAACTGAATCAGGTAGTCGGCCCATAGGGAATACACATGATACATTTCCAATAACTGACCACAACGTGGACGCATGTGTTATTTGTACTTCTAGATTATTACTTAGTTATGGTGTGGTATGAAGGCATTGGTAATAAAGACGAATTGTTAAAGATCAAGAGAGAAAACGTACTACTTGTGAGAGGTCTAAGAATAGCAGCAAACAGAACAAGAAGAGATATGAGGAACGAAGAGATTACAAGAACTGTTGTAACAACATTAGTGGTCAAATATAGTGAAAACAAAACTGAAATCGTTCGGCCACTGAATGACAATTAACCCTTATTGGCAAGCGGCAAGAACGTACAACATGAAAATTGAAACAACAAGATACAGAGGAAGATCAAAAGAAAGGTGGATTGAAGGAGTTACCAACATTCTGCTACGGCACAGTATTATTGCATATCAAGAGACTAAATCTGCAATAACCCAAAAACCGATTGTAATTAAATCCTGCGAATCATCCACAGCAAAACCAGAGAAAAAACAATAGATAAATTGATAAAATAGACAGATTATGAAGTCACCATTTGACGTAAATAGCCTGTTCCATGTCATCGTTTAAATAACAGGTATTGGTGCATCTTTGCAATCTTGAAAATGTGTATGGCCACCAAAGGCTACATCGATTTTTGAACAATAGATGAACATTGTCTTCAAAATTGACAGTACCAGTAACTAATGTTTAGATATAGAGAGACACGCGTCTGTCTCTGGTTATTTAAGTCTTCTTATCTAACGCTCTTTTGCATCATCTTTTCTTTTCCAATTCTTCTGCTGCAGAATTTTATTTTTCTTCCTCACTTCTGCAGAGGGCACAAACTTGTAGGAACACCGTCGCATCGACTTTTATTTATTTTTTTTAATGTGAAAAAGTATGGACCATAAAAAGCTAACCATTTAAAAATGATTTTAAAAACTAGAACGTGAATAAAATTGAATTGAGAAATGGTGTTAGTTGAGCTGACCAAGTTCAAATTTTATCTTCCGATTTTCTTCAATAATCAGTTGACAAATATTTATTTTAATAACTTCGACATAATACACATTTTCGAATAAAGTATGACTGTACCATTTCACGTTACAATCAATGTTCATGAAATCTATACAACGACAAATGACAATAAAATTAACTTCCAAAATTAATAAGAACTTACTATCGTTTTGTTACAGCCAAGAGGACAGTGAAATCACTGGCTTTACTGGCCTTTATAGATCTGAAATAAAACAAAACATATAATAATACTAAAAGTAATGTATTACTCCAATTATACTCACAAATAAAATAAAATCATAAAATTTACGAAATTCACGATTAAATCTGTATAAATCTGAATATCAGATATGCACTTTAGAAAAGTAAGCATTTTTGTTCGAATCTCTCTTAAAACTGTCTTATGGGACCATCTTTTTCCCTTCCCTAAACAGGAAAACCGTTCTTAAGAGTTCTGCTAAACCACATATTTTCTATAGATAATCTTGAGCGATGGTCACACAAAGAAATACTCATCTTTGCTAATCCGACTTGTTATTTGTTGAGGACACAGACTATACGCAAAGTAATCAATGTAAAGCACGGATCAGCCAAGATAAGTGTGACAGAGATAACAGACATGACACAAACGTCTTGTGCGACAATAGCACAGGACATAACTTGGAGAAGAAGACTAAACCAGGCGAGAGCAGCAGGTTAATCTCTTTGATAAGTCATATCCACGTACTGAGAAATATTTCCGTACATCCAAACACATCAATGACTATCACTGTTTGATCATCTCTCCCTTCTCATATAAAACATATCTAAAACAAGTCCCTTAACAGTACCATTTTCGACAATTATATGTCTTACTAGAAGCAAAATCCGGCGTTGCCCTGGGTGAGAATTAAAAAATAATAATACTATAAATATTTTTTCTCTCCAAAATTCAGCTGATTTTATAATTAATAGGAACAGCAAAACAAATATTGTGTTCCTGAAGAGCGACACGATCTAGCATGTGTAGAATTTAGTTTGTTAATAATTCGATTTTCCGATCTTTTAGAACATGTCCTAGGCCTAACAAAAAGAAATATGTTAAATCCTTACATACATTGCAACATATTTACATATACAGGCATATAAATGCATATGTAGGCCTGTGTGATTTGATGGATACGTTTATTTAAACAAAAACCAACGTATGTGAATATTTAACATTATAATAAAGCGACTACTGTGTTATTATAATATACATGTCGGCAAAAAAATAACTCACTGTCTCTTGGAACGAACACCGAACACAAGTTACTCTCATCAAAACAAAGGTTTTTTCCACTACGCCACCACGACGATATATTTGAAAGCGTAAAATAGTATTTCTATAAAATATTGTAACGTAGCAAGGAATGTCAGAGTCAGTGAGGTAGAAACGTATGAATATTAAGCTCAAGAGAGTATGTTGTCACTGGGAGATAGGAGATTATTCTACCAATACTCAATTGGTATGATTGTGGACAGTAGTTATCAATTTTAAGATTTTTCATACCAAGTACGGGCGAGAATATGGCCCAATGAGTCAGCGTGCCAAAGTTCATCAGAATCGGTCAAGCCGTTGAAATTTCTATACCGTTCGGCACAATCATAGAGTTACGGAGTTCTCAACCTATATGTTTTTGCGATGTGACATACCAAGACTTACTTAATAACGGGTTGGAGTACTGACCAATTTTACAGCATTGGGTAAAAACAATCCGACTCATTCTGTGTTTTCCATTGGCAGGCGAAAAAAAGTATAATAAAATGACCAAAGAAAATCATCCCAATAGCCTCTGGCATTGACGCTAAAGTCTGTCATGTTATACAGAAATTCACTTATCCTTCTCGCAATGCATTTCTTCGGTATCTAATTTCACACATGACAAGTTTTTAACTCACGTTCATTAGTCAATATTTCGTTCATCAGTCAATGTACCGTTCATTAGTCAATATTTCGTTCATCAGTCAATGTACCGTTCATTAGTCAATGTTCAATCCTTAAAATAATAGTGTATTGTTGGTGTAATATGGCATTTATAATCTGATCTCATTTGATTAGGTGGTAGTTTATAAACAGCTTTGCAGGCTTAGTTGAAACGAGACCGTCGTCAATATAAAACCTATTGTTTAATGGTAAACACACTTCTGAAATAACTCTCATGTTTTCATTGGTCACTATGATTATACATTGTGTCGACAGCCAAAGAAAATCAAAAGAAATACCAAATGAATCATTTTAGAAGTCTGTTTTATCATTAGCTATATATATATATATATATATATATATATATATTGCCTTATATTTCCTACGGTCACGGTTGACGTGTTTCAATTTCTATGTGTATCAATTCGTTAATTTGAAATTATTGAGCCGCCGGTGTGTTCTAACATGAGGAGATACAGGGCAAAATCTTGATAGGCGTATGTTACTTGGTCCACAAGGGTTGTTGCTACAATACACTAATATCAATGACAAACTCCTTAAGGGAAAACGTTCGGGCGGTGGACAGGAGAGACGTTTTAAAAATCTCTCACAGTATCCCTAAAGACCTCATCATGCTGGCTTGACAACACTAATGACAACACCACAAGCTGGGAGTATGGTTGAGAGTCATCTAGTGTAGCGCAGCACCACCAGCACAAGAGCCTGCATCACAGAGAGGCATCAAATATCGGTTGCACAGTAAACCCGGTCAATCCGAAAAGACAGAGCAACAAATACACATACACCCAATACTGATCATACGGGCCCCAAATTTAGCAGTGGATTATATGCCAGTATTGGAATTTTCAGTATCTGCATATACCAGAGAGATACAACAACAGAAGTCTGAAACTGGTGTCACCAGTGCAGGAGATGGATACGGCTATTATTACATTACTACCTAAGATCTTAGATACGGAAGAAAGGTAATATGCGGAATAAATTATGTAAAATGAATAATATAGACGACACATAAAAAAATAACTCCCATTTAGTGGTTACGTTAAAGTCTACATCTTGTCTATATATATATTCATACAACGCCGATTAATGCACATAGGGCAGAAACCAGCGCTCTACAATTTGAGCGATGTGGTGCTACTGTGTATAGCTCTTGCATGTTGCTGAGTGTCATAGTCTATGAAGGTTGTTCTGCTAAAAGTTTATCTTCGTCACTCTCGTCTTTTTTTATCTGAAATCTATTTTAATACTTGTAATAGTCATCTATTTCTCTGCACTCTGTTTTTAGTGGCTTTTAATTTTTCCTATACGATGGTTCACAATTTATAATGAACTTTAGAAATATATAATCACATTAAATTTACACTGCATTGAATTTCGTAATTTAAATTACTGTTATAATTAACGTTAAGAGAAATGTCTTGAAAAGAATTGATATTTAGTGGGATTTGTTGCATTAGGCTATATATTTGTATAGCGTATGTAGATGTTTTATCTTTATACAATTCATCTTCTGTTAAAAATAATCACTGAACTGCCGAATTACATTGCAAAAAATGGGAAAAGACTTTGAAAGAAATCACAAGCCTAAATGCATAATGATTCATTTTGATGATAACTTAATGAACCCAGATCATCGGGTTGTACATGTGACTGCCATTAAATAGTGCTCATTGGATGACCGGACTCGATATGCGCTTGAAAGCTAGCGTATCCACCAATTTAGTACAAGACAGACTTCTGGAATAAACATTAATCATTCCTACCTAGATATCCTGTTTATATTCTGCAATTTTCAGTTCGTATTATTTTGTAGTTGTCATCTTGGGTTCTATCAATTTCCTTTTTGTTTTGTTTTATCTCAATCTCTCTAGTTTTTACATCTACAGTTATCATTCATACTCTTCCAGACTTTAAAATTTCTCCATTTGAGTAATGTTATGTTATTATGAACAGTATCATCCTTTAGTTGTCGTGTGTTATCATCTGTTCTTTATGCATGCCTTTAAGTCAAAACGTTGATTTGTGTGTTTCCTGTGTCTTTTCAGTGATTAGCAACAATTCATACACTGTTTCTAAGTTGTGCTGCTATTTGTATCTATCATTACTAAATCACGGACATTTTTATTAGGCACTCCCGATGTTCTTACTTTAAAGTTCAGTTATACGCAGTATTAAATGATTTATTGGACATGTTGGGTTATCACATATAAAACGATATTGTTTTCTTGCGTTCATCTAGCATGATTATTTCTGTTTGAACAGTATTGTCTATCATTTTGTTATGTATGGTGTTGTCTATAATTTCTGTCTGTACAGTATTTTGTATTATTTTGTTACCTATAGTGTTGTCTATAATGTCTGTATGTACAATATTGGGTAAATACAAGAATCAGTGGACAAATAAAGTGACAACATACCCCTTTTTAATGTCATATGTTATTGCACTATCTCTGAAACTTAAACAGTTGTAACTTAAAATAACTTAAAATACCGATCCAGCGATTTTCGCGCAATGTACTGGACATTTACCTCCTGCTCAGTTAACAGCGCGCATGCCAAGCGGTCAGGTGCTCTCATCGCGCACCGTGTCTAATATTGGAAGCGTCGGTATATGTGTCTTTATCGGAATTTCGTTCCGTTTAATTATGTTAGCTATTTGTTCCGTAGAAACCTCTTCACTGATTCGTGTATTGTACCCAGTATTGTCTATAATTTCGTTATGAATTATGTTGTCTATAATTTCGTTATATATATAGTGTTGTCTATAATTTCTGTTTGTATAGTATTGTCTACAATATCGTTATGTATAGTGTTATCTATAATTTTGTTATAAATAGTGTTGTCTATAATTCCCATTATGTGAAGTGTTGTCAATTAAACAACTTCACTGCCCTTTAAAGTTCATGGAATATCATTTTCCCCACATTGTATCCCTGCGCAACATGTTTATCATAATGTGTAATATACATAGCTTATTTTTTCTGCAGTCTTGATTACTCTTTCATGTGTACACGTGGCTAGGTTGCCAACTTTGTGTTTTGTATATATATATATATATATATATATATAGAGAGAGAGAGCTGTTGTGGTTTGGAGGATGGTTTCTTTTTATTTGTTCTGTATTTCCTTACTAGCTTCTGTTCATGATTTTCTGATCGATCATTTTCTAATTTGTACATAACTGATAGATGAAAGGGATATTTTTGCACGTCTTTAGTCAGTCAGTCTACGTTCTAACTACCGTCTGTTATACAGTTAGATCAGCGCTTCTGAAATTATCTCATGTCATAGCCCCCTTTCGTATATATTATATTGGCCGGTGGATCATATCCCCTTTCACTGCCTTCCTAATATAATGAATATCATGTGACAATACACAATTATAAAGACATAGGCTATAAAGCTTGAAAAATTACCAAATAATAGGAATACCTATCAAAAGAAGGTTTACCAAATTACAAATGTGGTTGGGTAATATGCAAAGATGAACAACAACCGTATCCCACAACATATATTGTTTGGTGAAATGTCGAAATGAAAAAGGGTGTATTTTTCCGTGATGTGGGCTTACAATTTGTTTGTTTTTTTAAAAACCATACTACATAATTATACCTTTTATAGAATCACATATTTCATAGTCATACCTTTTATGGAATCATACCTTTTATAGAATCATACCTTTCAGAGACCCCTTTTTTAGACTGCTCATGGAAATATGGCGTCATTTTAATTTACTCAAATAATGGAGGCATTGAATCTTGTGGGCAAAATGTTTACATAAAAGAGACCCGTGTATCTGTTTACATCTAGAGAAATACTCGCGTCTGTACATTCTAAAGCCCCAGTCATTTCATGAAGAAGTACACTGGCGGTACAATCCGGTGGAAGAGCAACATACTCACACACCAATAGTGATTGTAATAAAAAGCTATTTCCTGCAGAAATAATTTTTTTAAAGTCATTTGTTTTGTGTTCTCAGTTACTCCGGGTTGTTTCGTTATATTTTGTTTTTCCGAATATTTTGTTTCGTTATATTTTGTTTCTCAGTACACTTTGTTTTGTTATATTTTGTATTGATGACTAATTATAAAAGTACCAATGTGAGTTAGAGACAGATAAAATATAAAGATGAATACAAGACTTAATTACATTCTTTTTTCTATGGGCCACACGTGCTGGGGAAAAAGTGATCGAGGAAGATGGAAGTCGGAATTATGCAGAGGTGCAGAAACTTTTGAAACTCTTTTGATGGACATGTTAGAAAATACACAACATACACGTAACGCAAATAACAATGCACATAAGCAGTGACTAATGCATTTTACAAATAATTATACTAATAACTGCACATATCAGACGATGATGACACCACGTTCAAACTCCAGTTGTTGCATCTCTTTGGTGTGTGCAGAGATTACTGAAGTGTCAAATTCTAATATAGAATCCGCTTTCACTAGGTATAGTAACACACATAAATCAATCAAGTGATATGCCGAGAGGTGTAGGCGATCATGTTTCTCCATAACTCTCTCTTATATTGTTAATAAGTTTAGTTAGTGACATATTTTTGTTTGTGCCACAGTGATACCCATCCAGAGGTTTCTCTCTTTGTCTTCCTTTATCTCTTCCTCCAACCCCTGATCTTTCTGGTGGTTACTAACTGTTCAAGTTTTGCTTTTTTTCATCACTTGCCATAAACATCTTGACTGTTTGCTTCTAATGTTTCTATAATTTGTCTTATCACTACAACATATGTGACTAGTTATCTTTGCCGTCCATAGAATTTATATTATTCTTCTAATAAAAAACCACATCTCAGTTGCCTCCAGCTTATCTTGAGTTCTTTTGTTTACCGTGCATGCTTTCCATCCATTTAGCAGTGTTGTCCGCAATTAACATTCTATCACTCTAACTCGCGAATGCATTAATTTCATTGCATAGAATGTTTCTCATTGTAGCAGACATGTTTCTACTACATATTTGATTCATTTAATTTTTAAAAAAATAAGAAGATAGGAAATGGGATTTAAACTAGGTTCGTTCAGCAGGCACTTATTCATCTCACATATTGAGTCCACACGTTTTCCTTATTTGACAACATCGCATCACTCTTAGGGACCTGGTTCAAGTCCGGTATGCTGTCTTATTATTTTTCTATAATATAACTCTTGACGCTAATGTATGATCTTATTTATAAAATTAGAATTACACCAGCTTGTCTTCCTTCGTATACTTACAAAATAGCACTAAGCTTCATTTTTTTATGTTCATCGTGATTAGTTCAGTGTTTGCAAAGCTGTTGTCAGTTCCACATTTCTTAGACCAGTTTTCTCTGCTAGGAAATACATTTCTACCGCTATTTTTTGCGCGATATTTCCAAATGTTAAAAATTCCTAGTTAAAAAATATTCACTGCTTGAGCGAAATTGCACTGTTCAACTAGGCATGTAGATCAAACATTTTACTGCACTGACGTGAATGATATGAGAATATATCAGAAACTATGAAAATTATCCAAGAAAGACTAGGAGACACATTAAAAATAGTAGTAAAACCATAACAAACTATAGAGGCCTGTCAAGAGATATTCAGATAAGAGTTATGCAAAACGAGCAAAACTACATAAACAAAATATGCCTTGATATAGAAAGCAGAAAAACCAAGGTTACAGTAACATGATGTTCGAAATTGTACGACACCTCTAAGAGACAACAAACTTCAACCATCATTAAAAGTACTGAAAGATAAACAAGGAAACATACTAAAGGAAGCATATCTTACATAGATGGAAAGAATACTGCAGTGAAATGTACAGATACCCAGGAAAAACAAAAAACAAACCAATAAACGAATATGAAAACTAGCCAGAACCTACAAAGGAAGAAGTACGATACGCAATAGAAAGGACAAGCCCAAGGCAATGATGGCTTAACAACAGATATAATACACTAATACACGCAGGGGACGAGGCCGGAATCAATATTTACCACAAATTCTGCTGTAAATTATGGGAAAGCGGCACATGGCCGGAAGAATAGAAAAATTATTATATATACTTCTCCCAAAAAAAGGCGACCTTTAGATTTGCTCTAACTACCGAACTATAGCCCTTATAAGTCAAGCAAGTAAAATAATGTTAAACATCATAATGCAAAGAATCAAACAAAAATTAGAGATGGAAATAAACGAAACACATGCCGGCCTCAGATCGGGCAGAGGAAAAAGAGACCACATTCTTAACATGAGATTGATCATAGAAAAGTGTAGAGGTTTTTCAACTGACCTGCACATATGCTTCAAAGATTGCGCAAAAGCGTTCGACCGCGTGCAACACCATAAACTATGGGAGGTAATGAACATCATGGACTTCCCAAGACATCTGATTAATCTAATAGAAGAACTTTACCAAGAGCAAAAGGCTGCAGTGAAGTTAGAGGTCGATCTCTCAGAGTGGTTTGAGGTACAGCGTGGAGTAAGGCAGGGTTGCACACTCTCCCCATACCTGTTCAATATCTACGCAGAAAGTATAATGAGGAATGTGAGAGAAGACATACACAACGCTGACTACCACGCTTTAAACATCGGTTGATTAGAAATCACTGAACTACGCTACGCAGACGACACAGTGCTTCTTTCAAATAATATAATGGGATCGGAACAACTAATGAAGAACACAAAGAAATATAGCGAATCACAAACTAATATTTAAACACGCTAATAAAAATCATGTCAACAGATATAACAACGAAAAATCAGAATAGACAATACCGAGATAGAATGTGTGGATAAATTCGAATACTTAGCAGCAAACATCAACGGTGCAGGTGACTGCATGGCGGAAATAAGAAAGAGATTGGCAATGGCACATTGTAAAATAACACGGCTGAAAAACATTTGGAAAAACAACAAAATAAAAACGAAATTGATAATGTTACGACCATTTATTTTGCCGGTCGCAACATGCGGCTGTGAAACATAGACCCTAAGTAAAAAAGTCGCAAAGAAGTCCAACGCTTTCGACATTAAATGCTAAAGAAAAATACTTAGAATATCATGGAAGGAAAAAAATAGAAACTCAGATATTATAAACACATTGAAGATTCCAGAATGCTCGTTACTAAACACACTAATAAAAACACACCTGTTTGGTCATATAAAGAGACACCTGTTTAGAAAGACAAATAATGGAGGGAAAAGTACCTGGGTTGAGGAGAAAGGGCAGACCAAGAAGACGATGGACTGACGACATTAAAGATAACATGAATACTTCGCTGGAAAATACAACCCGCATCAGGGGTTCAGAGTTCATTGGGAAGACAACGTTCTGGAAGGAATACGTCACATGACAGACGTGAATGCAGCTTTTATCTTCCACACACAAAGTGATGTTTGTTGTTTTCTTGCGTTAATTCTCGAACCCACACTGTACCTCTCTTAATGCAGGATACTAGTCCTGCTAGATTTCCGCCAGACGTAGTCCAGAGAATGGAAATACGTTGTAATGCAGTTTACATTTCCACCAGTGACCCGACACATCCATCTTCGACGTTCGGGTGGGCATCCATATCCTGTTACATGCTTCCTATCTATCCCCAGGCGGCGAGTTTGTATTGCCTCGTCGAGAGGGTTGTCATTCACTTCTATTTCACACGAGAAGTTCTGCAGCCATTGAAGTCGTTTTGTGTAATTAGACGTACTGTGCACGTGCCCATCAGATAGTGAACCTTTTCTTAATCACGCGTCTATTTGTGATTTACAAAGAACTCGATAGACGAGTGGTACTAGGGTTCATTCGCCTTCTTAGCCGAGGTGTTATTCAACGACGTCGTGAAGCACTCGTCCAAGTCGGAGTCTAAACACACGTTTAGGAACACATAGGACTAGACGCTTGTTCTCGAACTGAACAATCTTGTGACATTTGACATATTTTGCCTGTTCCCATCGGGTACTGAACTCTTTCTATTCGGGTGTTGGAAAAAGTCGACAGTAGAGTTGTGCCCAGACTGTCTTCTTAGCCAAGCGTCGCCGATTTTGTACCCCGTAAGGAGCACTTTAACTAGAAGCTTGTCTCGAGCTAACAGAACTTTACCTCATAATTCCTTGAAACGTTTTCCTGCTCTATTTGCACATAGCGCTGCCCTCTGACGCTATGCTCCACTCTCATTGTACTCAGTATGTTATATTTTCGACTCTCACTACACATCTTGACATCTACCGATTTCGTGACACAATGGCATTGGCCGCCCCTCCAGTCCTCGGACTCAACTACCTTGCGTCACTGTGTATACAATACAATGACACTGTATATGTTAGGGGCTAGGTGTCGGAGATAGTGTTTGTCATTTGCAGCCAATTCTCATTTCATCTGTAGCCTCCACACTCTCGGACATGTGCCTAATAGTGTTGTCCAGGATTACAGCAAGAACAACTCTATTTCTGTTTCCAGGGTGCACTGCGAGGAGGTACTTTAAGGAACTTGGTTATCTGCTAATCTTGGGCCACATAAGAGCAACGTGAGATTCTTTGCACCCCACATAAAGTGATAATAGAAACTCTGCTGATAACTCATTCCGGTTACATAGATCAAGAAAGTAAGTTATTCATTGCAACAGATAAACGGAACCGATATAAGCAGATGTGTGAAATTGGAATGTAGTTTAATGTTAGTAGTAACAAATGTATGAAAGTGGAATCTAGTTTAATGTTAGTTACAGATTTCTGAAAGCGGAATCTAGTTTAATGTTAGTAATAGATTTGTGAAAGTGGAATCTAGTTTAATGTTAGTAAGATTTGTGAAAGTGGAATTTAGTTTAATGCTATTTATAAATGTGTGAAAGCATAAACTAATATACATTTTGGTGTTAACAATATAGATGTGTTAATCAAGAAATAAGAAGTACAACTTCCTAATTCGCTTATACAATCATATTGTTCTCTGTTAGGCTCCGGTCTGTCTCAGTCGTTTCATGCCGCCATTCAACTTTTCATTCTGTTAGTTCCTAACGTGTGTCATCTCTGCCCTGTTCCTCTCATGAAGATTACAATTTGGGAGCAAGGGTTTTACTTATTCTTTGTTTCGCCACAATTTCCTGTATTTTGTGTTGCTAAGTACCGTTACTGACAATATCAAAACATGATGAAGACCCAAAAACTAGTTTCTATCTTTGTCTTCCTCTGAGTTTTACTCATCGAATTGTTATTTTACCAGATATCACAAGTTGTTGAACGTTTTACCTTTCTCATATATGCTCCATGCACCTATGTTTTCTGTGTCAAATATTTGTTTTAATGTGTCTCTAACATATACACGAATATTTTCATTTGATTTCTTAGCTATGAAAGGTATATTCATAATCCTGTAATCACCATTTTTCAATTTTAATGTAGCTAGGCATGAAGTCTACGTAATTCATATTGGCTGATCCAATTTATACTATGTTTTAATTTGTCACATTGCCTATGCTTTGTGACGCCAGCCAGTAAAAATGCGAATAAATGAAAGGCTGGTTAACAATTTGGACCAATCGTTAGGCGCTAAGACATCTAGAGAAAGCTGTGCTTTAATTAACCATTTCACAGTCAACTTTCTAATGTTACACTTTGGCAATGTCTTCTTCTGTATTCGTTCTTAAACTCTTGCAGACTACACAAAAAATTGGTAACATATCCTTTATGGGACTTAGCTATCACCCCAACATGTGTTGGCTGTGGTGATTTTCTAGGCAATATAAACACGTTCAGTAGTTTGCCATCGCTTTATGAACGGTTCGGATGCACTATTGCCTGTGGCGGGGATCGAACTCTGTACCTTGACCGTCATCACAGACGCGCTCTGTGCTACTTGCATCGTTTACAGCTTGAATGCGATATCTTCGGCTTTCGACATGACAAATCCGTCATCAACATGGCTTCTCTGTCACCTTTCTCTCTGTGAAATGGGACAACACACTCCACCTCCAAGCCTCCTTATTCATCTCGGAGGATATGCACTAGAGATAACTGTTGCTATTATTTTCTCTCCATTCGGGTCCCGGCAACACACATAAGCTATTACTGTTATTATAGGTCTAGACAGACAATATCTCCGACACCACCAGCATCACCACACATAGCGACACTGTCGACATACAGTGAAGCAAGTCAGTCCAGTCCGAACATTGGAGGGGCGATCAATGTAAAATGCACGTAAAGGTAGATGCATGGCGAGAGACAAATAGATTTCATACGGAGTACAATGAAACAATGAAAGGGCAGAATAGCGCTAGAGGGCAGCGCGAACTGCAAATAGAAAGTGAAAAGTCCCTAGGAAAGGGGAACTACAAGCTCCGTCAGCTCGAGACGAGCTTCTAGTTACCTGTGTTCCTTACAGGCAGAGACCCAGACCCATCCATTGGCGTTTGGTAAAGCAAGAAGACCTAACCCAACTCTTATGTTGAGCCTTCCTAAACCGGAAATATGCTCGCGAAGAGAAAGGGTTCTGTACCTGATGGGCTTAGGCAAGAAAGGGACAACGATGGTAGCCCTGGCCCAACTCTACTGTCAGGTTTTCCTACACCGGAAATACACTTGAAGAGAGAAAGGGTTCAGTACCTGATGGGCTCAGGCGCTATTGGGACAAGAACGCTCAGCTCGAGAACGCCTTGCTCTCAAACCCGTGGTGTGAGACTCGAACTTGGGCAAGGGGTACACGATGTCGGTGAACGACACCTCGGCTAAGAGGGCGAAAGAGAGAGGGTAGAACTCCTCTGTTGAGTTCTTCTCCTTAAGGAACCAGGCTCACGGATGAGAAACGGTTCAGTACCCAATGGGCACAGGCACAGCACGTCCAATTACACGAGGCAAGTTCATAGACAGTGGAACACCTCGTGTGAGTCAGACGAGAGCAAAAATTGTCTGGGCGAAGAGTCGCCACTACGCGTGCCTGGAGACAGATATAGAGGCTGTCACAGGCTAAGGGTAGCCCACCCGAATTGTCAAGGCATGCCGAAATCGGATGTGATATGCCTACAAGGCGCATAACGGTGGCACAACGTAATCACGCTCCCGGCGGAAATCGCACGGATATCCGTGATGGTTACAATGGAGCGAACGCAAAACAAATAAACAAACAAACATTATAGGTCTACATCAGTATTCAAGTATTCCATATATGTTCACTTCATGTTACTATTAATTAGCCACATGTCTTCGTGCTTGTTGTTCTCTCACAACAAGTGAAAACTGCATGAAGTCTAGGGAAGCACAAGAGATATTCACATTAGTATGCAGTAGAACGGACATAGTCATTGTATACGCATATTTTCCTTCTTCAGCATTTATTCGCAAACTTTCGCTGGTTCTCTCTTGTAGCGGGACAATGGTTATATTAGATTTTCAACAGTGTGTAGCCCAGAAAATGGAAATGCGTTGTGTTGCAGCTTTATTTACCCCAATGACTTGATACATCCGTCTGCCGCGGTACTTCACGAATATAAAAGTGGTGACTTGTAACCAATAGAGATATATTTTAAGTACTATACAAACTGAACAAAGCGAAACAAAACATTGCATTGGACTAATTCCATCACAATGTATCTGAAATCTAATATCAACCAATTAGTAACCAGGATACATATTTATTCATAGACACAGTTAATTCCGTAACGTTCATTGCTGTCAAGTGTAGACCAAACAAAAACCAAAATTTCTAGAGGATTGCATTGATTTTACTCGGGTTCATCCATGTGTATTCTGTACTTCTCAACAGATTAACTACTCATAATATCGTAATTCCGTAGCAAATGCAAACAAGACACCACCATCTGGTATTTGTACAGCGATCTCGTGAATAACTACGTGGCATACATTCTCACATATAGACTGACAGGTCCTAAAACGTATTCGACATCAACATAGTACAATGTTCTCTTCCACGTATAAACAATTCACAATATATACAAACTTCGCGCGTTGGGAAACCAATACAGAATAGTGATGATGTGTATAGTAAGATGAAGGACCAGAGGTTCTGAAATCAGATGCATAAAATGCAATAAAACAATGCAATTTTAAAAAAGGCTGCAGTCACCGACAACATGATAGCAGACATAAAAACTATTGTTGTATTTGGTATAGAAACTATCATAAAACTTTGCAATGTCATACATGAAACAGGTCGCATACATAAAGACCTAAACTAATCAGTATTTATACCACTGAATAAAAAGTTCAGGGCTGTAAATTGTATAGAATACACAAGAATAAGTTTGGTTTACAGTATCATTAGATTACTAATTGATCAATATCTAATATTCAAAAAGTATCTATACTGTTAAAAAAATGCAACTTTTTTTGGAGTTAATTTTGTCAAAGATATTCGCTGATTGGACATTATTCAACCTATCAACTATGTTCACCTGGTCATTAACTTCTGGTGGTTACCTCAATAGTACTCAACTCATGATTCGTGAAGACATGAAATAGGTCAGGGTCAAAGCAATATTTATGGCAATAAACTCTTAACAAAGTCATCAAAATCCCTTGAAACGTCAGTCAGTTCCTCTTTTGACAAGTTTGGCACATAGGGCGGATGTCATAGTTCTCCATGCATGTCGGTCAGTTGATAGGGATTGCAGGTCTTGTGCATTTATGCCTGTTGATTTTCATTCATTCATAAATGTTCTTCTGAGTGTTGTTTTTTGTCTTCCCTGTTTTCTTTATCCCGTCTTGTGTCCACATGAAAGTTTGTCGTGGAATTCTGTCTTCCTTCATTCTAAGTATGTGGCGGATGTATGGTCCAGCGGTGTTTTCTGATGATGTTTGTCACATACTCTTGTTTTGTCTCCTCTTTTAGTATTTCGTTTGACTTTAAGTCTTTCCAATTAGTATTTGTGATTTTTCTGATGCATTAATTGTCGAAGGCAACAAACGTTTTATCCATTATTGCGGTAGATTTCCGACTTTCACATCCATATATTAATGATGGAATCACACTTGCATTGAATAGTCGCAGTTTGATATGTTTACTTGCTATCTTCGATCTCCAGATGTTTGAGAGTTTGTTAAAGGCGCTGGAGGCGAGAGCGATTCGAGTCTTGATTTCTGAGTTGGTATCCCCGTCTGCTGTTATCTTGCTTCCCAAATATAAGAAATTTGAAACGTTGTCTAGTATATTATCATCTAGTTTAATTGATTCTGTCAGGTCGGTAAAGTTCATTATTTTCGGTTTATGTGTGTTTATTTGAAGGCATATCTGTTGTGGGATAAAAATTGAGTCTTTCCTTAAACGTAATTCACACAAAACTCTCTGACCGTATTATTGAATGTCTATAAAAGATTGAAGGTCCTGGAATAAATTCAGCTGAAAATTCAATGCGTATGTGTAGTTCATCTCACTACAAAAAATGCAACATTATTGGAAGTTTACAGACTGGATAATAACAAAGTATAGTGCCAGACAATTTAATGTGGTTAAAAGCACCATTAGTCGCATATGGAGGCGATTAAAAAAAGAACTGGCTCAGTGGCAGCCCGGCCGCACAGTGGAAGACAATAAGTCACAACTCCTGCTGAAGACCGTTTCATACAACTGCGTAACATCAGCAGTCGACTTGCATCTGCGTGCTCTACAGTCCACTCAATGCCTGCAGCTCGTCGAATTTCAGATCAAACCGTCAGGAAACTGCTGGTCGAATCTGGTATTTGGGCTAAAATAACCTACTGAGGTCCTAGTCTTAAGGATCGGCATCGCCAGAACCGACTGCAGGGTCGAACCAGCATCGTTAATGGATCGATGGGAATGACTATAGAGGGGTTGGTTTAGTTAAAGTATAAATGTTTCTTCATTCCAAGGTACGCATATAGAAAGAATGTCACAATTCAAGATTAGTGGAAAAATAATTAAAATATCTGCAATATGCAGATGACACTATGTTTTTAACAGAAAGTTAACAGGAGCTACAAAGACTAATATATTTAATCAATAAATCAGATAAAAATATGGATTAGAAATAACCATCGGAAAAAGAATTCATGAAGATCAACAAAATCGTAGAGGAACAGGCGTAAATATAAATATACATGGAGAAACACTACAACAAGTCGATCATTACCATTATCTTGGACACATGATCGCAAATAATGGTTGATGATGTGCAACAAAAGTTAAAATGCGAAAATGAATATCGTTAAAAGTACTTCCAATAACATGAGGAAAATATTAGCATCTAAACAAATCACAAACTAAAAATGAGAATTGATTTATAAAATGCGATATTAAATTCTATATTAATGCATGCATCAGAACATGGACAATGATAGAAAAAAACAAGTTCTGATTAGATGCATCTGAGATGTGGACATACATAAGATTATAGAGAACTTCATGGAAATAAAAGAAAACAAACAAACAGACTCTAACAACACTGCGTATGAGAAAAAATATTATTAATGTAATTACAATGAAATAAAGTATTTTTAACATATTAAGAAACATGATGTCTTGTTAAAGGCCATATTTGCACGTAGAGGCTGGGAGACCAGCAAGAGGTAGGCAGTGATACACGTGGGAAACATTGTAAGATGGATAGGTTTAGCAGAGTTTAGCAAAGTCTAGCAGAGTGCGTCACTAAAGCAAGAGATTGGAGATAGTAAAGTAAAGTAACCCATAGCATTCATTAATGCCGTAGAGGTGTGAGATGTTAGCGATCTAACATTTCAGAGTCTCTAAAAAATAAGGGCGGTAGCCATCTCCTCTCCCTCGCATTCTTTACTTCTCGGATTAATCCGGTACCCATTTAAGGCTGGGTCGACCCAGGAGCCGTTGCGATCTGAAAAACATTTGCGCCTCAACTGTGGAATGAACCCAGCACCACTCATATGCGAAGCCAGTGCGCTAACCACTTTGGAGATAACCAGATTGGAGATACGCTGCAGCCAATCTTCGTTGTGGAGACAGTACCTTCTGATGATTATGTATTGGAAAGTATTTGGAAAATATATACGAAAAGAAAATCATGAAAACAATTCAGAAACAGACAATAATAAACACATACAGTTCAATCTAGTTTCCTCGATACGAGAGACAACTGTGGTTGTCTACAAATGTTGTATCATACATAGTTGCTCTCAAATAGGTTCAGTGTCATGTGTCATTATTGATGCGACTTTTAATTGCCCGGCAGCACAAAGTACAGTACACGAAAAAATGATCAACAAAATGCGCGGACCTGTCGCAACAGACATGGTCAGTGACGCCTTGTATGACTAGTTGGCAGTATCTATATTTCGGGAAGGACTAGTTTTTAGCCCATCTGAACCACTAAATGAAAGACTATTAACTATCGTTATATTTTAATTTGATCATATTGTGTGCTATCAGTAGAAGAATGATGGGAGCGTAATGAGACACACTGAAAGAACTTATATGTTAGTGGTTGGACATATTAAAAAGTGAACATATAACACTTTGGAAGGAAATGATGTGCAATATTTTGTACAACGGCTACCACACCTGGTCGTTCGTTTATTTTAAATTCTTAATTGATAGGACATTTCTTTGATAGATAATTGCTCCAATGTGGAAGCAGCCACAGGAAATTAATAAAAAATGGAAGTAAAGAATTCCATTTTGATGCAGACCACATCCATACTACAGCGAGTAAATAAATAATATTATTAATTAAGCATATACAAGTTATTAAAAACATCAGAATGTACCAGTATTAAATGCTTTGAAATAGGTACCGCTGAGGTAACATCAAATTAAATCACAATTCGAGTCAGCATATTTTTGAATTCGGTCAATCCGTATAGACAAAAAAGATGTGATTTTAGTCAAGACATCCAGTATGTATATTCTCAAGCCACTATGAATATAGGCCAATAAAGAAGAGATAACATGATACGCATTGAACAGGGATAACGTTCATATGTTACACTAGCAAGAAAAGGGAGCTTAAACTAGTAATAATTATTATCTGCCAAGAATATCATATAAGGCGACTAAACAGATGGCTGCCCCATCTCATGGTATGTCAAGAATTCCTATAGTCATGCCGAAGGTAGAAAGCCTGATGATTCAGGCCGAAAGCCCAGATATCGCAGTCAAGCTGTAAAATATGGCATAACGCATATCGTTCTATGAATATATCGTACTAATCTTCAAGAGTCTTTAAAGAAACGCATAATTGCAAGAGAAATAATGGGTATGCACATTCCTTGATTACTGAAGACATGTGTATGCACATTCCTCAAGTACTGCAGACTTATGTATGCACCTTCGTCGATTAATTCAGACATGTATATGCACACTACTCGACTACTGCAGACTTATGTATGCATATTCCTCAAGTGCTGCAGACCTATGTATGCATATTTCTCAAGTACTGTAGACTTGTGTATGCATATTTCTCAAGTACTGTAGACTCTTCTTCTTCTTCTGCGTTTGTTCTCAAACTCCTGCAGATCAGCAGGATGTAGTCCGGAGAACGGAATGCGTTGTGTCATGGTTTACAGCATTGCTGCGATATCTGCGCCTTTCAGCCTGACACATCCGACTTCAGCATGTACTATAGACTTATGTATGTATATTTCTCAAGTACTGTAGGCTTATGTATGCATATTTCTTAAGCACTGTAGACTTATGTATGCATATTTGACAAGTACTGTAGACATATGTATGCATATTTCAAAAGTACTGTAGACTAATGTATGCATATTTCTCAAGCACTGCAGACTTGAGTATGCATATTTCTCAAGTAATGTAGACTTATGTATGCATATTTCACAAGTACTGTAGACTTACGTATGCATATTTCACAAGCACTGTAGACTTATGTATGCATATTTCTCAAGTACTGTAGACTGATGTATGCATATTTCTGAAGTACTACAGACTTTTGTATGCATATTTTTCAAGTACTGTAGACTTATGTATGCACACTCCTCAATTACTGCAGACATTTTGTATTCACACTCCTCGAATACTGCATACATGCACATTCCTCGAGTACTGCCAATATTAATATGCACACTCTTCGCGTATTGCAGACATATGTATGTAAATTCCTTGAGTACTGCAGACCTATCCACATTACTCGAGTACAAGTAAAACATACTTTTATATGTACATTCCTCGCGTACTGCAGATTTATGTATGCACATTCCTATAGTTCTGAAGACCATTGTATGCACATTCCTATAGTTCTGCAGACCATTGTATGCACATTCCTATAGTTCTGCAGACCATTGTATGCACATTCCTTGAGTTTTCTTCTTCTTCTTCATTCCTTCCTCTTTTACCCTTTACGGGTGTCTAGGGAGATACAATGTTCCTGTTCTCGATTTTCTGGCAGCTTCAGATAATGTCATTTTGTGTTCATTTAATGCATTTTTGATGTTGTCGATCCAGCGTACTCTATCCATGGTTTTTCTTTCTTCTTCTCCTCTCTTCATATGATTTATCAACTTATGAATCACATGACATTCTTTCCAGATGTTCAAACCATTGCATTTGTTGATTCCTTGAGTACTTTAGATATTTGAATGCACATTCCTAGAGTACTGTCAACATTTGTATGCTCATTCCTCGAGTACTACAGACTTTTGTATTCACATTCCTCGAGTATTAAATACGTTTATATGCACGTTCTTCGAGTAATACAGACTTATGTATGAACATTTCTCGAGTATTGCTGACGTTTGTATGTACATTCCTTGCATACTGCAGACTTATGTATGCATATTCCATTCCTCGAGTACTACAGACGTTTATATGCACATTCCTCAAGTACTGACTCTTGTATGTACATTCCTCGAGTACTGCAAACATGTGTATGCACATTCTTCGTGTACTGAAGATATTGGTATGCAGTATGCACATTACGTGAGTACTGCAGACTTTTATATGTACATTCTTCGTGTACTGACGATATTTGTATGCACATTACTCGAGTACTGCAGACATTTATACGAACTTTCCTTGAGTACTGCATAATTTGGAATACACATTATTTGAGTACTGTAGACTTGTTTATGCACTGTCCTCGAGTGTCGCAGTCTTATAAATGATTTCAGACCAATTAGGACTTCGGGATGCATGGACCATTATGGCAGACAAACATAAATAACACATAAACAGAAGTATGGTTGCTACATATGTAATATGAGTAAATAAATAATATTGCGATGAATTAACAATTGAACGGAATAGGTTCATATCTATTCTTGTATATTCTAATTTGTACAATTTTTATTGAATGTCTCGTAATAGTATATCTATTTTATACTCACAACATTGTTAAGTAGTTTACATTGTCCACAGAAATAAATAAAGAATTTGACATGGTGAATGTTATAAGTGAGATTTCCGAGAGTCACTGGAGGATCTCAAGCAGCAGTAAGGTTCTCAGGGCCGCAGTAAGGGTCTCAGGGCCGCAGTAATGGTCTAATTCCACTTATTCCTTCTACAATAAGTTGTTATCTATATCACCTGTCAATGGACGACGACTAGGCACTATTACTATCTATAAAATACCATTTGGGCACAAAACAAATCCATATGTAATCACAATAATAGTATAATCCTAGCGTTATCAGCTATCAAAGTTATTATAAAATAGAACAACCAAAGTTATCGCAAAATAACACAATAAAAATTATTGTGAAATGGCACAATCAAAATTATTATAAAATCAATCAATCAAGTGCCATGCCAAGTGGCGTAGGCGATCATGTTTCTTCACGACTCTCTGTCTCTTGTGTTGTCAATAAGATCGGTTGGTGAACTTCTACCATGCCACAATACAAGTTCATCTAGGAACTTTTCTCTTTGTCGTACTCTATATCTTCTCCCCTTGATCTTTCCAGTGGTTATTAAGTGTTCAAGCTGTGTTCTTCTCATCACATGCCCTAGAAATCTTGACTGTCTGCCCCTAATGTTTGATATGATTGATAATTTTACTCCAGAATCATTGAAAATATCTGCATTAATTTTCTTAGCCGTCCATGATATCTTATTATAACATAGTGTAGAATTATAACATTCTTTCATATTATAAAATAGCGTAAAATTATAACATTATTTCATGTTATAAAATAGTCAAATGAAAGTTTCTATGAATATAGTAAGTATTACCTGCACAATGACTCAGCATCGAAGCAGTTGTTGCCGCTGTTTCGAGCATCGATAATCACCACGTCGTGTGGATGGTTGAGGTAGGTCTCGAGAGCATTTTCTGCTGTCCTGGTAATTGTGCAGATGTATCCCAACTTCTCCGCTGCCCACCAGAAGCCGTCTGACTGGCCGTCTTCTTTCCCAAAAACCAAAAGAATCTGATTGCGAGGACAAGATATATGTATATGTTAAAAGTTCGCCCACATAATGTGATTGGTTTTAGAGAATCAAAGTGGCATGCATAAGTTCATTATAAAATGATAAAATAAAGAAACGTTATGTTAGAAGAAATATTTACCATATATTTGAAAGCAATAAATACATCGTAAAGACTCTATTTAAGCTATAACGTGATACTGTAAGATATAACGTGACATTTAACGTGATACTGTCAAATAAAACCTGACACTTAATGTGATACATAATCTCTCTAAGATATTGCGTATTCATCATCATATGACATATCCTTTTCAGAACGTGGTCTTCCTTATGGATTCTCTGAACACTTCGTTTGAACACTGAGCCATTCTGGGCGAGTTGACATCAGCTAGAGATATGTTTAAGTAATCTGATATATCATTGCACATTCGTTGTCGTTGGCGCCCTCTTACCCTGTTGCCGCGAACTCTGCCTTCCGCTATTAATCTTTTCATGCCCAAAAACCTTCTTTCCCAAAAAAAAGTTATGTCTGCTATAAGGACATCTTTCTTGTTAAGATTCTGTAAAGGTATCATCACTCTTTGACGTTTATTGACCTCAAAACTTCTTGATTGATCTTTTTAACTGTCCATGGTATACGTAAGTCTTCTGTAGCATCTCATTTCGAAAGCAGTGATTTCGATAGCGTAAACTTTAATCTATAATGTGACGCTGTAATTTATAATGTGACACTGAACGTGATACGCCAGAACATAATGTGACTGTAATATATAAAGTGGCACTCAACATGATACTGTATGATATATGTTCCATGTTGCTGTCTTGTATTCTCGATTGAAGCTGTGTAGCAGAAACATCAATTACCATGTATTTTCTTGTGTTTTTTTTCAATGAATTACACAATTTCACCAAATGTATTCATCGTAAATGTATTCATAGGATTCAAATTAAAACCAGATACGTGTAGATGTAAGGTATACCGTGAAACTACGTGCAGTGTAATGCTGTAAGACATGAAATAAAACAAATAATAGTATTATGTAACATGATATTGTAAAGGTACAAGGAAGAGTAAAAGTAGTTACACAGCCATAACACGGAATGATAACGTAAAACTACACAATATAATATACCAGATACAACCTAAAACTGGAAATATACAATGTAAAACTTAGATATAACGGTAAACTGCAAGACATGTGATACCTTGAAGTTCAATAAAATATAACTTAATAATAAAATATACAATGTAAAACTAAAACATAAAGTAAAAGCGTAAAATAAGTAGTTTAATTCAAGGATTTAACTGAACACTATAACATATACTATGAAATATCGTAAACAGTGTAACTAATGTAGCATACATAAATTGTACAGCCGTATGCAACAGACAAAAAGTGTGTCACAACCACACGCATCATGCACAACTGTATCAATTTACAGTCAGTCTGTTGTGATTTGTGTTTGTGACCTGTGACCTAGTAACTCTAGCAAAATTTCATTAAGTGTAGCGGTGTGATTTTTAAAAATAACAGCTAACTGGGAAACATAAGTATGATTAACGGTATTTAGCCAAACTGAACTGTCAGCAAAAAGTTGGTTTACAGATTATTGCGATAAGATAGTAATATATTCTTCTTCTTCTTCGTCGCTCGGTCATATGCACATGTAGATGTCTTTTATACAGATGATTGTCTCAGACATAGGCATTTCATTGTCCTATTTCGTTGATCGATAAGTCCGCATCTCTTCTATACTCATTTCATGAAGACCAAATTTTGATGTGTACTTACTTGTCTGTCTGACCAAGTTTAGCAGCACATGTTATATTTGTCTTCTGTCCATGTGTACTTACTTGTCTGTCTGACCAAGTTTAGCAGCACATGTTATATTTGTCTTCTGTCCATGTGTACTTACTTGTCTGTCTGACCAAGTTTAGCAGCACATGTTATATTTGTCTTCTGTCCATGTGTACTTACTTGTCTGTCTGACCAAGTTTAGCAGCACATGTTATATTTGTCTTCTGTCCATGTGTACTTACTTGTCTGTCTGACCAAGTTTAGCAGCACATGTTATATTTGCCTTCTGTCCATGTGTACTTACTTGTCTGTCTGACCAAGTTTAGCAGCACATGTTATATTTGCCTTCTGTCCATGTCTACGTCTATCTGACCAAGTTTAGTATCACATGTTATATTTCTCTTCTGTACATGTGTACCTGTCTGTCTGACAAAGTTTAGTAGCACGTTAAATTTTTCCATGTTCCGGTCCAACTGGGACCTTTCTCAAGAGACACAAAAACATTGAACAAGAAACATCAAATTGTAAAACATTATTATTAGACGTCCTTCTTACAGCAGGACGCTCCAAGTAATGAAAGAAGCTCTCAAATAATTGTTGAATTATGTACGATCAAAATGATTGCACACAATTAACACACATAAATTATCATAGATTCAAGGAAATGGAATACCAAATGTGATTAAAAAAATCACCTTTTAATGTGATAAATTCTACATAATTAGGAATGGTATAGAATGGGCCTCTACAAGATGAGGACTGGTAGAGCCCGTATACAGAATGCTTTAAAATGAAAGAGATTATGCATTCTACAAGGTGCGAACCCGCAGAGAATAAACATTCTACACGATGAGGAATGGTAGAGACTGAACATTCTAAAAGCTGTGGAATTATAGAGACTGGACATTCTAAAAGCTGTGGAATTATAGAGACTGAACATTCTACAAGATGAGGAATAGTATAGAATAGATATTCTACAAGACGGGAATTGGTAGAGACTAGTTATTCTAAATAATGAGAAATGGTTTGTTTGTTTGAGAATCCCAGGAATTACGAGCGATTAGCTCTTACTTCCTATGTGAAATGGGGAGCTTTCTGAGCTCATACAATAACGAAGTAACAATATTTCATAAAAAGCTATTAAAACATGGCAGGAAAGAACGTTAACAAACACATAACATATAACAATAATACACCGTAAAAAGATATTTGTAGTCATATGACTATTGGGGTGTACATAAATTACGCTAACAATTAGGAATGGGAGGGGACCTCAAAAGTGTAACAGTTTTCGACACGGGGGAGAGATTTTACAAAAGTTGGCATCAGCAATACTGTTTCTTATACACTAATTAAATGCCTGGGTTTGAAAATGTGAAACAAAATATGTAGCTTCGCATTAAAATCTTTTGTAATGGTGAGGGAGGGGGGGGGGTTATTTATTTTGGCAAAATAAAGCAAGCAAAGAAACTTGGTCAGACACCCTAAATTCTTGACAAATATTGGAAGGGGAACGGCGTCATAAAGTAGCAACACATTTCTGATGTAATGTAAGGACATTAACCCGGAGAATTCAGATTAAATTTACATCATTTGAAATATCACGGGATCAGTGTCACTACCAGCGGTATTCTGTCTACCAAACATGTACAGACATGATGAAACTTGTAACATGGTAATGAAGCTTTGCTAATCACTAATAATAAACATAATAGCACACACAAATGGACGTTCCAACTAAGAGGTTTTTATCAAGATTCATTCAAAAATAATACGAGTAAGAATTACACTATTGACGTTCACGTTCACTTAGCAGAGATAAATATAGATATCTCCTGGGAGACTACAGCCCTTGATCGCTCAGCTTGGCACACCCAGGTCACTGCTGGCATCACTCAATTTGAAAAAAGAAAGAACACTGCGGGGACATTACAAGCGACGGAAGCAGAAGAACAAATACGAAAACTCTCTTACTCCAAACCCTCAACACTCCTGCATGCACTGCAATATAACTTTCCTGACACGAATCGGACTCATCGGGTATCTACGAACTCACAAACCAAATTAGACAATCACACATTTGTTGTTATTTTTCTACTTGTTCATCACATTTATTGTTTTTCATGCCATTCTCCTCTTCGCTTGCGAAGGAGGAACACCATCATCATCATCAGATACAACCAGGAAATGTAAAAACTACAAAGTCAGAGGTATCTATATTTATCTATGCCATATGAGTGCTAGAAGTGCCGTTCTTACTCGCCGTGTTATGTTTTCAATGTGTCCTTAAAAAAATGTTTTGTTTGAAACGTCGACTTTTGTGTGTTATTAGGTGTGTTATCAGTAATTAGCAACAGTTAATTACTTACCTTGTTTCAAGTTTCGCATTAAGTATTCCCGTGTAGCTGAGGTTAATACATATTATAGAATTACTTACAGACATGGCTCTCTGTTGCAGTAGCATGGATCCAAACCTGACTTCGTGTTCAAGATTCTGTGAACAAAATCATAAACTATTGTAACCATCTGGTGTGTGTGTGTGTGTGTGTATCGTATGTAATATGCCTTCTATTTCTGGGTGGTGTGTGTGTATCGTATGTAATATGCCTTCTATTTCTGGGTGTGTGTGTGTGTATCGTATGTAATATGACTTCAATTTCTGGCCGTATTGAAGCCATGCAATCGTATGCGCTATGTGATAAAATTTGGTGTCAATATTGATGCCATCATATTAGTGCAGATGTCATGTGATGTGATATCTGTATACAAAGTGGTGTAACATGCCATCTATATAAAAACACACAGATCTTGTCTGAGTAAAAAGCTTCATTTTCAATTGTTGCATACCGCTATAACTATGGATTTTACTATGTATGTAATGAGCCAGTGAGAAACACACGTTTCAAAAACATACCTAAAATGTATAAGGAACAAGACAAGAGTGTCATTGTTTATCTTCTTCTTCTTTGTTCGTTCTGAAACTTGTGCACATTATTAGGACGTAGTTTGGAGAACGGAACACGTTATGCCGTGATTTACAGTTTTGCAGTGATGTTTGTCCATTTCGGCCTTGCACATCTTACCTCAGAATGACGTGCCCGAGTCACTTTGAATATATATGGAATGGGACATCCAACGTCACCACATAACCTACTCATTCATTTCTTGCGACATGCATGAAAAAAGTGTTGCTGTTATGTGCTACTCTTTCGGGCTCCGTCAACATTGCTTGTACCGATAGGGACAGAAGTAAACATTTGTTATTTGTGTAAAAGTAGGAGATTTATTAACACAATAACATATACGGTTTATGCTTTTGCGGTGATAACGTGATTACTGTCGTGTGGTTCTGAAACATTGATGTCTACACAAGGGGAAAACCAGAAAACAGATCTTCATCAATAAATGGTTGCCTGGAATACACAATCAGAAATGGTAATGGTAAGACTATCAATGATGAACTCACGCACAGAAGTATGGTCGTCTACAGTATAAAACCTATTTGATAATGGGAAATCCATCTTCTAAAATATCTAATTTGACTATTCCTTTGATTTTCTTTGATTGCCACTTTCTTTGAAAGTATAATGATAGGGACCAATGAAAATCTTTGTAATGGTTAAATGAGTCATTAAGAACGCGTGATTTCTTATTAGCCAGTAGGTCGTTTGTTGTAGACGGTCATACCAGATGTAAACAAACTCCAGTAAACATGGACTTGAAATTAGAAAATAGAAAGGTCAAGAAATGACAGGAAAAGAGATTTAAAAGCATAGCCACAACGGCTGAGTAGGGCTTGTAAAGAGCTGAAAGAGATAGATAGCTAATTTTATGACAAGATGGTTTGTTGAGTATCTATGATCCACATGCAGCTAAAATGTTAATATTAATAATTGATTACAGTAATAATTGATTAATTATGACTAATATAAATTATTGACAATAAAGACAATTTGAAGTGAAATTTCGGAGACATCTAAAGAAATGTATCTGTCATCTGAAGGCATTTACTCTCCTTTCCTTTCCCCAGCACATAGTGTACTAAAATTCGCAGGAACGGTTTTGATAAATTGAAGCCTAACTGGAATTGAGACACAGCGCGCCAAATGATGTGTATTAACTTGTCAGGCGTTGTCATGGAGATCGTAAAGACACGAAAAGAGAAAGGACAACCAACGACAGAGTGGGGAAGAGATGGACGTAGCTTGAGAGTGTTAGGGGAGATGAATGCGATCCACGCATTGTGTATCCATGGATGCTAGCTGATGATTACGTGATATTTAAAAAATGACGTTCTATTGGCACATCATACGAAGATGTGTTTTTTCTTGTGTTTTTACTTTCACATAAATGTGATTTAAAATATACATGTACATGAATGTAGGAATTTTTCTATGATAAATATACTGTTTTCTTTCTAATAGCACATACAATCTCCAAACAAAGAACGGATTATAAAACCAATATTATCACATCCTTTTCGAAGTAGAATAAACATTAAACACATTTCTGATTGTGAAATACAATGAGTATAACATCAATTAAATAACAATACAATAACATCGATTACTTTCTTATTGTTAGAATACCATAAAATCGATATTTTCTGACTTCGAATACAATGACTATTATATGATTGTGGACGTACAAAAACATCGACTGATTGTCTGATTGTAATAAACAAAATAGTGACATCAACGAATTATCTGCAAATACAATTAGTCGAAAAAAATTGCTTATGAATATACGGTATGATTGACTAATTAATTATCTGCTTGTAAAAATACAATATCAAGTAACTGTATGTTTGTGAAAACACAATAACATTAATTAATTTTCACATTCACATTGTGAAAACACTTATCGTCATATACTTTTCTGTATGTAAAAAAAAAATGCATTTAACTATTTTTCTGATAATTGTGAAAACATTATGCAACGAACTAACGATTATGATATTACAATATGAATAAAATAAACTTTCGATTATGAAAATACAATAGGATGAACTATCTTATTATGAAATATAATATCATCAACTAAGTTTCTGAAAAGAATAAAAGATATAATCAACTAAGTTTATGATTGTAAAAATATAATATAATTGTAATTAACTAACTTTTAAAATTATGAAATCACAATATCAGTAAAAAATACTCTTATTGTGAAAACAATATGAAAAAAGTACATTCTTCGATTAAGGAAATGCATATCATTAACTAAAACTTTAATTGTGAAAACACAATACCATCAACTTACTTGCTAATTGTGAGCACGAAACACAATACCATCAACTTACTTGCTAATTGTGAGCATGAAACACTATACCGTCGACTTACTTGCTAATTGTGAGCACGAAACACAATACCATCAACTTACTTGCTAATTGTGAGCACGAAACACAATACCATCAACTTACTTGCTAATCGTGAGCACGAAACACAATACCATCAACTTACTTGCTAATTGTGAGCACGAAACACAATACCATTAACTTACTTGCTAATTGTGAGCACGAAACACAATACCATCAACTTACTTGCTAATTGTGAGCACGAAACACAATACCATCAACTTACTTGCTAATTGTGAGCACGAAACACAATACCATCAACTTACTTGCTAATTGTGAGCACGAAACACAATACCATCAACTTACTTGCTAATTGTGAGCACGAAACATCAAGCAACTAACTTCTTGATTTTTAACAAATAACATAAATGTATTCCTGACAGAGTGCACAATTCATGAACTAAACTTTACTATTGCTCTTATAAATCATGAACTAAATGTGAATTATGAACACACAATATTGCAATAAACGGATGTTCTGGTTATGAAATTTAAACGAAAGATCTAATTTTCTGTCAATTTAGAACTGACTTTAAATGGGAAATAAATTTTTCTTGGTAGATATAGTATTAATCAAATTAAAACTAAAATATCGATTCAATGTGATTAATTTTTAAGAAAATAATCAGAATGAGTTTATGGGTTTATATTTGTTTATCACACATGACCAGTCTACCTTACTACCAAGAACTAGCTGCCTCCATCAACACAACAAACTTGGAGACAACAATAACATTTCGCATTCCAGTGCCAACTATTTGAAGACGCGTCATTAACTTTCTACCACGCATCACAACACAAACATAATGAGGTGTGCACTTCGAAAACCTGGTCAAAATGGAAACCCACTTCACCACATCACACAAAGACAAGAAAGTATACACACATTCACACACACATACACAACACACAATGAATTGCATCTCCTATGGAAAGATATTTGTTGGAATGGAAATCCAGGAAATGTACAAAAAGTGTTGTGGATTACACCATAAGTCTGATGGTTGAAGAAGGTCATTGTTTGTCGTCATTTGAGGCATTTTCAATTGAGTTTCTCTGGTGGAACAGTTTGATTGAGTCTGTAAAGTCTGTATCTTTAAGAATGCGGTTCTTGTACGTATTCAGGAAAATGTTCGTAGAATAATGTCTGTGTGAGTTAAAATTGTGAAGCAAGTATGTTAAATTTCCAGTACAGTCGATTATATAGACTTATTAAATGTAACATGACTGCGCAGAGCGTTGACCTACTGCCACGCTGTAAACCTCACAGTTTATTGGCGAAACGGGTATGGTTTGCACATGTAACGAGACACGATACGATTTCTAAAACTATTTTTCACGTTGCAGTCGAGGGTAGAACGAGAAAAGGCAAAAAATTCCAGAAATGATAAAATCAAGGAATGGACTAAGTCAACACTCATCCGTATGACTGAGGATAGAAGTGTTTAGAAGGATATATGTGCTGATGTTTTCAGTGTGGCACCCCTACTATAATAACGGGTTAAGGGTCTTAATAATCTTATTAAATTATTCGGTTCTGTGTAAGAAATATAAAGACCCTTCCAGTGCCATTTTGAAATGGTCGGTATCCATTGTAGTCTGTCTCCCTTTTGTTGAATTTCCTAGAATCTTTCATACATGATTAATTCTTCTAATTCACTATTTTTTTATACGTGTAAAATATGTTAGTCTACGCGTTTTCATAGTTTTGAGGAGCCACTTAGCTTTTATGCTAAATAATCTATATAGACTTGTGTTAAATCACCGTTCAATCTATTTTCTTAGGGTCTTTCTATAGACTGTTTTATTTCAGCTCCTGGTATTTTCATTTCCATTACAGATTTCATTGTCCAAGTCTCATAATATTGCTACATTATGAAAAATATACGCATGTGGTGGGTCTGTGGGTCTCACCAATGGCCCACTAGACATACCATCCATGCAACAGAAAACCTTAGTGGATGACATATTGAGGTTATCTTCTTATAGAAGCTTCATGGCACGTCATCTATACAATTATGATTTTGTTTTGTTGTTGAAATGTTTTACATGTTTGCCAGAATATATATGTATGCACACTCTGTGGTTGGGAGGGAGCCAGAGATGTACTGTGCAGCACTGAGGAGGAGGAAACTGACATCACTGTTTTTCCTATGGCTGAGGCCCATCATAGAGGCACAGTGACTCAGGACGTGACAATCCTTTTGACTTGAACATTTGGTTGCATGCCTGGAGCAATAGAGAAGTTCGGCATAACCAGTAGTCAACTGGTGGCGGGGAATGAGCACAGTGAACCCTATCTTGGCTACAGTGGCTAGGAGCAGTGCATAGGTTTAAACCTACCTTCCTGGAGGTGTGATAGTTATTCTCTGGCTCTGTCCCGGGGTGGGCCGAAAATCCACAGACTTCCCAGCAATATAATGCCATCTAATGGCATTAGGTCAAAGGGCATGAGCCCATGGACCGCTGGATCAGCAACCAACCAACCAACCATGAAAAATATTGTTTCTTGGTCTATTGCCTATCCCCAGGTGAATGATGGTTTTTGTAGTATGCAGACCTTCTGTTAAGCATAGGTGTGGGAGCTTCAGTTATCGTTTCAAGATCAGATGTGTCGTCAATGTTACATTAAGGCCATGTATGTTCAAGGTTATCTTAATGATTTCTATCTATCATTTTATTGGTCTATCTTTGGCTTTATGTCTGGATATTATTTCGTTATATGCTCTCATTATTTCTGCTTACATAGTCGAATAATAACTAATAGACGAATAACTGATGTTTGATACCTGTTATTTCAGTGTGTGGCAGCTCTGATACTGACACAATCAATAAAATGAAAACACAATCGTACTTATCGCACAGAAACAACAAGTATATTCAATATGTATTCAGTTCACAGATTCACATAATGTTGCTAATAATCTAAGCATAGCAATTTAGACAAGGCAAAACTTCCATAATATGTCCAGAAAAAACAACAAATTCATATAAAACACGTGGCGACTGTTGTTAGTTATGTAAATATGATACCTTCAAGTAGAATAGTCAGTGGGGATATACTGAGCGATCATTGAAGAGAGTTAAACGATATGTAGCGAGAACTCTTGAGTGAGAGAACGAAATATAGAAGGGGGGAGAGGGGGGGTGGGTTTGTTAAAGATGGGAGATAATTGTGTATGTCAATCATTAACTCTCCCCTCTTCTCCTTTTGTTCTCTAGCGACGAATGCAGCCGCTAAACAGCGCCTCTTTCATTCATCAACAAACATAAATACATATATGCCTACATTCGTGTTTGGAAGTGTTATCAACAAACATAAATACATATATGCCTACATTCGTGTTTGGAAGTGTTATCAACAAACATAAATACATATATGCCTACATTCGTGTTTGGAAGTGTTATCAACAAACATAAATACATATATGCCTACATTCGTGTTTGGAAGTGTTATCAACAAACATAAATACATATATGCCTACATTCGTGTTTGGAAGTGTTATCAACAAACATAAATACATATATGCCTACATTCGTGTTTGGAAGAGTTATCAACAAACATAAATACATATATGCCTACATTCGTGTTTGGAAGTGTTATCAACAAACATAAATACATATATGCCTACATTCGTGTTTGGAAGTGTTATCAACAAACATAAATACATATATGCCTACATTCGTGTTTGGACGTGTTATCAACAAACATAAATACATATACGCCTACATTCGTGTTTGGAAGTGTTATCAACAAACATAAATACATATATGCCTACATTCGTGTTTGGAAGTGTTATCAACAAACATAAATACATATATGCCTACATTCGTGTTTGGAAGAGTTATCAACAAACATAAATACATATATGCCTACATTCGTGTTTGGAAGTGTTATCAACAAACATAAATACATATATGCCTACATTCGTGTTTATAAGTGTTACTTTTCTAGAAACAAAATCAACTAAATATATTACATAAACCGTGTTGTAAAAACATAAATCAGAAACATATGGCATTTATTTCGTCCAGTCACTTCCCAGCAATATAATGCCATCTAATGGCATTAGGTCAAAGGGCATGAGTCCATGGACCGCTGGATCAGCAACCAACTAACCAACCAACCATTTCCTCCAGTACGGTATATTCATCTACCAGAGACTGTTATTGATAGATTGAAGGAGTTTAGAGATTACGAGTGGGGGGAGGAGTAGTAGAGGAGGGCGACTAAAGGATAGAATGAGGCTAGTATATAAAATCAACAGGCCACGGCAGCTGTCAGCATACATACTTTTTGTCATCTGCTGCAATAGAGATGGAACTCATATGAGGATGCCCAGAGTGTATTTATAAAATCAATAATCACAAAGATATTGTCACAGTTTCCATTGTTCGTTGCATTTACCACATGTTATCAATCCCCAACCCCACCCCCCTATATCACGCGTGTTGGTTTACCTTTGACATTGGTGATTAGATTTCCGCAGGAGCTATTGTTATAAAAAGCTAATTTATAACCCCATACATTTTGTGTTTATGTTAATAAAACATTAGTGATCATACAATGAAAAACTTTATTAATCTTCGGTTTAACTGACCCCAAAATAGAACTATTTAAGATTTGGCAATATGTATATCACTTAATATTAATAAACATTACATTAAGTTCTTCTTCCTCTGCGATCAGTTTTTTATACAGGAGGTTAGCCGCCTCCATGAATTCTGTCGTCAGTAGAAGGTCCTCAGGGTTGCCTCACAGCTTTACCTTCAAATCTGTCTCTAGGGGTCATATTTTAGTTCTTACGTCAAGAGTGGGCATGTCTGCAGAATGTGTTCTTGAGTCTGTGGACACTTTTGGCATGGGCATTGGTCAGTTTGGACAGCCTTAACTTTGTGGAGATGTGCTTGTAGTCTGCACAGTCATGTGCGGAGTCTAAAAATTGTGGTTTGCTGTGACCTGCTTAGCTTTAGAATAGGGTCCTGTGAAAAGTTACTGCCTGTTCTCTGACAATGTTGAAGGAAAGACCTAACATCAATCAGTTTATGATAATGTTGAACTTATGACATTAAGTTCGATCAATGAGAAAACAAATCTAACAAATGTACATTTGTATTTCAATTTTATATGCAACCAGACAATCTCATATTGATGATTCATATATTGACATTTATTTTACCAGTGTCTGCGGTAATATTTTAACTGAGTTAACTGAGGAAACTGCATGACAACAATAGAAACTTTATATGGCTAGGTATATAATGGTTTTATATATATATATATATATATATATATATATATATATATATAATACGATTCTTTTAAATGAAAATGGGGGATGTGCTCCTTCAGGACCGTGCTGTGCTATGATGCAGAAATGTGGCCGCATAAGGCGGCAACGTAAGCAGTGAAATCAATACATTTTGAACATTTGCATCATACTGAGCAATCTACCGCACAGCCCTGGGTTCCGGTAAAGATTTCAGACATCTTTGTTTTTGTAGTTGTACAGACTTAAGTATTAATATTGTTGCTGTATTATCTCTAGGAAATTTATCAGTTATTTTGTCATATATGCAATCGAGTGTTTTCTCAATATCTATTAATAGAGTCACTGTCTTCTATCTAGGAATGCCGTAGAGGGCGACTAAAGAAAATAACAGCGCCACTGTCTTCTATCTAGGAATTTCGTATAGGGCGACAAAAGAAAATAATAGAGCCACTGTATTATATCTAAGAACGTCGTAAAGGGCGAATAAAGTAAATAATATGTCAGAAAATATTATGGCTGATGTCAGGTCTTCCCTTCAACGACAATATGACGAAGTTAAATCATTTGATATGCAGATAAACATAAGAATGTATAAACTTGTAAAATACTCGAAAACAGCTGTGACAGTCAACAGTTCCTCTTTTGACAAGTTTGGCACATAGGGCGGATGTCATAGTTCTCCATGCCTGTCGGTCAGTTGCTAGGGATTGCAGGTCTTGTGCATTTATGCCTGTTGATTTTAATTCATTCATTTTAATTAATTAATTCTACGTCTCAGAAGAGGACACAACCGACTCCGTAGTCACATGTATTTCAAAGTTCAAGTTTGGCAACACGGCCATGTGTACATGTGGACAGGCAGCACACAGTGCCAAACATATACTTCAAGAGTGTTCTGAGCATGAAACGCTGAGGCAGACATATTCGCCAGAGGAAACAACACTGGAATCAAAGCTCAATGGAACACTGTATGAACTACAAAAGACAGTGAGTTTTATTAAGGAGACAGAATTACAGATATAGACATGTTTCAAGTGAACGAAAGAAGAAGAAGAAGAAGAAGAATTCAAAAATGTTCTTCTGAACGTTGTTTTTGGTCTTCCTGTTTTCTTTCCCCGTCTGGTGTCCACACGAAGACTTGGAATTCTGTCGTCTTTCATTCTAAGTATGTGGCCGATTTATGTCCAGCGGCGATTTCTGCTGATGTTTGTCAAATATTCTTATTTTGTCTCCTCTCTTAGTATGTCGTTTTATGTGAATTCTTTCCAATTAGTATTTGTGATTTTTTTGAGGCATCTATTCTCGAAGGCAACTAACATTTTATCCATTATTGCGGTAGATTTCCAACTTTTACATCCATATGTCAATGATGGAATCACAATTGCATTGAATAGTCGCAGTTTTATGTGTTTACTTGCGATCTTCGATCTCCAGATGTTTGATAGTTTGTTAAAGGCGTTGGAGGCAAGAGTGATTCGAGTCTTGATTTCTGAGTTGTTATCCCCGTCTGCAGTTATCTTGCTTCCCAAATATACGAAATTTGAAACGTTGTCTAGTATATTATCATCTAGTTTAATTGATTCTATCAGGCTGTTAAAGTTTATGATTTTCGTTTTATGTAGGTTTATTTGAAGGCATATCTGTTGTGTAAAAAAATGTGAGTCTTTCTGTTTTTTCTTTGAGATCTTGGCGTGTTGAACTCAGAGAGCAATATCATCTGCGAAGGTTAGATCTTCCAGGGTTCTGTTGTTTACCGATTTGATTCCTAGCTGTTTTTGATCTGTGCATTTCCTCATCACCCAGTCAATCGCTATGCAAAACACTACTGGGGAAAAACCACATCCTTATTTTACTGCCGTTGTTACTGGGAACAAACTGGAAAAGCCACTTTCTGTTCTTACACAGTACGCTGTAACGGAGTAAAAAAAATTTTTTATGATATTAATGTAGCTGTCATGTATATGTATTTTCATATACGGGGTGGTGTCATCTCAACCTTTGTATAAGACTAAGTGGTGTCATTTCAACTTTTTTTATAAGACTAAGTGGTGTTATCTCAACTTTTTTCTAAAACTAAGTGGTGTCATCTCAACTTTTTTATAAGACTAAGTGGTGTCATTTCAACAGTGTCATAGATTCGATTGCATCATCCTAGTGTTGTCATAGTCTGGATCGTTGCATCTCACCATTGTCATATACTGAGTGTTGTCATTTCCAAAGTATCATATATTGGGTGGTGTGTGTTGTAATCTTAATAGTGACAGAAACTGTATGTGTCTGATCAATTCTATCAAAACTGGGTAGTGTTATCTCACCATTGCCGTGACAGGATTACTGTAATGTATGTTTTACACTCCTAACGACCATATTGTAATGTGCGTTCAGTGCAAAGCTAATCGCCCTTGTCATTTACCTAAGTACTATTAATATAACCAAGATGAACTGGCATCTATATTTCATAAAATAAGAAGCTATAATACTCTACCAACAAACTAACCGTACTTGATGGGTAACATAACAACTAAGTGTACTTGCTGGTTAACACAACTAACCGTATTTATTGGTTAACATAACTAACTGTACTTGTTGATTAACATAACTAACTGTACTTGCTGGTTAACATAACTAACTGTACTTGCTGGTTAACACAGCTAACCGTATTTGCTGATTAGAACAACAAAACGTACTTGCCGGTTAACACAACTAACTGTACTTACTGGTTAAATGTTACATTTCTTTCCGCATTCGTGCAAAAGCTTAAAGTTGGCAGAAGCAGCTGGCGTCACTCTAATGCACGTGAAGGAAGAAAGTGGTTCTAAACTGAAAACAATGAATGCTAAAAGATTGTCTACTGTCAGTATTCGAAAATCTTTTTTTGTAAGTTCTGATTGTCTTCAATATTGATGAGATTTCTCGTATGGTATTTTTTAGCTAAGTGTATGTGGAACAAATCTTCTAGTAATGGATGTGTATTAGCGTTAACTAATGGGTAGGACTGCTACAAATGGTTAAAAATGGGGAAATGAGTTGGTTGTAAATTGAGGGTGAGAGATGTCAGCAATTGAATATTGTCATAAACTGGGAGATGTCAGCTCTTTAACATTGTCATAAACTGAATGAGTCAGCTTTTCAATTTTTTTCACAAGGTAATGAAAGTTCTTCTCTTGAAAATTGTTATAAACTAAATGGTAACATCTCAATATTGTTATATGACTGTTGAAGTCACCTTAACATTGTCATATATACCCCCTCTGAGTAGAAGGATACTTCAATAGCCATTCCACTAAGCTGAAGGCTGAAGCCTTCTGGGTATGAAAGAATGCTCTGAGAAATCTCCACACTGCACATATGATGTAAGAGCTAATCGCTGGTAATTCCTGTGGTTCGAAAAGAGCAAGAATATTGTCATATAAGGGGTGGTGTCCTCTGAGTCAACTTTGTTATAAGACTAGGTGGTGGCATTTCAACATTCTCATAGATTCAATTGCATCATCTTAGTGTTGTCATAGTCTGGATGGTTGCATCTCACCATTGTCATATAATGAGTGATGTCATTTCAAAAGTATCATAGATTGGGTGGTGTCATCTCAACAGTGACAGAAACTGTATGGTGTCTGATCAACTCTATCAAAACTGGGTGGTGTTATCTCACTATTGTCATTAACAAGTTGGTATCATCTCAATATTGTCTGAGACTGGGTGGTATCATATTAACATTGTCAAAGACTGGAAGTTGTTATGACAATATTGTTAAAAACTGGGTGATGCCATCTCCACAATGTCATAGACTGTGTGGTGCTATCTTAACATTGTCACAGATTGGGTGATGTTATCTCAACATTGTCATAAACTGGGTGGTGTTATTTCAACGTTTTCATTGACTGGGTGGTGTCAGACCAACATTGTCTGAGACTGGGTGGTGCCATATTAGTAATTTCATAAATTGGGTTGTGTGATCTCAACATTGTCAAAGATTAGTTGGTGTCATCTAGCAATTGCCATAGTCTGAGTGTTATCTAAATATTGTCATTGACTGGGTTATATCACATCAACATTGCCATACATATTGAGAGTTTAATAAAAGAGCTGAAGCTAAATCAGGTGTATTTAATGAACTCTCAATCATGTCTTCAAGGATCTTTACGTTACTGAAGAAATTATCCCTACATTTCACATAAAAAGTATCTCTCTATCTTACATAGAAATGATCACTATATCTCACAGACATTACCACTAGCTCACACAGAAAATACTCCTCTAGCTCACATAAAAGTCTTTCTCACATAGAAATTACCTATCTCAATTATAAATTACCCCTTTATCTAACATAGAAATTACTTCTCTATTTCAAATATTATCCTTCTATCATATTCTATTTTCCTTCTATCTCATATAAATTACCCCTCTCCCTCTCATATAAAATATCTTTATATCACATAGAGCTTACACCTGTATCTCACATAGAAATTATCTCAGAACAGCAAGAAAGGAACCTATGCTTTCACAAATACAGTCATATATGAATAGTTGTCACTAGTAAGAAAGCAGAAACATGATCCAATAGTGTTAGAAGGTGTAATAAAACATTTTAAATTGAATTATTTTGACAATCTTTCGCAGGAAAACAAACCAACCACGAAATAGCAATATATTTAACAAATAAATACTAAACAGTTTGAGTAAGGCACGACATATGTTGTGAGACAAATACATATACTCCTTCCCTTGATGACTAGAAGTCAACATAAGGAAGTAACATTAATACGGCTCACTTACACGAAGCTGTAATGTTATACATATGAATATAGGAATGAGAAAGATGATGATTTGCAGAACAAATAATGTCGAAACTTTACCTTCTCTACATCGTATCTACTGCGGTTCTTACAGACTTACTTACCAATAACAATCGCTAACCAGTAATTTATAAACTAATGTAAAGACAAGTATACGAATCCCAATATCATACAAAGTTTAGTATTTTATCAGTTAAGATTACTCCAGAAATTGTCCTCAGACGGATACCTTAGATTATGTGAAGCACCCAGAACCATATGAAGGAACATGGAGAAATCGAATAATCCAATGAATGAAGCGCAGATCAGAAAATAACCAAAGATAGAGACGGATATCATGCTTTTGTCATTGCCCTGTCATTGACATACTTTGATAATTACCAGGTAATAGACCACTCTGAAATTGACCATCTGTAGTGTTGACTGCATCCATCCTATTACCTAACAGCCAAAACAGTGTGTTTATGGTCAGCAATTGTTTCAGTATAGTCATTATTAAATTAATTTACCTACAGATAACTGAATGCGTATGTACAGCTGCCCGCTCTCGCTGTTGTGTATTAATTTTCTTCATTATACCGCAGGTCAGATTTGTGAAATCTCATGCAGACAATTTGTATCGATACAGCACGTTTTAATATTGTCACCTTGTCTAATGTTGTAATATAGTAGATTTGCATGTTATAGCATTATTATAAACTTTTCTCTCTATATCGATAGGTGTTATTCTAGTCGATATTAGTAACATTTTTCCATGTCAAGATATAAGGGACTGTACATAAATTACGTCAACAATTATTGTAGGTGTGGGAAGGGGGGGGGTGAAAACAATTGACAGTTGTTGACAGATGAGGTGTGGGTATGAACAAAAGTTGTCGTCAACAAAGCTGTTTTTTATATAACAGTTAAATTGTTTTCATTTATAATAAGCATTCTAAAGTGCTGAAAAGAATATGGATTTTTTTCCGTACTTTTTCTGCTAAAATATTGGTGTGGGGGGGGGGGGGAGGGAGGAGATACGTTTTTAAAGATACTTAAGAGGGGGCCCTTAAATTATTGAAAGTTGTTGACAAGCGATGAGGGGAAAATGGGAAAAGGGAGGGGGATGGGTAAAAATGTACAAAAACGTGTTGATGCAGTTTATGGACAGCCTCTAACACTGATAAGAATTGTTAACATTTTACGCTGTCATATTACATTGACAACAGCAATTGTTAACATTTCACACGCCATGATGGAATATTGACAATAACAATTGCTAATATTTTATACTATCATGAAGATATTTAGAAGGAGGAAATATTGAGAATTTGAGATAAGAGAGATTGAGAATTTCCTGGCACGTCGATATGGTTGGAGTTAGTGAAGTGGTATAACCTGAATCAACTTCATATTTGTATCGGGACTAGCCGGAAATTGGCGTTCTGCTTGCTGGTGTGGTGATTACGGTGAACAAGCAATGAATGGAGTACATGTTCTTCGAGTGTAGCCGGTTTCGCATTGCTAGCGTGCGGACCCAGAGTTAGCAGATAACCAAGACCCTAATATTAGATCTTCTTGGTGCACCCTGGATACAGAAACACAGCCGATATTGCTGTGTTCCTGGCCTACACTTTTAAGCTGGTGTCCGTGGAGGCTGTAGATATAATGATATTTCCTTGCAAAGGGACAAGCAACATCTCCGAGACATATACGCCAACACATCCAGCAGCACTGTCGGTACACAGTGACGTAAGGCATCTGTGCATTTCGTTTCAGCCAAAATGCAGAAACGTTGGAAGGACGGCCAATGTCAATGTCCTGATAATGGTAAGTAAAAAAAAAGTAAAGTAATCCATAGCATTTATTACTGCCGTAGAGGTGTGAGATGTTAGCGATCTTACATTTCAGCGACTCTTCAAATGAACGCGGTAGGCATCTCTTCTTCCTCGCAGTCTTTACCTACCGAATTAATCCGGTACCCATGAAGGCTGGGTCGACCTGGGAACCGTTGCGATCTGAAAAACATTTCCGCCTCAACTGGGGAATTAACCCAGGACCACTCATATGCGAACCCAGTGCGCTAACCACTGCACTACGCGGCTCCCCCAGTTTTCGGTAGTTTATGGCAGTTTTCGATAGAATATGATGGTCCTAAGAGTACACATTGAATCAGGAAACGACAACAAGCTATTGAAAGCAGCGTCGTGTAGGTGAAAAGATATATTGGCAACAAATCTGATAATTGTCCAGCACGAGACTGACTAGCGGAAGTGCTGTTCATGCACGATATTTTTATAACACAAAAACGTCAATACCTCTCAGCACAGTTGACCCTATTCAGAGTAATAATCATGATTCAAGTATTGGCAATGTCAATTGAACATGTACTCCTGGGTATAGAGAAGAAGCTTTTAATACAGCTCCCCATTGCACAAAGGAAAAGTATTGAGCACATTTTGAGGTGCACATTGTTTAAATTCGTGAGCGAAGCAGTGTCGAGACTAGGACTCTGGACACAGTGAGCAACGTAGATATGGAGCAAGTCCTTTGTCTCTGAGGAGATTGGAAATCTCCTGGCATTAGGCCTGGCATCTAGGACATAAAGGTTAGCATGGAGTGATCTTTCTACATGAGGAACGGTTCGCTTTCTGCGATGCGCCATGTCTGAGGAAAAGTGCACAGTGGGTTACCCAAGCAAATTATCAGCTCGTTCTATCATATATTCCCCCTCCGAATAGAAAAGCTTCTACAATAGACATTCGAAAGCTAAAGTCTCCTTGGTACGAATGATGGCTCCGAAAAACCACTTCTGCACATTGGAAGTAAAAGAAAGTTGCTCGTAATTCCTGAGGATAGCAAACAAACAAACAGCTCATGTTCTTATGAGAGACTGATTTAACACATGCTTGTGAATCTGAAACCCTGATCAGACCATAGTAACATCATATAAAGATGGGAGTCTCTAAAGAAGAACATTGTGCAGACAACCATAGGAGACAGGTACGCCAACACGATTAGGTCAGTCGTTAGACGCTGACATTTCCGAAGAAATGAATACTCAGACATATTTTCTGGCATCCTTCTCTTGAGTATGAGATCCAAATACGTATGGATCGATGGATCGATATTTAGTGAGCATGATCTTTCGACGAACTAACTTTGAATGTCATGATATATAAGTAATAATTGGAGCTCACGTTCTGCGCATTAACAATACTGGATGCTATAGAAATACTCGTAATACCGACCATTATCGTAAATTGCTAATTTTCAACAGTATTGTTACCATTTCAAAATATCATAGAATAACAATAACTATTGTTAACTTTCCTTCATATCATGATATAAAATTAGTGGTATTGTTAAATTTTCGCCATGTAAATAAATATATGATGATGATAAAATAATCACTTCAGCTGTGAGCAGGTAGCTCTTGTGCAGCTGTGAGCAGGTAGCTCTTGACATATCCTAGTTTTGTATTAACAAAAACAACAAAATATTCTCAATTATATAACTGAGGTGACATCCTGACTTGTATACGATTATGTCACAGGCGTGGCTGTTTAAGTGTGCTTTATGTGTGCTTGTTTATTCCCCAAAAGAATGAATTTCAGTGTGTCAGTATCTCAGAATTATAACGTCCTGCCAGAAGCACAGAACACACTTCTGGGCCCACCATCACATGATTCTTCTATCAGATGCGTTGACCCATCGGCAGTGATGGGACATCTATCATCCCCTTCACCTATTAGTATGCCACAAAAGGACAAAGTTGCAATCAATGTCAACTAGCCTGCATTTCTCAATCATCCATGGGGATTGTTTGACAAAGGACAAAGTAAGAAATTGAGACACTATGTGACATTGATGATTTTTGTTTTAAACAGGTGACAGGTTGTCAGCGAAACTATTAAATTTCCTTAGTGGCCTTCTACCACATGTCTGGACATAATAAAATAGTGGCCCTATTTTGTGCACCCTGAATTAAAGGTCCAGACTTCCGTTGCCACACGGAGGATGTAATTATATAAAATGTTTAATATACAATTTTTATATAAGATTATATGCAAGCAGAATGTTCTCTGTTCGATTCATAAAACTGACATGGCAACTATTCATGTAATATAAAGTGACTTGTGAAACAATGACTTATATATGAATATATAGGTAATAGGAGAAAATATTATAATAGTGGTTAGAAGTTCAGGAGCATCACTACTTGTACGAACTTGTGTATATCGATTTTGTTTGCGTATCTACGTGATTTTCGTATGAGGCGGTCGTTGAATAGTCAGATAAAGCTGCTGGCGCGAAATTATGCAAGAAATTATGACAGACTAGCATAATTTTTACGTCAGTCCTGGAAAAAAATGATATGAAAATAAAGTACGGTATTTTTCTTGGTAAGTAGTTTTATTTAAGCATTAATATTGATATGTTAATATTAATGTTCGTCTTTTATAGTGATTATAGAAATGTTCGTCTTTTATAGTGATTATAGAAATGTTCAAGCCTAGCTAAGGCTTTATGGATCGTATCCTGGTAGTGTTGACTAAGATTGAATAAGAATTGTTTCCAAAAGACAAATAATACACCTTAATTGAACCTCTTAGCTACCATTGTCAAAACACTGTCGCATCACAGTGCAAGACGACCATTGCCTTGACTGCAATGCTTGTCATATACGAAATATCAAGAGGGCAACAAAATTAGCAAGATTACGAAGAAGTAAAACAAGTCTATTGAGTGCATGTGAAGCTAGTACGGCGCTAGAGATCAGCGGCATGTGCAAGAATAAGTGAGAAAGTATCTAGAGGGGAGGGAAGAAAAATTAAATAATTTGGAAGGCCCCAAAGATCACGGAATGGACACCTGACCTGGACTCTGAATCTACATACACTGAAATGGCTGCTGGAACCGAGAGTGGAGTACTTATGTGAATGCACCCTGTTCTGTGATGATAGTTTCTAATTAAGAATATAGAAGTGAGAAATTTAAAACAATGAAGCTAGTGCAGCACTAGGGATCAGCGATATGTGCAAGAACACACGAGAAAATAGAAACCATAAGAAAGATATGTTCGTACTGCAGAACAGGCTTCAACGGTGAACCAACCCTAGTCCAACTTTACTGTTTCAGCAATTTCCTATAAAGGAACCAGGCTCACAGTCGAGATACGGCTCAGTATCCAAGGACACAGAGGGAAATGGATCGTCTAATTACACGAGATAAGTTTACTAACAGCGGAATACGTCGTACAAGATAGATATAGTACATTCAAGTCTAAATCCTTGCTTATGTCTAAATCTCATCGGAAACTGACATCCATGGACAGGTTTTGGCTTGTAAAGTCACAGTGGATAGTGGATGTAATTCGTTACGGCATAGATATAATACACACGAGTTTGCCTTACCACAGATATGATGGTTGTAACAGACATGTTACTTATTTTTTGGCGTTAAATCTCTATATATCTTACATCATTAGGGGTAGAAGAGTTCTCTGGAGACGGCACTTTTGTGTGTTTCATATATATTTGTTTTCGTTTATTCTTTTATTTATGCAATCCACCATTGCATGGCCTGCCCCTGACTTTGTATCCATCGAGTCCGAATAGCAGTGATTTTTGAGGGGCACTATCTGATGACAGTCCTGAAGCATGTGAAAACCACTTAATCTGTAGTATTTGATATAATTCAGAAATGCACTGTGTGTCTTAGAATTCTGATGTTTTAATTCCTGACCTTGTCTCTTATTGCTATTCCGAGAATTCTACGTGGATAAGTAATTTCTGTTATAACACATTTTCTTTTGTCTATTCTTGTTGGTGTCCTTGTGGCGGTTGGTCGAGAGGATAGAGCGTTATCTAACCGTGCATCCACGTTTGATATTGGTAGCATAGTGATAGTATGATGGTATCGTTTTGTATAGTGTACTTTTGGTGTTCATTTCACGTGTTTATTTTTGAAAATAGTAGGCTTGTGCCATAAGATTTGCTATGCAATGCTGCATCGGTACTATTCAAGGATTAGTAGCCAGGTTTCTACGGAACTTAAAGCTAATATAATTAAACGGTATGAAATTCCGATAAAGACAAGTATTTCGACACGGCCATAGTGCTACACGTTTGGTGATGAGAGCTCTCGATCACGCGATATGCGCGTACACACTGAGTTGGGGGTGGTTATCCAGTGTGGTGCACGCAAATTGCTAGATCAGTATCATTAGTTACATTTTTTTTAAATCTCCAAGAAACGGAAGCTCAGTGCAATAACATATGAAATTAAAAAGTCGGACTGTTGTCACGTGATTTGTTCACTGATTCTTGTTTTGAACCATTGCCTCTGTTCTGTTGGATTTTTGTGGTGTTTTTCCCATTTGATAATATGATGCTTTCAAGTTAAATGAATGATTTCATCTGAGTCAGTTGTCATCGATGAAAATAGTAGACTTTCTTTATGTTTCTATGTGTATGTTGTTGTAGTTTTTCTACTGATGTTGTATTTATTGCTTTTATCTGAATCAGTTGGTCATCGATTAAATTAGTAGAGTTTCTTTCTGTTTTGTAATTGGCATTACCAATTTTTTCTTTCTATGTTTATCTTCATCTTAAAATTCCTACATGTTATGTGAAGTCTATTTATATGCTGTTGTAGATGTTCTTCTGATATTGATATTAATGCTTGATCGTCTGCAAAAAAAGTTCGCTTAAGAGGTTATTTAGGTTATCTTCTTCATTGGTGCTAGCAATTTTACATATACAATCAATATATAAAAGAAATATCAAGGGAGATAGAACACATCCTTTTTGCACCACAGAGTGTATGTGGAATTTGTCTGAAGGTCCTACACTTGTTCTAAGTGCACATTGACTACCCATGTGACTATCCTGCACATGTTGATAAGGTGTTATGGAACCTCATATTTTGATAGTATTTTCCATAGTTATTGTCTGTCAGTAACATCATAAACGAATTTCTGTTCGCAGATGATAAGGCGTTGATATACAACGATATATCTGAGCTGCAAAAACACATAAATACATTAAATATTCATTGCGAAACATCGACATGAGAATCAACAAACCAAAATATAAAAAAATTGAATATATGCAGAAATCAATCCCCACTATAAATACACATGGACGGCACAAAACTCAACCTAGTAAAGGAATTTCAGTATCTTCAGGAATTACAAGCTACTTCAGCGTGTAATCGGAAGGCGAGAGATTAGATAGAGAAATAGAGACAAAATGCCAGAAAGCAAACGTAGTTTATATCAATTAGCACTACTACTGAAACACCAGAACATAGACATGATTTCCAAACGAATATTAATAAACACAGTGTTCCTGCCGACACTGTGTGACCAATGCCAGATCTGGACCCTGACAGTGAAACTAGAAGACACACTCAATGTATGCGAAATGAAGTGCCCGAGAACATCACTGCGGGTAACAGAGATAGAATAAACAATGACACTATAAGAAATCTGATGAAAACAATATGGTACAAAGGATACATGGACACACAAAAGATCAAATGGTTCGGCAACCTCATAAGAATGGGGTCAGATCGTAATCCATCGATAGCCTTCAATAAAAGATCATCTGAAAGGAGAAACAGGGAAAGACCCAGACACCAATGGATAGATGACATCAGAATGTAGCAGAATGCCTAGAGCAGTGTTTCCCAGACTTTTTGTACCATGCCCCACCTAAATCTTTCTAAAGTTCTGATGACCCCCCTATGTAACATATACATATTTTTTATATTCAAAAATCTAATTATTCCCTAAATGAAGCCTAATTACAACTTGTTCGAATTGTCCCCTTGAACAATCAAATTGCCCACTGTGGGGCGTGGGCCCCACGTTGGGAAACGCTGGCCTAGATGATGTGTCCAGGTTACGCATGCTATACGAATTCCAGTCGATCGAGTGGCTGATACTTGTAACAGGAGGCTCACTACGTACCTGAGGTACATAATGAGCCTCGATACACATACCTTTTGTCCTGGGATTACGGCACACATGTTAAGATTTGATTTGTGATCAGACAATAATATACAAACTGTGCGCCAATATTGGCTGGGTATGGCCTTTTCGTCTTGCACTGGATATTCGCGGAAATAATTACCTGTTATGCAGTACCTCTCGTGACAGAATCTTCTACGTAATTAAGCCACATCCCCAACCATTAGTGGTCGCGTTTTTCTCTTTTGTCCTCTATATTTTAAATCCTATTTTTCCTAAACGACTCCGCACCTGTGCATAGATTTTCTTTCCAAGCAGTGCGATAAAATCCAAGATTTTCTTTCCAAGCAGTGCGATAATATCCAAGATTTTCTTTCCAAACAGTGCGATAATATCCAAGATTTTTTTTCCAAACAGAGTCAGCGCTTCCCAGTGTTTAGGATCGAAAGCCGAAATCTTTCAATGCAGATTTATAATTATGTGGACCAACTCCCTAGTGCAAACAGCTCAGATTTCACCTCGATCTGACCAAAACTTCACGATTCTTTTGTGGAATATATAAAAAATGGCTCAAAAGACATTGAGGATTGACTTCACTGTACTCTGACTTATACTCCATCCTTTTAACAGAACAGTTGACTGTTTGAATTACTATTCAGTTCGTCACAGTCTGTTGAGCACACTTGCAGCAAAAATTAGCTACATGCTAATCTACATGCTATGCATGTAGTAAGAGGATAAGCCATTCGTCAAAATGACATAAAAGTCATGCAGAAGTCTAATGTGTAATGCCAAAAGCGTAGATGTCGCAGTCAACATATTTACCACACGTTTACCACACATGTTTACCACACATGTTTACCACACATGTTTACCACACATGTTGACTGCTCCTGCGATGCGAACGAGATTTACAGTAAGATCACTCGGAAAAACAGTGCACGATAAAAATGGGGTCTTTACCGCAACAGCTAAATGTGGGCCTCACAGCGAAAAATCGCTCCTATGTTTGTCCCAGGACACGCGGGTGTTTAGGGAAAAAACGTGCCGACAAATTAACTAGTTTCGCCACCATAACCGATGGTCAGACTATGGAGCGAGCAGACATACTGTGTTCTCTGTGACTCCGTACGATCTGTGGATTTTCAGATGTATGAGCATGAGTCAATATTGGGAATGTGCAATTTGTGAATTAAGATAGGCATGGCTCGTGGAGAACACATAACAAATATTTCAAAAAGAGAGCCGGAGAAACATATTATTGGAACCATCAGCTTTTATAACTTGGGTGAGGTGCTAAAGCGGAGATATGAGCACCTATGGACATATCCGGATTGCGATGAGGATAATCAATATAACTAATACCTAATGTAAGTCATAGAGTTAGCTTCCTGGACTACATCTAGATAGCCATAAAAAGTTAAAGAACTAAATCATCTGCTCTTCAGCCAGAAATCAATATGCCAATGCTTGTGGATAAGGAAGAGATCTGATGACAATCACATCTGATGGTCATGTTTGAAGTTCTCAACGGCTAGACAGTTATAATCTTGACTTTTCTGGTATGAGATATTTTAAGCAGGACAGGTCCTAATAATTGCGGGGCCCAATGCGAAACGGACTGCGCGGGGCCCAGTATGGGTAGGAAAGAGGATAATAAAATAAATTCTAATATTAAGTTATGGGCCTATGAAGTGCGGGGCGCAATGCGGCCGCATAGGTTGCAATGGCCTAAGACCGGCCCTGATTTTAAGGATCACATCAAGAACGTTTAACCTCTTGCTAAGGATGATATCAAGAGCGTTTAACCTCTTGCTAAGGATGATAGTATGCTCAGAGAACTCCAAGAAACTGATAATTTTTTATGATACAATTACATCATATGTATGAAATTTGTATTGGGATATGTTGTTTTGGTACTGGCGAAACGTTCTTTTTATTATTTCTTTGTACATAGCTCCATGTTGTTTCGTCTTTCGCACAAAGTAATTATTGGAGTATTATATATATATACATTTTGAAGTGTTATTGTTGTCATGCCACCAAATGTAATTATTTGAGTTATATATATATATATATATATATATATATATATATATATATATATATATATATATATATATATATATATATATATATATATATATATATATATATATATATATATATATATATATATATATATATATATATATATATATATATATATATATATATATATATATATATATATTCAATTTGGAAAGCATATAGTCAATTCCTATTTTTCCATTTTTTTTGCGAATATTTTGGGGATTACCTAAAATGTTTAACATAATTTAGCAAGGGTGTGCATGACTCCATAATAACAGTTGATAATTTAGAGAGAAAGGGGCATACATTAGCACAAAATTACTCACGCAATTTGTGGACAACTACTACACGTAGAGCTGATAATGAGTGATCAGTTGGAATTTCTTCACGAAAACCTGCTGGATTTGAACACCGCTACTGATTTACAGTTTGAGATTAAGTTCTGGAGAAATGTGTATTAAATGTGGAGCTAGTAGAGAACTAGACGTCTGCAAGTAAGGTTCGTATTCAACACGCAACCCATATGCACTATTATGAGGCAAAGACTTCGACCTCTCCTGGAGAGCTTATGCATCTATGATTCTACCTGAAGTGAAATAATATCGGTTCACTACTCATAACCAGAAAAATTTAAAATAAAATTTAAAAATGCTCACAGTATTTTGTCAAACAATATCACAAATATTATTGGAATAAAAACACACAAAAAGTAGTTTAAAAGTTCACCCGCCGTTCTATCCACTTGTGAAGTTCTACTTGGTTTTATTAAATCTGGCAGCACTTAGTAGCGAATACTGTTTCAGTCTTTTGAATTATTCAGACCATCATGATCACCTTGGTTACAACCCCTGTTAGTTACTGTCCGACGTGAATGAATCACAGTCTGCATTTATCCCTTAAATGGTGAACAATTCCTAGCTCAGCATCATCAGCAAGGACTGGAAGACATGATATATACATCCATTCTTGTGTTTGTATGTCACTCTGGTTTTATATCATGCTTGAATGCCTGTCGAAATACATTTCTACTAGATTCGTTCGGATCCTGTCGGGACCCGTCGTCCCGTTGGGACTAAATTTATTGTGTTGCTTACACATTGCCAATGTGTTTGTCAACCAGGCTCACCGTATGGGAACAAACACGAGTATGACATTGGATTTGATTTTAAGGATCAGTTAAGTATATTGATATTAATGAACTGCTGTGTTTGATTCTCTGGATGCAATGGGTAAATGCGAATGTCGCGATAAAAAGGTAGCTCTGCATCTTCTTTGACGAAAACCATTGCAACTTCATTAGATGTTGATTCATTATAGCGACATTGATCATATTTACCATCGTGCTTGAAGACCATGTTTACCATTATTTTATCAAGAAGTTCTCTTTCGCATGGAGCATTTGAAACATGTGCTTGTCGAACGTCTGTCCCGAAAACGTACAACTCAGCGAACTGTGGAAATGTGTTGTATAGCGGTTGTATATAAGAAGTTCGATGATAAGTTTATCCATGAATTTTTAAAACATATGGATTTCAACCTTGACCATCCGTAATATTTGCTTCTATTGACACGAAAAAAGAGCGCTATTATAAGAACTAATATTCTTGCGAAAATGTATGTATTTAGGGTGTGTATTGTCAGAGAACATAAAGCGCAGGAATTCGGGATACTCCAGCTCATTACCATGGATGTGTTGTGGCTTTGGGAGCATGATCTTTCCCTTTCGACAACTACTTGTAAACTTGCTATCGTTAGGACGTTCGTCCAGAAAAATGTTAGCACCACAAAATGGACATATAATATCGAAAATCCCACAGTTATGTGCAGCAACACGATTCTCAGCAAATTGTTGCTGCTTCATTTGACATTGCTTAACTTCGACGCATTTGTGAGAATGAGTGAGCCTCAACATCTGCAGCTCGGCGTCTCTGCGTTTCCTGAACAGTTTCACGCTGTCTGTGACAACGTTGATATTCTCTCTTCATAGCTTGTTGAATTTCTCTTTGCTCTGGTGATTCTAGCTTAGCTCGACGCCGATGCAAATCAGCATCATTAGCAAATCGTGTTTGCCTTTGTTGAAGGGTTTCTTGATCAATTATTTGCATCTCTCTTTCAAATCTATGTCTATACTCTGCAGGATTTACGGCACGAATCCGAGCCAGTAACTTTTGATTTTGACGACTCAACCATCTAGATTTTCACTCTTTTGTTTTTTGACGTTTTCTTGCTATTGGACCATATTTATCCATAATTTAAAGAAAAATATTGTAAATGTTAAATTAAATGTAATTTAGATAACTTTAGCCACAAGCCGATACTGAAGTTTACCTGTTAGCGTATCAATACCATTTGTATACAAAAATGTCGTCTGCTTTGAATAACGTCACGACACCAGCTGTTTTGATTTGATGTCGCACTGAATTCTGTGTCGTAAATGTTATATTTATAGAGCGTTTCTGTGAGACTGACAGAACACGGCTATTATATTATAAATGACATATTCAAGCAAATCTCTTTCATGGTTAATTTAAGTCGTAAAATAGAGAAGATTCATACATATACACTTAAGGACAAGGAAAGATTAATACATATATACGTTTATGACAAGGAAGGATTCATACAAAGGCCTCTTTAAGGTGAAGCCAAGAGAAGATTCATGCATATATAATTAGGTAACAAAAAATAAAGATCAAAGAAGAAAGAGGTATTGGAGTAAAGACCTCTTCAGATCGTTAGTGCTAAGTATATTTTTATACGGGTGTGAAATGTGGACACTCAATTTCGACACAGAAAAAAGTATTCAGGCTGTTGAAAAGAATTGCTTTAGACGTTTGTTAAAATCTCTCTAAAATTATTTTGCAAGTAATAGTTGAGGGTGGAGGGAGGAGAGTATACAAAAGAAAATATGTATTGATAATATCAAGGACAGGTATGGGTGTGATTTTTTATACTTCTCTAAATGACTGAGGACAGAACTGTTTGGGGAATTTTTGCTGATGTATCCAGTGTGGCACACATACACCGCTGACGGGTTATGGGTCTTATTACTATTATTTATTAAGTAGGGAACATAAGAAAATTCAGACACGTATAAGGTGAGGACAAGAGAAGTCATACATGTATACGGTGAAGACACACGAAGATTCATTCATATATAAGGCATGAATACATGAAACAATTCAGACATATATAAGATGAAGACAATGGGAGATTAAGATGTTTACAGCTCAGGACAAGAGAGGAGTTAGATGTATGTACGTTGATGATTAGATTCGATTCAGACGCCCATATTTTGGGACAGGAGAACATTCAAACGTTCATAAGAAGATTACAAAAGAAAATATGTACATTGTAAGTTGAAGAAATGAGAAAAAGAAGATCTAGCGTCAAGTTAGGGTCAAAAAAATAATTTAGATGTCTGTGAGTTACAGCTATGTGAAGATTGCATCTATAAGGTTACGGCAGAAGAAGATTATCGCCTGCTAAAATATAATAGCTAAAATGTTAAAAGATGACAGGAGAGATGATAAAAGATAAGATAACAGGTGATATGATAAAAGATAACAGACAAGGTAAAAATATAACAGGTGAATGATAAAAGACTACAGGTGAGATGGCAATACTAAGAACAATATATAGAGCCAAAAGTATGCTTCAAATTAAGAATAACTGCTCGTTTAATGTGCATTAAAACATTCAATCACAGATGCATTTTTACTTGTAGTTATAGTTGCCTTTATCATCTACACCATTTTCCCTGCTGATATCATCATGAGATGTTTCAAAATACACCCACCTACACATACACACACACACAAACACACACATTTCAATTACAATATGAATAAAAAAAATAGAATATTTCAGATTTTTTTCTGTCACAAAAAAATTCTTGTGTCTGTCCTAGAAGACCGGCAGGTCGCATATATTTAAGGCAAAATTTGATATATGGAAAGATGCGTTGTCATTTCAAGTATGCAGATGAAAGCAAGTTATGAATGTATTGATCAAATAAAAATTTATTTTCCAATTTCATTCCAATTTCTTCCTTTAAGTTTTTTCCTGATGTAATGGTAAAAAATGCAATTTGGTGAAAAATAACAATATTTATTGAGTTAGCACAGAAACGAAAAATATGATAACAAATCACAAGACAGGACAGAATTTTATTTGTTGACATTTAATAGATCTACCACTTGTTGGAAGCATCAATCAATCAATTAATCAGTCAGTCAGTCAGTCAGTCTGTCTGTCCATCCATCCATCCATCCATCCATCCATCCATCCATCCATCCATCCATCCATCCATCCATCCATCCATCCATCCATCTATATATCTATCTATCTATCTATCTATCTATCTATCTATCTATCTATCTATCTATCTATCTATCTATCTATCTATCTATCTATCTATCTATCTATCTATCTATCTATCTATCTATCTATCTATCTATCTATCTATCTATCTATCTATCTATCTATCTATCTATCTATCTATCTATCTATCTATCTATCTATCTATCTATCTATCTATCTATCTATCTATCTATCTATCTATCTATCTATCTATCTATCTATCTATCTATCTATCTATCTATCTATCTATCTATCTATCTATCTATCTATCTATCTATCTATCTATCTATCTATCTATCTATCTATCTATCTATCTATCTATCTATCTATCTATCTATCTATCTATCTATCTATCTATCTATCTATCTATCTATCTATCTATCTATCTATCTATCTATCTATCTATCTATCTATCTATCTATCTATCTATCTATCTATCTATCTATCTATCTATCTATCTATCTATCTATCTATCTATCTATCTATCTATCTATCTATCTATCTATCTATCTATCTATCTATCTATCTATCTATCTATATATCTATCTATCTATCTATCTATCTATCTATCTATCTATCTATCTATCTATCTATCTATCTATCTATCTATCTATCTATCTATCTATCTATCTATCTATCTATCTATCTATCTATCTATCTATCTATCTATCTATCTATCTATCTATCTATCTATCTATCTATCTATCTATCTATCTATCTATCTATCTATCTATCTATCTATCTATCTATCTATCTATCTATCTATCTATCTATCTATCTATCTATCTATCTATCTATCTATCTATCTATCTATCTATCTATCTATCTATCTATCTATCTATCTATCTATCTATCTATCTATCTATCTATCTATCTATCTATCTATCTATCTATCTATCTATCTATCTATCTATCTATCTATCTATCTATCTATCTATCTATCTATCTATCTATCTATCTATCTATCTATCTATCTATCTATCTATCTATCTATCTATCTATCTATCTATCTATCTATCTATCTATCTATCTATCTATCTATCTATCTATCTATCTATCTATCTATCTATCTATCTATCTATCTATCTATCTATCTATCTATCTATCTATCTATCTATCTATCTATCTATCTATCTATCTATCTATCTATCTATCTATCTATCTATCTATCTATCTATCTATCTATCTATCTATCTATCTATCTATCTATCTATCTATCTATCTATCTATCTATCTATCTATCTATCTATCTATCTATCTATCTATCTATCTATCTATCTATCTATCTATCTATCTATCTATCTATCTATCTATCTATCTATCTATCTATCTATCTATCTATCTATCTATCTATCTATCTATCTATCTATCTATCTATCTATCTATCTATCTATCTATCTATCTATCTATCTATCTATCTATCTATCTATCTATCTATCTATCTATCTATCTATCTATCTATCTATCTATCTATCTATCTATCTATCTATCTATCTATCTATCTATCTATCTATCTATCTATCTATCTATCTATCTATCTATCTATCTATCTATCTATCTATCTATCTATCTATCTATCTATCTATCTATCTATCTATCTATCTATCTATCTATCTATCTATCTATCTATCTATCTATCTATCTATCTATCTATCTACGAGTATCTTCAGCGCCTAACACAGTGCATAGGGCAGAAACCAGAAGTTTCCAGTTCGAGAGATGTGATGCTACTGTGTATAATTCTTGTTTGGTGTTGAGACCCACATTCATGCCTCCTTTGATAATTGTTCTGTTGTTCTGCGAAGTCTCTCGGTCTTCCTTTTTTTCTTTTTTGCCAGGTGGTACCCATTTTAATCCTGGTAGTGGCCATCTGTTTTCACTCATTCTGAGCACATGTCCGATTCAATCGTTTTCTTCTTATTGTTGTAGAAGCTTATTGCTATTTGGTGTCTTATCTTACTTGCTAGTTTGACTTGAATCTTCCCAACGAATATTTAAGTCTTCTAAGATATTTATTTTCAAATGAGTACAATTTATTTTCCCGCGCCTTTATCATTTTCCAACTTTCGCAACTATATGTTAACACGAACATCATATTGGAAGCTACCACGATAATTAATGTTAGAGAAAAATTGAAGATTTGTAAACATACTAGATATGTGCAAATACAGATACAGTGATTTTCGCACACACTACACACCTCTTTAGAGATAGATAATTTCTTAACAAAATAAACTTTAACAAATTGTATAGATTTAGAGACAAAGTAAAAGCTTAAGAAAAATAGATACGCAAATATAGATTTATATAACTGGACATGTTCTGTACAGGACAGTCTGCGAGTGAACAGCGAAACACAGACAATACAGAAGCTTAACACACTGCAGAACTCAAATGAGCGCTGGTTACAATATGGTAGCTTATTATAAGTGTGAATTCCATGTTTTCGGAAAACAAATGTTTCAGGTATTTTTTGCACGTTTACAGAAAACAAATGTTTCCCAGAACATTTGCTCCTTTGCATGTCTGAAAAAATCTGCAATATGTTGTTGATTATTTTGGAAGCTAAAATAGTTTACTCGTGCATCTATCCGGATGTCTTGATGTTTACAGTTTTCGTATTGCCTACCTTGCCAAAGTATCTGCTACATGTACTTGAATGGCGAAATGAGAAAACAATACTTGCACAATCTTTCCAAGTTGAAAGATTGTTTGAACACAACCGAGCCGTGAAGATTCATTCCGGCATCGCTATTAGCGGCATTCTTGTCTGAAACCGCAGGTAAGTCGATGATTTATTCCGTACCAAGATTTATTTTTCTTTGTGTATAGTTGCAATGTCTGATCTACACACCGTATTTCTGAAGAATTCTGGAAATAGACTCTCGCTTAATAACTTCTGGTTAAAGGTCATTTCTTCTGCGAGGATGAAAAAGAGTCTTTTCAGTCGACGTCAGAGATTTCAGGATTCAATATCTAAGAATTATCTGGACGCAAAATATCTGGTAAACATTTATAGAACGCTCTGAATTGTTGAATGAAACCAACTATCACATAACAGAGTTTGCTTGAAAAATAATTGAAATATTGAGGGAGGATGTGAGGCATATGATGTTAGGTATTAGGAAGTAATTGATTTATCATCCTCCTCGCACACCGGACATGTCCATAGGCGCTCATATCTCAGCTTCTGTATATTTCTCAGGGTATAATGGCTAATGGTTCGAATTCTATGATGGTTCACTACTCTTTTTCAAATCTTTGTCTAGTGTTCTCTACGGGTCACGCCTATCTTCACTACCAATTCATGCCTATCTTCACTACCAATTCACGCCTATCTTCACTACCAATTCACGCCTATCTTCACTACCAATTCACGCCTATCTTCACTACCAATTCACGACTATCTTCACTACCAATTCACGCCTATCTTCACTACCAATTCACGCCTATCTTCACTACCAATTCACGCCTATCTTCACTACCAATTCACGCCTATCTTCACTACCAATTCACGCCTATCTTCACTACCAATTCACGCCTATCTTCTCTACCAATTCACGCCTATCTTCACTACCAATTCACGCCTATCTTCACTACCAATTCACGCCTATCTTCACTACCAATTCACGCCTATCTTCACTACCAATTCACGCCTATCTTCACTACCAATTCACGCCTATCTTCACTACCAATTCACGCCTATCTTCACTACCAATTCACGCCTATCTTCACTACCAATTCACGCCTATCTTCACTACCAATTCACGCCTATCTTCACTACCAATTCACGCCTATCTTCACTACCAATTCACGCCTATCTTCACTACCAATTCACGCCTATCTTCACTACCAATTCGTGCATTCTCGATATTGAGTCATGCTCATTCATCTCAGAATCATCTGATGGTGCGGACTCACGAAGAGCAATGAGTATATTCTCTCGATCCATAGGCTGACCATCTGTTATGATGGTGAGGCTAGTTAATAGGTTGAGTATATTCTCTCGATCCATAGGCTGAACATCTGTTATGATGGTGAGGCTAGCTAATAGGTTGGCCCGCGTGTCCGGGGACAAAGATAAGTTTTAAATTCCGTAGTGATGCCCGCATTTTATTTCTTATTTATATCTGAGCAGGATATTCATTAGTCCTACTTGATTTTGATGTTGGATGTATTTCAGATGACGCATTAGCGTGGTATCGACATTTTATTTGTGTCAATGGCCTGACACAATCGACGTCGGCTTCTGTTAATATGAATTACTTACAAGATATTATGATAATCACGTTATTCGAATTATATAACTATACACATATTTGTTACCGTAGTAACACCACCATTCAATCTAAAAAATAAATATACATGTTCTGAAAAATGTTACGAAAAGCCACTACCGATTCTGTAATATTTGCCAGCCCGTATATCCTTATAAAAGGCCTGAAGGTGAACTGGTTGATTTGACTTGGACGTTGAACGACTAGAGGTTAATAGGGAGTAAAAAAATCTATAACGTACAGACTAGAACAAATTGAGAGGACGGGACCACGAGGTTGTTATATAAATAAGATATAATTTTGGTAAAGACTTGAATTTAAATGAAACCGGAACAGAAAATGGTTATGTGTTAGTTATATTGTGCCTGCATAAAATATATATAAAAGAGCAGTGATAAAAGTAACCTAAATTGGATGTTATTGTATTTATGTAGCATCATGATTTCCCTAACTACGAATATGTTGTTATAAATGAATACAGCGAGATCCAAAATATATACCTTAACACACAGACAAAAATTATGACAACAGACAAAACAAATATGAAATCGATAACCAATATAGACAATATAGAACTATAATGTGTAAACAAATTCGAATATCTAGGAGCAAATATAAACAGTTCTGGAGATTGTTCAGTCGAGATTAGGAGAATACTCACAATTACAACACTTAAATTAACATAAATGAGAAAAATATGGCACAGTAGTAATAACGACTGAATAACCCTTTTAAGATCATGTGTTTTCCCGGTGGCAACATATGGATGCGAGACTTAGACTTTAAACAAGACAATATCAAGAAGAATAAATTCATTTGTAATCAATTGCTACAGAAAGATTCTACGAAAATCATGACAGAGAAAAAGAACAACATTACACTTTTGACCATGCTGAAACTAAATGAAGGGTGGCTTCTAAATATCAGCATAAGAGGAAGCTACTGTATTTCGGACACTTAAAGCTATACAATGGTATTGAAAGGCTTATTCTGGAGGACAGAGTACCGGGAGAGAGAAGAAGAGGATGACCAAGAAGACGATGGATGAGCGACATTAAAGATTGTATGCGCATGTTTCTGATCAATGCAGGCCTGCTTAACCAGGACAGAGAGACATTCAAAATATTTGCATTTTTATATTTGCTCTCGTACATTTGTTGTTTTTACTGCGTTTTTACAACAGTGAGAAATTGAAAGAAACTATTTAATAACAGAAACAAATATGTGCGGTTCTTCTTCGTCTTCTGTACTCGTTTTGAATTCCAGGCTAGCAGAATTTACTCTAAATAACACATTTCTTTGTATATGGTTTACAGGGTATCTTCTGTATTTGTCCTTTCTTGGGTCGGCACATCCGTCTTCATCATGATTATTTTAGCAGTTAGAACGTAGAAATTACATATAAATAAACGTCACAGCAAATATCAGTAATAGTTTCTTATAACAAGGATGGCATGTTGCTATTATTTTATACTCCTCTCAGTCTGGGCACGTACATGCGGAAGAGTTTGTGAAACATCCCGCACGTTTAAGTATGGATGTATATATGTATATATAAACACGCAACATTACATTCCATAGATCTAATGTCGCGACTATAACTAATTAAACAGTATGATATGATTAAATATAGCACTAAGGAAGTAGAGAAAGGGGGTGTACCCTTAGGGGAAGGGAAATGTAATTGAAGATGAAGAAATACAATTTGAGAATGAAATAGTTGGCCAGGAATAAAACGTTCATCTGTTACTGACTGAACAGGAAAAATGTGTCTCCTCACATTTGACGTCATCACAGAAATGAAACATCTCCACTCTGACGGTTAGATTATCGATCTCGGCAAACTATGGACGTGCTCTTTTACTGGAGAGTTAGACTGCAACAAATATTTGTTGCCGTTAATCGCTTTACCCGAGAACGTGGGGATAACTTAATGTCTGGTTTGTTGAAACTAGAATCTCAGAGAAAGTTCGCGCTGATGGAAAAAATAGTGAAGGAACAGATGGTAAAACAGTAATGTCTTTCAAATGAAAGATACATTTTTAGTGAACCAGTTCAGCCATTTTGAGAACTATGAATGACGTAAACAACCTGAAAATTATTATATAAACTACCAATGTTGAATTTTATTCAGAGAGGGAGAGAGAGATAGAGATAAAGAGGGAGAGAGATACCTGGAACCTCGATGAATGAGTGAAAGTAAACGTGATGGATAGATTAATAAATTGAAAACATACGATGAACATATATGTACATATGACAATGAAAATATGACATTTTCGTCTTCCAGATGATTATTTGACATCTCCATATGCTTAAGTGTTCTAGAAAGTTCTTAGAAGCTGTATAGAACCAATGTGGATGCATACAAGAGAATATTCGATGATCAGCAGAATAACGAAAAATGATAGGCCTATGCATTAGAGACGTGGATTGTAGAAGCATGGTAAATATACGGACACATACAATGCTTAATGACGATATATTGAGAAGTTAATTTAAAAAAGAGAGAAAGCTCATTTGCACCAGAAAGAGCCACTCAACATTTTTAGACACATCATGAGAAGAGGAATGATGGAACACACCACTTCCATGATATGTATGGGGAGACTGAGAGAGAGAGAGAGAGAGTGAGAGAGAGAGAAGAGAGCGAGAGACAAGATGATAGAAATAATGCCATTGTATCATCTGAGAAAATCAGTATCGGAAATAATTGACAGCACACGAAACAAAAGGCTGTTCAAGACATAACCAAAACCACATGACATTGACTATAAGAACAAAAGTCTGTAGGTAGTGTTAGTTGTAGATTGAATCAGCTGCTACTGCTTTGTATTAACCTTTGCTTTAGGTGTACGTCTCGTGTGTTGTTGTACATCACACGTATTTGAAACAATGTCCGTGTATATATATATATCCTCAGTTTTGGTGAGTCACAAGCGCATCTGAACGAATTTTACTTTTAGCTTGCATTTTTAATAACATGCAACCAAATGATGCTCTATATCAAAAACACCTATGAATTAATATAATATTTCTGTGATAAACATTTGCAGAAAGTAGGGTAGAAAAAAATTGAAACAGAATATCAGACCGTACAACATATTTAATAAATATGAGTTTAATTTGTTTTAAGTCGTAAAGATTGTACAAAACCAATAATAAAGTGCATATTAATTCACTCGTTATTTTTTATTGCAAATGAATAATATAACATAAACGCATTGAGGATATATTATTCACTCAGTTCCTCTGTTGCCAAGTTCGGCACATAGGGCGGACATCATAGTTCTCTATGCCTGTCGGTCAGTTGCTAGGGATTGCAGGTTTTGTGCATTTATGCCTGTTGATTTTAATTCATTCATAAATGTTCTTCTGAGCGTTGTTTTTGGTCTTCCCTGTTTTAATTTTCCCGTCTGGTGTGCACATGAAGGCTTGTCGTGGAATTCTATCTTCCTTCTTTCAAAGTACGTGGCCGATATATGTCCAGCGGCGTTTTCTGATGATATTCGTCACGTTCAATTAGTATTTGTGATTTTTCTGAGGCATCTATTCTCGAAGGGAACTAACTTATTATCCATTATTGCGGTAGATTTACAACTTTCATGTCCATATATCAATGATGGAATCACACTTGCATTGAATAGTCGAAGTTTGATGTGTTTACTAGTGATCTTCGATCTCCAGATGTTTGAGAGTTTGTTAAAGGCGTTGGTGGCAAGAGCGATTCGAGTCTTGATTTCTGATTTGGTATCTCCGTCTGTTGTTATCTAGGCTTCCCACATATACGAAATTTGAAACGATGTCTAGTATATTATCATCTAGTTTAATTGATTCTGTTAGGTCGGTAAAGTTCATGATTTTCGTTTTATATGTGTTTATTTGAAGACAAATCTGTTCTGCAAAAAATTTGAGTCTTTCTGGTTTTTTGGGAGATCTTTGTGTGTTGAACTCAGGAGATCAATACTAGATCAGTTTAGATATATTATTAACGAAACATACTTCATAATGCAACAAATGAGATTTGAAACAGGACAGCTTCGATTGCATCAACTCGCCTTGCAACTTGAGACAGCGCGTTTTGTTGCACCCGGAAGGAACACCATAAGTTACTATAAGACAGTAAATTGTGTGCATTAATAATGTATTTCTATTTGTATACCACGAATTAGTAAAACTAAACATTACTTGCAGCGCTGCACTGTAAAGCTTTTCATAAGATCATACACAATGACATGTCCCACTCTGGATGTCATTCATTTCTGTCAAATATTTGTTGAGTTAAATTATTTGAAATAACGTCACGAAATTCTGAACTCAACTATAGATATAATTATAGTATGTAAATATTTTAAAAGTGCTCAAAAAGAAACTTACATATCCTTCATAGATCAAGAGAAAGCATTTGACCGAGTAAACAGAGAAAAACTATGGGAAACATTAATAATTTATGGAGTATGCCAACATTTAATTAACGTTTGTAGAAGTCTCTATAACAACAGCAGTTGCACTATAAGAACAGCTGCAGGCTACACAGAGGACTTTGTGATTAGCACAGGAGTAAAGCAGGGATGTATATTATCCCCACTACTTTTTATTACATACATGGACCATATAAACAAAAAAGCAAATTCTAATGAAGCAAATGAACTGCTTTTTGCAGATGACCAAGTTTTATTCCACAACAGCATTAAAAACCTGCAAGACCACCTAAACACAATAGACACAGCAGGCAAGCAATTTGGAATGAAAATCAACATAGACAAAACAGAAGTAATGAATATTGCAAGAGAAAAGGAGAACATCAACATACAGATAAATAATAAACAACTAAAACAAGTAGATGAATTCAAATATCTGGGCAGCACATTGAGATATGACAACAAACAAGAAGCAGAAATAAACGCAAGATGTAACAAGGCCTGTCAGATCATGGGTCAATTAACACCTTTACTAAGAAACAAAGATATTACACTAGAAACAAAGAAAGCGCTTTTCAACACCATTTTCTTACCAACATTGTGTTATCAGTGTCAAACATGGACATTAGATTCTAGAACAATACATAAGATTAACACCACTGAAATGAAATGTGTGAGACGTATGATTGGAGTTAGCTTGAGAGACAATATCAGGAATGAAGCACTAAGGAAACAATTAGGGATCAAGCCAACAATATAATACATACAGAAACAACAAGTTAAATGGTACGACCATATAACCAGACAGAAAGAGCAAAGTATTATCCAAAAAACACTAAACAAACGATACGAAAACAGGCGACCTATTGGACGCCCTTGTAAAAGGTGGATAGATAGTGTATTAGAGACACTCGGAAATATAAAAGCAGAGGGGGCAAATAGAAGGGCAAAGGACCGTACTCTCACTCTCCCCTCAACACCGAAAGGTACATGAAGACAGAAAGAAGAAGAAGAATAAGAATAATTTGTAAGAAAATTTAGGATTGGTTATTTCATTGAGTTTTCTTCGTAGATGAGCACACTCCGGTAATTGTCTCTAAAATGAAATTGTCAAAAATTTTGAGTTGCAAAATCACAAATTAAGTATTTGGGTGCTTGGTCAGAAAAAAAGTTGTTTGAACAGAGAACTATGGATGGGGCAGAGGATACAGTGTTATGGAGCTACAACGTACTGTGTCTCTTGCAGAAAACGGAATGTGAACCAGGCCAGCTTAGATGGAAACTACTCGCCTCGCAGAATGAGTCAAGTCGTTTTCCGTCTTAAACCACAACGCATCCCAATAATGGTGCGATTTTAGTCAAGTCTTCCAGCGAGTATATTCCCAAGTTACTGTTAATATAGACGGCCAAATGACGCACATACAAGTAAAACACACACACCCACACTTCAGAGGTTTCTACTTTTCTCGTGAACTACAATCATTTTAACATCAACAAGTGCCAGACGCCATATGTGCTACCAGGCCCAATGTGGTTTACTTGTAAACATACATAAATAAAACATAAACAAGGTTGCCTCAGATTGTGACATTGGTAAATGAAAAATATAATAAAGAAACATCGATTAAATATTATTAAAGAAAAATTACAATTCAGCGAACTGAATTTGAATCAGGTTTATGATTTAAGTCGAACATTGTATCGAAGTGTAGGATTCAACAACCACATAGTATCTTGTAGTTAAACTACTGGGAAGTAATGTTAAGCATTACTTCAAATGATACAAGTACAGTATAATCTCAAAAATTGACACCACCAAAAATAAAAATGCGTTTATGGATTGAACACTCAAACAGTGAAAGAATTATATGTTGACACTAACCTTGGCATTCTTAAGCCGTTTGATTGTGCTCAAGATCTCATGGGCTCGTTATTTCATTCGCTACGACGTCTTGTTTATAAAGTGGATATTTTCGGAGATCCCTGAGGATTAACGCTTGAAACTACGGAGCTACGTGCTATGAGTGGTACTATCGGAAAGAGGTGTGCCACTTCGTTACAACGGACGGAGTACATATAGAAGTAAATCGAGTACAATGAAATCAATCATCTACACATTCATATCTCTTTTTTACACCCCATTATGTTGAATTATTTGCTACAGTCAAGAGCCAGTTGAGGTTGGCAAGATTGATACATGCATTTAATGCTAGGTAATACACATTATACGCAACACGAAAAATGAAAAGCTCGAATAAGCTCGCTCAGTCACGATATGTGCAGACATGTATGTCCAGAAGAAAGTAACACTGAACTAACAGTTGAGAAGACTGAATTAAAGAGTTCAGAATAAAGTAACACTGAACTAGGAGTTGAGAAGTAAGACTGAATTAAATAGTTCAGAAGAAAGTAACACTGAACTAGAAGTTGAGAAGTAAAACTGAATTAAATAGTTCAGAAGAAAGTAACACTGAACTAGGAGTTGAGAAGTAAAACTGAATTAAATAGTTCAGAAGAAAGTAATACTGAGTTAGAAATTTAGAAAAAAGTAAGACTGAGTTAGATATTTAGAATAATTTAAGGTTGAAATAGAAATTTGAAGTAAAATTAGTTTAAACTAGGAACTGAGTAAAATGTAAGCATGAACAAGGAGTTATGAAGAAAGTAAGTAATACATAGGAGTTACGAAGAATGTGAGATGTTACGATGTTATGACAAAAGTAAGACTGAACGAGAAGTTAAAAGGAAAGTAAGATTGAACGAGAAGTTAAGACGAATACAAGGCTGAACTAGGAGTTATGAAGACAGTAAAATTGAACTATATGAAGAATGTACGGCTGAACATTGAATATGCACATGCGAATATTGTTGCTAATGATCTGAATAGTGTCTGCATGTGCCATCTTGGTCCAGACGAACGATATGTTATGATGACAGTTTAAAGATGGAAGCCCGACTACTGCCATTCACTAAAGAGCAGCGATCTGTTATTTTTTTCTAACGCAATGGTGACAACGTCGAAAGCATGCAGTTGTGTCTTACTACGAGTATGTCAGAGTATATATAAAGTAGAGCAATATTTAATTAATTCATTTTAGCAGTATGATAAATTTCTACCTACTGCTTTATTTGTGTTATAAAATATTGCAAATTAGTTTTCTCTGTTGTGTGAGAAGTTGAAAAGTTGTTAGATTTTATGTCACGTTTTAGCGCTCGGACCAAAGCTTATATAGTGACACATTTTGCTTTGATTTATGGAACAAGTGCAACAATGCGATTAGCAAGTTGAACTTTCTAAATGTGGACTGTCCATAAACTGCGTCAACAGTTACGGTGGAAGGGTGTCGGTAAAAGTGTGACGGTTTATGATAATGGAAGGGGGGGGGGAGGGTTGACAAAAAGTGACGTCAACAATACTACTTTTTATATAATTCAATTTTTGTAATTCCATAATATTTAAAAAACAATCTGAGAAAAAAACATCATGTCGATTTTTCGCAAATTTTCTGCCTAGACAAGTTTTTGTAGGGAGTATAGGGGTTATTTTTTTGACTTAATTAAGAGTGTCTTCGCACTCTTGACAGTTGTTGACAACGGTAAGGAGGGGGTCAATAATTTAAGTTAGAACAGTTCCTAGTGAAACCAATTTATTTTAAAATACTTAATAATAGTGTTGTGAAACTAAGACAAGAACAGCAAAACCATCATAACCAAGTAACCATTCTCGTCTCGCTTAAGGACACAATTTTCATTCGTGGATTGTTAGATGAACAAACCTCACTTCATTAGATGTGTCATTGCCATGTCAACACGCAGTTTTACTTCATTTTATGTCGTCTTTACTTGACAAAAATAGCTTTGATCGTGGAAGGGGATAAGAACAGCATTGATTTTCAAATAATAAGGGCATATATACCTTTGACAATACGCATGTGGTTGCGTATGTGGGTCTCGCTAATGACACACCCATGCAACAGAAAACATATAGTCTATACACTTATAGACCCCTTCTGAGTAGAATGCTCCTTCAATAGAAATTGCACTAAACCGAAAGCTGAAGTCTCCTGGGTATAAAAGAAATCTCAGAAAAACCACTCCAATGCACATAGGAAGTAAGACTCATCGCTTGCAATTCCTCGGGTTCTCAAACAAACAAACAAACAAACAAACAAACAAACATACCTTTGTCAAATACAAATACAATTGTTCGACTTTACGGCTTTCCTGATCACTTTTGCTGACTTGTAAGAGAAAATTAGACGCTAACTTCGTGCCTGTGACATTTCTTGATTAGATTCACGCCAACTTCGTGCCTGTGACATTTCTTGATTAGATTCACGCCAACTTCGTGCCTGTGACATTTCTTGATTAGATTCACGCTGACTTCGTGCCTGTGACATTTCTTGATTAGATTCACGCTGACTTCGTGCCTGTGACATTTCTTTATTAGATTCACGCTGACTTCGTGCCTGTGACATTTCTTGATTAGATTCACGCTGACTTCGATCGCATACTCGTTATATATATTCTTTTGAGATAGGAATTTTTCTAAATTTCTAATAATGATGGGAGGCCATGCTAGTTCCATGAGAAATAGATCAGTATACAAGGTTGCAAATATTCACAAGAAAATAGGAATGGAGATAAGCAAATAAGACTAAATTGACTTATACAAAGCTATTGGAAAATAGTAGAACTGTGTAGAGCGTGCCCAACATCCCATGAAATATGTTCCCATTGGCCGAGTCTGTAATTAACATCCCAGTAAACATGTTACCATTGGCCGAGTCTGTAATTAACATCCCAGTAAACATGTTACCCGTAGCCAAGTCTTTAATCAACATCTCAGTAAACATGTTAGCATTAGCCGAGCCTATAACCGGCATATCAGTAAACATGTTACCATTAGCCGAGCCTATAACCGACATTTCAGTAAACATGTTCCCATTAGCAGAGTCTTTAATCAACATCCCAGTGAACATAGTATTATTAGCCGAGTCTTTAATCAACATCCTAGTAAACATGTTACTATTAGCCGAGTCTTTAATGAACATTCCAGTAAACATGTTACCATTAGCCGAGTCATTAATCAACATTCCAGTAAACATGTTACCATTAGCCGAGTCTTTAATGAACATTCCATTCAGGGCCGGTCTTAGGCCATTGCAACCTATGCAGCCGCATTGAGCCCCGCACTTCATAGACCCATAAATTAATATTATAATTTATTTTATTATCCTTTCCCCTACCCAGACTGGGCCCCGCGCAATCCGTTTCGCATTGGGCCCCTCAATTGTTAGGGCCGGCCCTGATTCCAGTAAACATGTTACCATTAGCCGAGTCATTAATCAACATTCCAGTAAACATGTTACCATTAGCCGAGTCTTTAAACGATTCTTGATTTTTAATTCTTGATTAGAAACTAGCATAATAGCACACGGGGCATTGCCATAAGTGCTACGTTCTCCGTTTCAGCAACCATTCGAGTGAATGTAGACTCAAAGTCCCAGTCAAGTATAGATTACGTGATCTTGTTTTTTCTAAAAAGAGTACATTTTTTTCTCTCTATTCTAATCACATGAATTTATTTTATTCTTTGTATGTGTACGTTTTCAGTCTCATTGTCAACATCTACATGTTGCAATGAATTTATGACTAATTTATGACTAATTTATGACTAATTTATGACTAATTAAAGTAAGTCAGCTTTATCTCTTTTCATTACTGTACCGCCAATCACAGCGTTATCTGCCAATGCGTCAGCTATTTCGTTTCCTCCGACTCCACCGGTCAGTATATCCATGAAATGCTCTGTACAATTAAGTTGTTTAATAACACAACACACTCCCTTCTCAACGTGTTCTTTTCTGTCTGGCGCATCATGCTTTGCGATTCTGTATTACCATTATTACTATTATTACTATTGTCCCAGTATGATGAAAGTCTTAGTTATCAACCAATGCAGTGTTGTTATAACTACCTCTTTCTCCACCCTCATGCTCGATGTGATTGTAGAGTATAGTAGAGTATAGCAGACGCTCTTTCAACCAACTTCAAAACATTTCTGTAGGCAACAGAATCTCAACCGCATTTATTTGCATTTCTGCAGTAGGCATTTTATAACTGAAATATAAATACAAATAGTCTGTCACCGACATCCCAGTAAACATGCTACCGTTAGCGTAGACAATAACTAACATCCCAGTAAATATGCTACCGTTAGCCGAGTCTATAATTAACATCCCAGTAAACATGCTACCGTTAGCCGAGTCTATAATTAACATCCCAGTAAACATGCTACCATTAGTCAAGTGTAAATTTGACATATGAGTAAACATGCTACCATTAGCCGAGTGTAAATTTCACATCTCAATAGACATGCTACCTTTAGCCTAGTGTAAAATGACATCTCAGTAAACATGCTACAATTAGCCGAGTGTAAATTTGACATCCCAGTAAACATGCTACAATTATCCTGTTCTATAATGGATATCCCACTAAACATGCTACAATTATCCTGTTCTATATTAGATATCCCAGTAAACATGCAACAATTATCCTGTTCTATAATGGATATCCCAGTAAACATGCAACAATTATCCTGTTCTATAATGGATATCCCAGTAAACATGCTACAATTATTATGTTCTATAATGGATATCCCAGTAAACATGTCATTATTAGCAGAGTCTGTACACATTATCCCAGCAAACATGAGAAAGGTTCATTTAACAAAAGATGTTTAAAATAAATTTCATGTGGAGAACATTCCAACAATGACTGGTAGCGATTTGAAGCTGCCAGAAAAAACGAGAACAAGAACAGTGTATCTCCCTCGAACCCCGTAAAGGGTAACAGAGGAAGGAAAAAATAAGAAGAAGTTTAAAAGTTTGAGGTAGTTGTAAAGATATATATACTGTTTAAAAAAGGCAACTTTTTGGAGTTATTTTTATAAAAGACATTTGCTGATTTGACATCATTCAACCTATCTGGTCACTAACTTCTCGATGTTACCTGAATCGTACTCTCCTAATTATTCATGAGGTTATGAAAGATGTCAAGGTCAAAGAAACTTTTTTAGCAATAACTCGTGACACGTTCATGAGAATCCCGTGAAACTTACTGAACAAAACTTTCTCCATATTATTGTCCTCGAATAAATTCAGTTACAAATTCACTGCGCAAGCATGGCTCTTCTCACTACATAGCACCGATATATCATCATTAGACGCGTACAGGCTAGACAACCACAAAGTGTAGTGGTCAGACAATTTAATGTGATTAGAAGCACCATTAGTCGATTCTGGAAACGATTTCAATAAACTGGCTCAGTGGCAGACAGGCCGCACAGTGGAAGACCCATAGGCACAACTCCTGCTAATGACCGCATCATACGGCTGCGTCAACTCAGGAATCTATTTGGATCTGCGTCCTCCTCAGTCCACTCAATGCGAGCATCTCGTGGAATTTCAGATCAAAAGGTCAGGAACCGCCTGCTCGACTCTGGTCTATGGGATAGAAGACTCTACAGAGGTATTGTTTTTACTGTACTATCCCCCCACACCCCTTGTTCATAACATACATAGATCACACCTGCAAAGTAGCAAAGACAACGGAAGAAAAAAATATGAAGAATAACTTAAACGAATTGCTATTTTCAGACAACCAATCACTAGTAACATCATCAGAAGAGCAAGTACAAAAAGAAATAAACAGAATACATCAAACATGCTAAACCTTTATCATGAAGATCAATATAGAAAGGACCGAAGTAATGAAGATGGGAAAACCAGAAAGAAAAACCAATATATATATATATATATATATATATATATATATATATATATATATATATATATATATATATATATTGGAAAAATCATACTTATACAAGTGACAAAATTCACATACCTAGGAAGCAATAACAACAGACGGCAATGGCAACAAAGAAATACACAATAGATGTAGTAAAGCATACCAAGCCCTAAATGCAAATGGCAGCAATCTTCAGAAATAAAAATTTAGATTTAAACACCACAATAACATTATTCAAAACGATTACTGTGCTACCAAATCCAAACATGGACAACGACAGCACAAGACAAACGTAAATTTGTGACAGCTGAAATAGCATGCTTGCGCAGAATCCTAGGAATATCTCTAAGAGACAGTGAGCTAATGAGGACATTAGACAAAGAACCGTCACCATCCCAGTCTTGGAATATATTAAGAGATAACATATCAAATGGTTTGCACACATCAGCAGACTACCATCAGACAGCGTACCACAGCAAGCTATGCTACACAGATACAGTGAAGGCAAACCTAGAGGCCGAACGCGAATACGATGGACCACCGAAATGAAAGAGGATACATTCCACAATTTACTCTGCACACACGAGGGCCATCTCCAGAAAACGCTTCTACCTCTGAGGCTGAATCGCAGCAAAGGGTTTATCGAATAGATATATAAACAGATAGACCATAACCCACTCACCCCACCACCACACAACCTCATCATTACTCATCTATCATTATCATATGCCATTCTGGTTGGCGTAGGTGACCGTGGTTCTCTGTTCACAGTATTGTTATCAGGATCGTTGTTTCCAAGTCTTGCTAGGTTGTCACACGAATATTTTCTCACGTCCCCATCTGTCTCTGTTCCCTTCAGTCTTGCCTGTTGTGACTATGTTCTTTAAACCTGCCTGTCTGATAAAGTGACATAAGGGGTATTTTTCTTATCTTTTTCTTTTATTATTCTTGCACTCATTATAAACATCCCAACTACATCTATAGTGCCTCTAATTTCCCACTTTCGATTTGTTTATAATGAATGCACGCATTTTCTCTTTTACTAGATGCGTTGCCATCCCTGCGCTATGGAGACGGGGCTTGATGAAATCTAGTCATCTATTTTGTTTTTTAATTTGTTGTTTTCTGTTGTTTGTCTCTTGAAAAAGGTTCAATTTGAGTTGATACGTGGAGAATTGTCCTGTTTAGTTTTATTGTATGTTTTTTTATATATATACTTTTTAAAATATATTTTTATTAATAGGCAAGGTAAGTGTTTTAGTAACCTGTTTAATTCATTTTGCTTGACTATTTGTTCATTATATTACTGCGGCACCATCCACTTTGTCGGACACCCTCTGACCATTTGGTTATTTATATGCAAGTGTAGACATGTGATGGCTCAAGCTTCTATCAATCAATGCAATCTATGCAAGTGTGTACGTGTGATGGCTCAAGTTTCTTTCAATCAATCCACCTATGCATATTTATCACGTGATGGTTCAAGCTTCTTTCAATCAATCCAATCTATGCAAGTGTGATCTTGTGATGGCTCAAGCTTGTTTCAATGCAATCTATGCAAGTATGAACGTGTGATGGCTCAAGCTTATTTCAATCAATGCAGTCTATGCAAGTGTTGACGTGTGATTGTTCAAGCTTATTGCAATCAATGCAGTCTATGCAAGTGTTGACGTGTGATGGCTCAAGCTTCTTTCAATCAATCTAATCTATGCAAGTGTGGACTTGTGATTGTTCAAGCTTATTGCAATCAATGCAATCTATGCAAGTGTGGACTTGTGATGGCTCAAGCTTATTTCACAACCGTAATTAAGATCTTTTTAAATAGGATAACATTGAAAATAGACAGATTAATACACTACATGACTGATGAGTGTTATCCCTCTGTTTTCTTCTCCTGCAGCTATAGTGAGTGTAAAACAGTAAGGCAAACCCTATCGATTTGCATAGAAAGATGAGTGACATACCTTTTTTCCCTTGAGGTTAGAAGTAAACACCAAAAATAGGCACAATACTTCGCTTCACGTTATCTGAGGTTTCCTACAGTTTGTGTTATTGTGCATCGCCTCTCATTATTGAATATAAATACATACGCACACTCAAACACATACACAAACACATATTTTCTCACACATATCCAGCATTCCCACAGATATGTGTGTTTGATTTATGCTACAATCTGATATGCAGTCGCTCTTTCTTACAGAATATCCAAACCATCTCATTTCAAAATAAGTTAGTATATCTTGATTGATTTCCCGTTTCCGTTATTTGTTTTTACTTTTACTACATCACTCAAGTAAAAGAAATTGATCCAGATATATAATTTATAAGGATTAACCAAAGCGAAGGAGTTCCTCCTCTCGCTGCACATTTGTCACTCCAACCGTTTCCCCACCTCTCTTAAAAGTTTCCATCGTTCTGGTTGAAAACGTGATGTGCTAATGGGTAGCATTGCTAAGTACAGGAAGAAGCAATCGCAACCAGAAATGGGAAAGTGCTATTAGAAATTACAGTAATGACATCTTGATCGACTTTGCATAAATCGTCCCAAGATTATCGATTATGCTCAATGAATAATTTCCACATAAAATCAGATATGTTTTTTAAAATGAAGGCAATGTGAAAAATAAGAATAAAAACAATGCAGCAAAATACTGGAAGAAATATATTCAAACAATTCAGTACAATAACGGAAGAAATATAGTCAAACGCTGTAGTACAATGGAAACAAATATATTCAAACAATGCAGTACCATCCTGAAAGGTATATTCAAATAATGCAGTACAATACTGGAAGAAATATATTCAAATAATGCAGTACAATACTGGAAGAAATATATTCAAACAATGCAGTACAATACTGGAAGAAATATATTCAAACAATGCAGTACAATACTGGAAGAAATATATTCAAACAATGCAGTACAATACTGGAAGAATCTCAAATAAAAAATATAGAATGATACAGAATGGAAAATGTTAAAAGTACACAAATACTGATATGACTACGCAAATACATGCAAGAAAACTAATACACCTGCTTATTTTAACAATTACATATAGAAACTTGCTTATTTTATCAATCGCATAAAGACAACGCCGCAATTGGAAGAAAGAATTGTATAGGGAATTCATAATTTTCTGTGAACTTCTACGTTTCTTCAACCCTCGACTTTCCCTGAAGCCTGGTTTTTGACAAGGAATCATGTCGGCATATATGTACAAACAATTACAGTTTTCGTCGTTTCACCATTGAAAGTAATGCCCTACGGGCCTTTATACATCTATATTTTATTTCTTACGTACACATTTGCATTTCGCTCTTTATAGGAGATGACAGAATATGTCTGTAACATTTCTATTCAAAGGCATGTAGATGTCTCTCCATAAATATTCTTGAGACT